>CM059189.1:82853343-83430993 GCA_030323885.1 Branchipolynoe longqiensis
TTGTTGAATAGGAGGCATATTTGTCCGTGTCTACGCCTGCCATTTTCAACATTCTAATTGTCCATCTCGCTAGAGTATCTCGCGAAATGCCTTTGTGTGGCTTAATAAAGCTCACCAAAAGCTGTCTTGACTGTCGTAAGTCTTTTGTCTTGGATATATATGCCCTAATGGCCGAGACAACACAAAGTTTTGAGTCTTCTGTGAAACTACTAACACTAATCGTAGATAAAGGGTCACCTAATCTGTTAGATTTTAATAACTTTGACAAATCAAATGTGGCCTCCTTTCTATCTCTAGGCCGTCTAACGATAACGCTACAATAGTTTGACCCCTGTGTCCTGTTACTAACAAAAGGAGCAAAGCTACCTTAAAACCTAATTGTTTAAGATCTAAATGCTTATTATGAGGCCACTGTTTGAGTAAATCAAACACTACCGACACATCCCAAAAGCGACTGTATTTCGGTTTTGGTGGATTCCTCTGATAAATCGACCTAATAATCCAATGAATGACATGGTGTTTTCCAAATGTCTCATTATTTATCCGTGGCAGGATAACCGATAAAGCACAACGAGCAGCATTAATAGCTCCGAACCCTAATCCTTCATCCTCCAACCCTCTGAGAAATTTACCAACTTGTGAAATAGTAGGATTCATGGGTTTAACTTTGTTAACTATACAAAAAACACCCCATTTCCTCAAATATGTAGTATACATTTTAACCGTACCTTTACGCCAAGCATCTGCCACCAGTCTTTGTTGTGTAATTTTATCTAAACCAAATTGTTCTAAATATTTATTTAAAAAAAGGAATGCCCACAACGGGGTTGTGGACACGTCCCCTCGTCGTTTTAGAGGGCCTTGGTGTGTCAGATTGTCTGGCGATCTTCGGAATCGGAGGCAATCTTTGGCGGCTGCCTGTATGCCCGGTAGCCAAGGCTGCGTGTGCCAGTCGGGAACGATTAATAGTGCGTGTGCTTTGTCCATCCTTATTTTTCTGCTTACCCGGCTGATCAAGCTGAATGGGGGGAAGATATAATAAAATTTATTCCCCCAGGTGAGAGAAACAGCATCTATATGCCATGCATCCGGTTCTGGCTGCCATGAGACATATTTATCAATCTTACAATTGTTTCGTGAAGCAAATAAGTCCACTTCAGGTTGGCCCCACTTTTGGCACACTGTGGCGAAAATTTGTGGCTTAAGAGCCCATTCTAAGTGGTAATAAAATTGTCGACTTTTATGATCCGCTAAAGTGTTCTGCTTTCCGGGAATATAAGCTACTGTTAACCAAACTTTCTTCATTTGGGCCCAATCCCAAATTTTTCGGGCCATAGCATTACATGGTTTTGACTTTGTCCCACCCATATTGCGTACATATGCCATTGCTGTGGTATTATCCGTTAAAATACGGACGTGTGTACGTGGTACTTTAACCAAACTAGCGAGGCCTAAGTAAATAGCTCGTAGCTCTAGGACATTAATATGATCAGAATCTTCCTCTTTTAACCAACGTCCACCAGTTGCTACAGACTCGCAATGTGCACCCCAACCTTCTAGTGAAGCGTCAGTAGTAACTACTGTGTTGGGTTCATTCATCCGTATGGGGTTGGGGGAATTTTCAATATTATCGAACCACCAATTAATATCATTCAGTCCTTCCTCGGAAATAAACATTTTCCTTTCAAAATTGCCTTTAGTACGAGCCAACCCTAAGTTCTTATCTATCTCCAAAGATTTGATATGGGCTTTGCCATATAGAATAGCCGGGGCGTAGGCAATAAGTATGCCAACTAGCACCGCGACCTGTCTAATCTTTGGCCTACTTAAGGCGACCAAGTGAGACGCCGTATCATGAAACTTAAGCAGCTTGTTATCTGGGAGTGAAACAGTCATACAGCGCGTGTTAATAATAAATCCTAAACATTTCAGTTCAGTTGTTGGGACAAAAACAGATTTGTTATAATTTAAATAAAATCCTAACGTAGTCAGGAGGGAACATAAATCTTCCACCGCTTGTTGACAGTCATCATAGGATTGTGACACAATGAAGGAATCATCTATGTAGGGAAACATAGTATGACCCTTATTCGCCATCACCGAGAAAACGGGTTTCAACAGTTTAGTAAACAAACGGGGAGCACAGGCTAAGCCATTCGGCATACAAGTAAATTGAAAAAGTGTACCTTTCCAAATAAACCGTAAGAATTTCCGGTGTAGTTCAAATATCGGGACTGTATAATATGCATCCTGTAAGTCAACACTAGCCATCCATGCATTTTGTGTTACCAAGTCTCTGGCTGTGTCAAGTGAAAACATTTTGAAATGTTGATACTCTACTAGTTCGTTTAACTTAGTTAAATCTAAAATCATACGGATATGGCCATTTGGCTTTGGCCTTGAAAATATATTAGAGATAAACTCCCCTGGAGTGTGTAACACCTGTTCAATAATACCCTTAGACTCAAAGAGCGTAACCTGTTCAGATAATGCTCGTTCTTCAATCTCATTAAACTTGTACGAAAAAGGTATCCGTTTTTGTAAAGGGATTTCCGTAAAGGGAATCTTAACACCGGTAACAATATTCAAAATGTTAACGTCAGAAGTAATGTCATACCAAGAAGAAATACAATTAACAATATTTCCTGCACAAAATTCCCTTACGTCTGTTTGTGTAGACTCCGCCACCCGCTTAGGTAGTTGAGTCTGCGTAGCCATGTCTATTTGTTGACTGGTCGTGGGAAGGATTGTTTCGGGGCAAACTCCTTCCTGAACGGGCGGTTGCCGTCGTTCCACCCTTGCCGGTCTCCTCGACCTCTGCCCCTGGGCTGATAGCCGTAGGATGGGCCGGACCTGCCAGCCCTGGCTCCTCGACGAGGACGAAAATCCCCTCGGGGTCGACGGAATCTGGAAGAGTCGGTTTTCTTGGCCTCCAGGTTACGACCACTCTTGGCCTCCGTTTCTACCTCTTTAAAGAGGTATGGCAGTTGGCCCCCAAACATTTTCCCCTTATCCAGAGGTTTGCCTTTGATTGGCTTGGGGGGCAAGAAGAGTGTATATTCCTTGCCATCGTTGTCCATAACCTTTTTAGACCTGGCGACTTCCTTTCCTGCTTGGGTACTGACCGCCTTGAAAACATTTTCATAGCGACGATAACTCAGAAAATTACTGGCGGCTGTAAGGAGGGCCATGCCCTTGTCCATACCTCTAGCCAGTGAGGAGAACTTGTTCTCTGTCTGCACGCGGTTCGCGACCGGAACGACTGAAGCGAGTACGCCCAAAACTGCTTTGTGGACGGTAAACAGTGCTGTTTCAAATCGCTTCTTCTCTTCGTTAAGATGGATGCCAGCATCCATCTCCTTAACGACACTAGCTGGGATACCTTTGATGCCGGAAATTTGTTCTGTGATCTTATTGATCACCTCGGCTGGCTTAAAGGTATTGAAGTGTCCTTTGATAGTCTCACGCATCATGGTCGTTGTTCTGACCTTCTTACCCTTTTGAATAGGGCAGCGCTTGCGAATCTTTCCGCCCAGCTTGGCATAAACGCCATCTCTTTCTGTATCTGAGTCGGATTCAGTAGTCGACGAGTCAGACGATGAATCGGAAGAAGAATCCTTCTTTTTCTTCTTACTCTTCTTCTTTTGCTTCTTCACTTTCTTACTTTTGGTGGCTTTCGTGTAGTCATCACCCGAGGAACTAGCGGGTCTTTTTCGCTTTTTGCCCTTAACGTGCGTGGGCTCAGCCGCCGAATCAGTCTCAAAATCCGTGACATCCTGCCAACCAGAGTCATCTGGGTCAAACTGTTGGTCTTTGCTTTGGAGCTCTTTCATACGTTGCTCCACTAGCCGATTGACCTGCAAGGTCAAGTCCGCTGGGAACACCTCGTCCTCATCACTGTCTCTATCCGAGAGCACGTGGGCTCCCTGAAGCGGAGACGGCGGAGCTGTCCTATCGGGAGACGTATCGTAGCCGGTAGGCACGCGTCCCTCCGCCGCTGCAGGCGGCGGCTTGTTTCGTTTCGTAGCCATCGGTTCTGTAACCCAAAAAAGGAAACTTAATAACCGGAATCAACTCAACTGAACACCGAAGTGACGCCAGAACTGGGTTGAGGATATCTTGGTAACGAGTAACGTATTTACACCGTTCTCGAAACAGGCGTGGTAAGCTAAATTTTCCGTAGGTTTTAGGTATCGGAAACCAACCGTACGTGGGGTAGGCTTCTAGAACCTCCCATCTCTCTGTTCCATACACTTCTCTCACCCACGGCTACTGCGCCAGCAAGTGAGAGAAAATGCTACGAAACTCGGAGAAACGCCTCATCAAAAGGGGAGTCCATAAAAGAAACCCAGGATCTTCCCCAACATCACCCTCTATTAGGGTCCGAAGGAATGTCCACAGGAGATGTGACGGTGTTCACCATCTCTACCCGTACAAAGCGGGTTAAATCGAACCACTGGCCAAGACAAAGGAATCCTTTGTTCTATCCGATTCAAATTTTTAAACGTCAATCTTGTCCAAACTGGACGTACGAAAGTTCTGAACTTTCCAATCTAGATGCTATAACGCATCATAAACAAGCTCAACCAAAATAATCATGATTACTTACAGTTGTTAGCTTGTTTGTAGATAAATCCAACTGGAGCAGCTCACGAGCGTCCTCCGGTCGTGAGCTTTTTATGCTAATTGCTGGACCGGATGTGCTTACCTCTCCCTAGCCTGAGGCTAGCCTGAGGCTGTATACCGAGGTAAAATATATATATATATATATATATATATATATATATATATATATATATATGATATATAAGCATCATGCGAGTATAAAGGCGCGGAATGGAATTTAGTGATATTAATCATTATATTAATTATTTACCAACCACTATTATCAATGTATTCACTCCTTTCCCCCACATCTTGGGACTGGTGGCGCCACCAACTGCCCAAACCGTAACTGCGGGCGCAGGCATTCTCATTCGCGCCTGAGAATTATATATAAAAATATATATGAAAGAACATTTGTGTTTTAAAAAAATGCTTTAAAAATAAAACAAAGAAAAAAAGCAGTAGGTAAAAAGTGTTATCCAGAATGTAGACATGCAGTAATCCCAAGTTTTCAACATGTTGACAGTCATACAAAGAGTACTACTTTTCCAGACTTCTCTCCCATCTGAACGGCACAAAGTGGTACAAATTAACATTTTTATCACAGAACATAACATCGGTTTATGCCCAATCAACATTTTATTAAACCATAAATGTCACACATTACTAACACGTCACCCACACCCATAGTTCATTTTGTACACCTGTTGAAATGTTAATAACTTTAGCTGCCCCCCCCCCCCACCCACTACCATAGTCAATTAAAAATATGTAAAAAAGAACTGCTTGAGGTACTTTTAGAACTTTAATCAATGGCTGACCATCACAACGACCTCTGGTGCATTCTTAATGGTTCAACTAAATGGTTCTAACCTATAAACTGACATGGTGATAATATAAAACTAGAAAGTATCAATTATTTGACAGTAGCCATTGACAAGCTAATTGCTTGTTAATGGCTACTGTCCAATATCATCTTTTTCCCGGAAAGAAACCAAATATGACCATTTAGTTGTATACCAACACACATTGCAATTTTAGCTTCTACTAAACTAAATTGCTTAGCTTTGAAAGCTCCCGTAACATAATATCGCCCTTAAATAGGGGCTATGAATGTGTGTGGCCTTGCATGACTTTGGCTCCTTGCAACCTAGATCACCACCACATCGGCGATAATGCCTCATTACATAATATGGTTGCTAATAATTAAAGAAAGGCACAATTAAAAACTCACTAATTAAAAAAAAACACCCATAATTTATAATTAGAGTTGCTATAAATACTACGGGTGATGAGTTTTAAAAACAGAAAAAAATGGGTACGGTTTTTAGGCTACTGCTGCTGCTGCTGCTGCTGCTGCTGCTGCTGCTGCTGCTGCTACACCATCTGCGCATGTGAGCCGTCAGTACAAGTACAGTAAAACCTCTCTAACCGCCCATCTCCACAGATCGACCACTCCTCTATATCGATCACTTTATTTGGGTCCCAAACGACCGTCCATACAATACCATTGTAACGAAATGAAAAACTCCCTACACCGATCACCTCCCTAAACGGACCATTAAAGTCGGTTCCATGGTAGGTCGCTTTAGAGAGTTTTACTGTTTTAGTAACCTGGCCGGTTCTTTCATCCTATAACCGAGGCGCGGCTGGTGACAGGGCGGCTTGCTCGTTTAGCGGCGCGTCTTGGCGCCTCCTGGTGAGGTGTGTGGTGTCTAGTGGTGTGGTGTGTGGTGTGTGTAGTGGTGTGTAGTGGTGTGTAGTGTGTAGGGGTGTGGCCAGCTAGCAGTGTTGCCAGGCACAGACGGCAGATGCCTCCAAGTACGTTCGCATGTCGCGCGCCATTTCCCAACGCGAGCTACTACTGCCCGACCTAATCATACCCAGCGGGCAACACCCCTTCCGTACCACCTCCCCCCCCTCCCACCCCTCCTTCTCAACGCCCGCCCCCGCCCCGTTCCCTCCCCCACTCCCGGCCACCCACCTCCTTCACCCGCCCAACCCTCTGCGGCCCCCATGCTGGGCGTCCCGCTTGCCAGCCGCCTACCGCCTGCCGGGCCCCGCCCACCGGGTCCCGCCCACCTCACACTAAAGGCGCCCTTCCCAGACCTCCCAGACGGAGGTGGGCGCCAACGCCTAGCCTCCATTTGTAGTGCACCTCCTTCCGTCCGTCCATTTATTACCAGCAATTTGCCTCTCTTCATTTACCGAGTAGTGTGCCCACCACCCATCAACTGACTGCATTAGACGCAGTTCCCTGATACAACCCAGTGCGCCTTCTACTCATTCTCCACCCCTTCCTCCACCCTCGCCTTCACCCTCACCCTCACCTCCAACCCAACCCCTCCTTCAACCCCCTCCTTCGCCCTCATCTCCACCCTCACCCCCATTACCCCTTCTCCACCCTTACCATCCTCACCTCCTCTTCCACCCGCACCCCTCCTCCACCCTCATCTCCACCCTCAGCCCCTTCTCCACCCTCAACACCAACACCCTCACCCCATTCTCCACCCTCACCCCATTACCCCTTCTTCACCCTTACCATCCTCATCCTCTTCTCCACCCTCACCCCATCTCCACCCTCACCCCATCTCCACCCTCACCCTCATCCCCATCTTCATCCCTCCTCCACCCTCACCCCCTTCACCACCCTCATCCCTTTCACCACCCTCAACCCCCTTCTCATCCTCACCCCCCTTCTCCACCCTCATCCCTTCGCCACCCTCACCCTTCACTTTTCCACCCTCACCTCCATCCCATCCATATTTTCCACCTTCACCCCCCCCCCCCCATTCCAATTATCACCAGTATCCCTTCATCCAGCCTCACCATATACTCCACATCCACCCCTTCCACCAAACCCCATCTTCAGCCATACACCCTTCCACCATCCTCCTCCATCCACATTCACTCTCACCCTCGCCCTTATCCACTCTCAGCCCCCTCCCCCCTATCACCACCTCCACTTTCACCTCATCACCTTCCCCCCACCCCTCCACGTTCACCCTCACTACCCAGCCATCCTCCGTGGGACACTACATTACACAACAGTGATTAATATTGTTTGGTGTGGGGGGGATTTGTTTCTTGGGGTTTCACGTCCTATCATTATCAAGATGTAAGGTCATATCGGGACCAATACCGACTTGTGCCAGTGTGCATTCATGGCGACTTCATAGTGCTGCCTCACTGGGAAACTGAACATCCACCCATCACATTATCCTGGTAGAGAGCAAACCAATCCTTGGCCTATCCTATAAATGCTGATCGCCAGGCTAGGTAGTGACATGTATAAATTTGGTAAGTTATTGGTTTGACTCGACTGGAGTTTGAACCCCTGGCCTTCCACAAGGATAGCTAGCCAGAGATCTTACTGATTCAGCCACCATGTCTAGCTGAGAGGGGGTATAACTAAGGCAGAGAAGCAGTGAACAGTCAGCACCGGGGTATCCATGCAGGCACCAGGGCCTAAATGTATGGGGGCGGGTTAGCGGGGGTGAGCGGTCATAACCCGAGCGTAGTCGGGAATTCCCCGGTTAGCGGCCGAAACTCACAATGTGTGTGCACCGGTTAGGCAAACCCCTCGAGGGTTAACGCGGCCTGCGCTAACCCCAACTTTTAGGTGGTTTATCGTCGGTGTTACGCGTGGACTAAAGATGGGTGTGTGTCTCTGTGTCTGTGTGTGTGTCTCTGTGTGTGTCTCTTTGTCTGTGTGTGTGTCTCTGTATGTGTTTCTGTGTGTGTGTGTCTGTGTGTGTCTCTGTGTGTCTCTGTGTCTGTGTCTGTATGTGTGTGTCTCTGTGTGTGTGTGTCTCTGTGTGTGTCATGTGTGTGTGTCTCTGTGTGTGTCTGTGTGTGTGTCTCTCTGTCTGTGTCTATGCGTGTGTCTCTGCGTGTGTCTCTGCGTGTGTGTCTGTGTGTGTGTCTCTGTGTGTGTCTTTTTGTCTCTGGGTGTGTCTGTGTGTGTCTCTTTGTCTGTGTGTGTCTGTGTGTGTGTCTGTGTGTGTGTGTCTCTGTATGTGTCTCTGTGTCTGTGTGTGTATGTGTGTGTATCTCTGTGTCTGTGTGTGTGTCTCTGTGTATGTGTGTGTCTCTGTGTGTGTATGTGTGTCTGTGTGTGTGTCTCTGTCTGTGTGTCTCTGTGTGTGTGTCTCTGTGTATGTGTGTGTGTCTCTGTGTCTCTGTGTGTGTCTTTGTGTCTCTGGGTGTGTCTGTGTGTGTCTCTTTGTATGTGTGTGTCTCTGTGTTTGTCTGTGTGTGTGTCTGTGTGTGTGTCTCTGTGTCTGTGTGTGTATGTGTGTGTATCTCTGTGTGTGTATCTATGTGTCTGTGTGTGTGTCTGTGTGTGTGTCTGTGTGTGTGTCTCTGTCTGTGTGTCTCTGTGTGTGTGTCTGTGTGCCTGTCTGTCTCAGAGACACACACACAGACACAGAAACACACACACAGACACACAGAGACACAAACAGAGTCACACACACACAGACACACAAACACACACACAGAAACACACACAGACACACACACATACACACAGAAACACACACAGACACACAGAAACACACACAGAGACACAGAAACACACAGGCACACACACAGACATACACACACAGAGACACTCACACAGACACACACAGGCACACATAAACACACAGACACACAGAGACACACAAACAGAGACACACCCACAGAAACACACACACAGACACACTGAAACACAGAGACACACACACAGACACACACATAGACAGACACACTGAAACACAGAGACACAGAGTGACACACACAGAGACACACACAGAGACACAGACACACACACACAGACACACACAGAAACACACACACAGACACAGAGACACACACACAGACACACACAGAGAGACACACACACAGACACAGAGAGACACACACACAGACACAGAGATACACACACATAGAAACACACATACAGAGACACATACAGAGACACACACAGACACACACACAGAAACACATACAGAGACACACACACATACAAAGAGACACACACAGACACACACAGAGACAAAGAGACACACAGACAGACACAGAGACACACACACAGACACACATGCAGAGATACAGAGACACACATAGACAGAGAGACACACACACAAGACACACACAGAGCACACACACACAGACACACACGCAGAGATACAGAGACACACATAGACAGAGAGACACACACACAGACACAGAGACACACACAGAGACACACACAGAGACACACACACAGACACACACACAGACACACACAGACACACAGAGACACAGAGTCACACACTGAGGGGTGGGGGGGGAGGAAGGGGGTGGTTCCTCCCGACTCCTACGACGCTCGCCGGGTACATTCCCACGGGGGCTCCCCAAATCTATAAATAACGCACAGGGTAGCTAACAAGTGCGCCCTTGGCACGCATACATCCCCCGTGACACATATACCAACACCGACCATAGCTACCCCGTCGGCCGGCCTTAACTCCGGCGAAGATAACCGGTGGCTCATACATTTAGGCCCAGGTGTGTACCGACACCAGGTATACACTGGCACCATGCACCGGGTTAACACTAACACCACCGCATCACACAGCATAACACTCGACACTACATGCTCCCTGATACCCCAGTAACACTACGCCGCTTGCGATCATTTGTGACCACTTTGGTCGCAAAGTGGCCAGACGTCCAATTTGGTGGCAAGGAGGTTGCAGGTACTGCACCAAAAACCTCAAATTTCGGCCCTGATCGCCTACCAGTCGGTGACCATCTATCACTGACCGATCACCAACCATTGTTTTTCCTGGTTTTGGTCGCAAGGAGGTCGCCGGCCATTGGTCGCAAAGTGGTCGAAAAGTGGTTGCAAGCCATAGTGTGACTGAGGCCTGAAGCACCGCAGTGTGACACAGTGTAGGGCGGTGCAGTGCAGTGCCTTGTAGTAGTGTAGTAAATGTAAGCTGGTGTAGTGAACACAGGGCCCGGTGCAGTTAGCACACTGCACTTGTAAGACATTGGGATGAGTGTAATGGAGCAGAGTGTATTGTGTTATATAAACTAGTACATTGCAGTGTAGTTAGAAAATCTGAGTGAGTGAGTGAGAAGTGAAATGCTGCAGTAGTAGTAGTAGTAGTACTAGTTAGTGGTAGTTAGTGGTAGTTAGTGGTAGTTAGTGGTAGGTGCCGTAGCCGTAGCCGTAGCCGTAGCCGTAGCAGCAGCAGCAGCAGCAGCAGCAGCAGCAGCAGCAGCAGCAGCAGCAGCAGCAGCAGCAGCAGCAGCAGCAGCAGCAGCAGCAGCAGCAGCAGCAGCAGCAGCAGCAGCAGCAGCAGCAGCAGCAGCAGCAGCAGCAGCAGCAGCAGCAGCAGCAGCAGCAGCAGCAGCAGCAGCAGCAGCAGTAGCAGTAGCAGTAGCAGTAGCAGTAGCAGTAGTAGTAGTAGTAGTAGTAGTAGTAGTAGTAGTAGTAGTAGTAGTAGTAGTAGTAGTAGTAGTAGTAGTAGTAGTAGTAGTAGTAGTAGTAGTAGTAGTAGTAGTAGTAGTAGTAGTAGTAGTAGTAAAGATGGGTGTAGCTATTGCAGCCCGTGGCTCAGGTGGATACATCGTAGCCGCCTTTGAATTCTACACCAGGGATTTGGCAGGATGATATATATATAATGTATATATAATCCCCGCTGATATATCATGCTGATAGGAACGACTATAACCTGATCCGACGGTTGTACGCCAGGCTCCCAGCAGGTCTGTGGATAGACATGGGAGGGTACGCTATTCTAGCTCATCGACCGCCCCCCCGCCCCCCGCCCCCCACCCCCACCACAGCACCCGGAAACGGGCATCAAGGCTGAACACAGGCCCAGATAGTGACTAGGGTGGTGGAACATGGTGGAACATGATGGAACATGGTGGAACATGGTGGAACCGTGAGCGTGTTTTAATTTTAGTGGTGGAAGTAGCTGAGGTGATGTTGGTGAAAGTGGTTGAGGTGTTGGTGGTAGTGGTGGCAATTGGTGGAAATGGGAGGTTTGGTCGGGGTGGCTAGAGTGGAGGTTTGATGGTGTAGATTGTTGGAACGTGATGGTGGTGGTGGTTTTCGTGGTAGTAGTTGTGGAGGTGGTACGGTGGGTGGTGGTCCCATCGTGTGTGTGTGGTAGTGGTGTAACAGTGTAGGTGGTGGTGGTGGTGGTGGTGGTGGTGGTGGTGGTGGTGGTGGTGGTGGTGGTGGTGGTGGTGGTGGTGGTGGTGGTGGTGGTGGTCGTGGTGGTGTGGCAATAGTGGTGGCGGCGGGCGGCGGACGGCGGGCGGCGGGCGGCGGGCGGCGGGCGGCGGTGGCCCCGACCCATTCATCATCACCCTCCTCCAGTTGCAGGCCCCTGGATGGCGAGCGGGCGGCAGACGAGGGTTAGCGGCACGGTTTGAAGAGTGAGAGTAGACAGCCGGCTGATCACCCCGTCGCCGGGTAACCATGGCAACAGCAACAATATCCGCTGCGAGGGTCACTGTACAACCGATCACTTCCGGTACATGGTGAGGGCTCCCCAGTATGGGGCGCCTTCGTCACGCTTCACTGCCCCGAACATAGCCTGGGTTGAAGCGAGCACCAATCCCGGGTAGGAGTTGTAGTCGGCATTGTGGCACTGTAGCACGCGACATTGTCTATTACACCACCAACGCTGAACGGGACAGTTTTCGGGGTGTAACGAAGTGGCCAGTCGTTTTCTCCTAACGGCGCTCCTAACATTTGACTGGGCTACTTTCAATTTAGGCTAGCTGGGACAAGAATCTATAACAAAAGTGGAGACGAAAGTAGTCCGTGTTTTCTTTCAATTTAAATATAAAATACAATACACTCCCACCACCAGGTCCCTTACCCCATCACCCACCCACCACCAGGGCCCTTACCCCATGACACACCCATCGACAGGGCCTTTACCCCATGACACACCCATCGACAGGGCCTTTACCCCATGACACACCCATCGACAGGGCCCTTACCTCACCATACTCCCAACACCAGGGTCCTTATCCCATTGCACACAAATCGACAGGGCCCATACCCCATCACACACCCATCGACAGGGCCCTTACCCCATCACACAAGCATCGACAGGGCCTTTACCCCACCAGACTCACATCACCAGGGCTCTTACGTCATCACACACACACCAACAGGGCCCTTACCCCATCACACACCCATTGACAGGGCCCTTACCCCACCATACTCCCACCACCAGGGCCCTTATGCCATAACCCACCCACCAACAGGGTCCTTACCTCATGACATTCCCACCAACAGTGCCCTGATCCACACCATACTCCCACCACCAGGGAGGGCACTTACCCCATCAGACTCCCACCACCAGGATCCTTACCCCATGATCCTCCCATCAATAGGGCCCTTGCCCCATGCCACACCCATCAACAGGACCCTTAACCGGTAACACACTCGTCAGCAGGGCCCTTACTCCATTACACACCCATCAACAGGGCCCTTACCATGACACACCCATGGACAGGGCCCTTACCCCATCAGACCCATCGACAGGGCCCTTACCCCATGACACACCCATCGACAGGGCTCTTACTCCGTCACACTCCCACCACCAGACCCCTTACCCCATCAGACTTCTAGCGCCAGGTCCCTTATCGATCCACCTTCAGGACGGGGAAAATCAATAACGTCCAATTTGAGCCGATGTGTGTCTTTTGGACAGATAATTGAGTTTCACCTCAGGGAACACTTAACAGGTCTTACCTTTCACTTAGTTAACCACCAGAACTTTTGGAAGATTTTTTTATATTCAAACATGGCAGGGTTCTTGACTTAAATTCGTTTCTAAATTGGGCTACAGTAGAAATGTGCTATAAAATATTCTACCTTAGATAAAACGCTACTTCCTGTATTCATGCGCATCAGTGTGCACTGCTGCTGGGGGCATGACCCGCACTATAGCACGGCCAGGAGCAGACAGGGGTTGTGCGCAGCAACTTAGTATTTTCACAGTGACTTATCGGAAGATATAACACAAAAAGGGTTCAGCCGTCATTTTTTAGAAGAGGGATGAAAGTTGTCTCTGGCAAAAACCATAGAAATCAGGCCGATACATTGGCGACACCTAGCGGGTTTTGGCAGTACCAACAGCAAATTTATGTGAACACGCGGATAGTCCCTATTACAAGAAATAGGATTAGCACTGTCTCTAGTTTCAGGGAATCGCGGGAAAATGCTGGAAGTCAGGCTTCAACTGTCCTTGTGACTGTACTATCGCCCAATCCCGAACCTTTTTGTTTCGGTTTTATGTTCTAGGAACATCTAAGGTCATCTAAGAACGGGATTCGGGCTCACATTGCTCTCACATAAACAGGCTTTTTGTGAATGTTAATGGGCGAATATAAAGAATCACTGAAATCCATGAAATCGTAGCGATCTTTCAGCCCTGGCAGAAAGCCATCGAAGTGAAATACCAACCACAGACTAAGTGTACCACTCCAGACTTGTTTACTACAAACCACGCCCATTCTCCACCATTACTATTTAACCAGCATAACTAATGGAAACATGAATAAAATCACAAGAAAAAACTGATTATCAATATCATAGCGTAATGTTGGCCAGCAATATACCCACGTGTCCCAGCTACCTAGATCTAAATTCAGGCCTATTGGCAATTAAATGCAGAAAGTGTCAAATCTTTTACCAAGAAGGTGAACCTGAAGCAATAGCTCATGACAGTTTGTCTTTTCCCGGTAAAAGACATTTCTCTTATCTTTCAACTTTCTTAATCAAGTTGTAAATATGTCATATGGTTTCATTGTTGAGCGCCAGAATGTATGCTGCTAGTGCTAGTAAAGGCTCTATTAAATTTACATTATTACATCCTCTATGTGGGTAAACTAAACCTTTTAGGCTGATTTAAAGGATTTTTTTATATTGGGCATTGCTAATCGATTTGGCGATATTTTTGTTTTCTCAACATTGATGGGACTTTAAACAAAGATGGCTGACACAAGATTAAAAATGCTGTGTCATCGAATATAGCATAGTAAAAACGACACTCCCAAGGGATCAGTCTTTTTAGAGCCATAATGTAAATAACATAGAAGATGATCTCTGGAATGCACAGGGACGACTATCTTTATGATAATGGATTAATTACTAAAGCTTACTAATGGAACTACCGTCCTTTACACAATCCTGGATTCCATTTAGTAGTCTAGTTAACTCACCTGAAATTCAAGATGAGAAAATGGTTAATGCCACGGCTTAAAAATATATACTCCGATTTAAAGCAAATTCGGATATGGTGTTCTCTGTGGCCGAGTGGTTAGAGTGTCTGACTTTTTTCTAGGTCAGATTCCTAATCTGAAGGTTGGTGGTTCGATTCCCCATGTCCCCACCTCTGCCAATTTGGATTTCCATCGCTGTGGATAACTTACAGCGTCATCAAAGGCCAGTTGCTCTCATACCATGTCTATGTGGTGTGGGAGGTTAAAAATCCCTTGGGTCGGTAAAAGTGTAGGCTCGGGCTTTCTATCGACAAACTGTATAATGGTGAAAACAAGTCTATTCAGGCTTATCCATAGCAGGCAGTATAAATCTTCAAGAAAAAAAGAAAAACATGACGAGTCATTGGGTCCGGAATTCGTTAATTCAGAGGTAGTAAAATAATTCAATAAACTGAACCCCGACGATCGTGTTTTAACGGGGTTTCTCTTTGTCTGTGTCTGTCTGTCTGTCTCTACTCAATACAATTATAAATGATTTTTTTTTTTAATCGAGCCAATATCGCAGCACAGCTTGAGAGAGTTACTTCATCATTTTTTAAATTTCCACACCAATCAGCTGTCCCATCGTAATTATTATATTTAATCGACACATTAGAGCAGCAATAACGCCGTTCGAACTGCACTTGAACTTGGAACACCACTTCTCGAGACAAAGCGCTTTGATTCTCTTCTTGTAATGTGTGGCTGTAAAATCCATGCGAACAACTACCCCACCCCCACCCTCTCACTTCCGGTCCCGCGTCCCCGCACGCCAGCTACCAGCGTCCTCGGCGCTAGGCCGCGCCTTCATCAATCAGAACCAGCGCCGCCTGATACCCCGGTATTGACAGAGAGGCACGGGTCGATGGCACACTGCACCAACTGTCTCTGATTTGGATCTGCTGAGCAGTGTGAGAATCGATGGCAACTCGCTTCCCAATATGCCTGCTTCCCTGGTCGGATTGTAACACTGCTCCCCCCCCCCCCCTTAACCCCACCACCACCACTCCTCCTCTCCCATGCTGCATCACCATGGGCCTATGACGGTTCAACTCCGGACCTGACTAGCTTCACCTCAGATCTTCCACCTCACGCCTGTTCTGCTTCACCTCATGAATACCTGCCTCACCTCAGGCCTTCACCTCAGGCATATCCCGCTTCACCTCATGAATGCCCACTTCACCTCAGGCCTTCACTTTACGCCTGCCCCGTTTCACCTCAGGCCTGTCCAACATCTCATGAATGCCCGCTTCACCTCAAGCCTTCACCTTATGCCTGTCCCGTTTCACCTCACGAATGCCTGCTTCACCTCAGCCCTTCACACCATCCCAATGAATGCCCGCTTCACCTCAGGCATTCACTGCCTCATCTCATGAATACCCTCTTCACATGAGGTTTGTGTCGCCTCTCTATCGGTCTGCCACTTCATTCCGGATCTGCACTGCATTACCATGGCCTTATGTCGCTTCTGCCCGATGCTGTGCTGGCTCACCTGGCCCTATGCCGCTTCTGCCCAACCATGTGCTGCCTAACCAGCTTTATGTTGTTTCAATCCAGCCCTGTGTCGGCTCTGCCTAAACCTATGCAACTTCATCCCGAGCCCATACTACTTCTCACTGGCCCCAACACCATTGTATCCCATCCCTATGCCACTCTAGCCTTATGCCATTTTACCTGGCTATATGCCAGGCCCATGCTGCTTCACCCCGACCATATGCCACTTCACCCTGGTCTTTTTTGCCACTTCACCACATGCCTGTGCAGCCTCACCACAGCCCTAGACGACCTCACGCCAGCCTTTTGTCGCCTCACGCCGACCCTATGCCGACTTACCCCTGCCCGTGAGGCCAACCTACAGACCAATGCTAATTTAGTAAAAGCTCAACAGAAAGTCACTACTATTCAACGTTTCCATGGATAACCACTCACCCTCCGCCCCGACACATAGGTAACCAACTTCACACTTCTGTCTTGCTACACTATACAGTCGACAACATGAACGCCCAAATTAAACCATGCCACCATGAAATACATCATTAAATATATAAGATTTCATGTTATTTAATACTTAACATTCACAATCTCATTCATACGTTCAAATACTATTTCCACATTGTCTAATGGCCCTTAAAATGAACCACAAATAATGTCTACACATACGTCAGAAGTGTTCACGTATAGCCGCACAGCCCGGCAGTGGCAGCTAACTTGCAGTGTCGCTCAAACTCTAGAGCTGCTGCTAGGCCCAGCCATAGCTTCCACATGGCTTCTACCAAGGCCTTCAATCATTGCAGTTAATGTATGGCATGCTAGCATCCTTATTGGCATTAGCTCCTTTATTTAAACAAAAAAAAAAGGTATAATATATATAATAATAAAATTTACTTCCCTAGTAAAGAAAATAAAATACTGAGTGCCAACAAACCAGATGATGCTAGGTTCATTCTACACTCCAATTAATGCAGGGACTCCTGTTCATGTGGCTTCTTTCATATATAACCCGCATACTTCATACGTTTTAACGGCAAAGGGTGCCTCATCTCACTGTCTATTTCGGTGCACCATTGACCCGGTTAGGCAGGCAGGAGATGGCTGTGGCCAGAATGAAACTAAGCCCAAACTCCTAACCACCTGGGGCAGGGTACTCAATCCACGTCAGGTGATGCGCAGTGCGAGCAGCAGCGGCAGCAGCCCTTTCGCTTTTAGACTTTAGTGCCATTAGGTCAAAGCCGCATACACTGATGAAAGCATAAATTTGTCGAAATCAAGACACTGAACATTATATTGAATCCTACATATCCAACCTTATGGGTGTACTTATTAAACAGTTATTGCTGCATATAAACGTAATGCTAAGTCAATTTAACAGATGTGCAGATGTGGATGCCAACATTAATTCGGCATGTCTTCACTCGAAATATTTTCAAAGTTAACAAATTAAAATAGAAGGCACTTGAAATTAAAAGAAACTAGAGTTTAATGATCAACCTAAAATATTTATCTAAGAATTACGGAATGAACTCAAAACCGTCAGACTATGCAACTTTTACCAGTTTACCTTTTTTTTGGTGGTACTATTTTTTTGTGTGTGGTTAACAGGAACCCTTCCAATCACAATTTTACGCATCACAGAAAATTGATGTGATCAATTGCCGACTTGCCCTAAGGTGCTAATGACCGCCACACGAAGATAACCAACAAACCTATTCTTACAACAGAAATAACACCAAGATATGATGCATTCGCATGAAGTTAACCTATAAGTTGACTAATCATGCACACTGCGTCATATATGTCATGCGACGCAAACACTTAAAAACATATCAACGAGTGGTAATTTGCAACTCTCAACAAATAAGGCATGATATAGCAATAAGAAGCAAGTGCCAGTAAATTGCCCGGTGATGGTTTTAGAAAAGGCTCCAGGTACTGTACAGCTGCTGAGGCAGGACCGGTGAGTGAACGAGGCAGTGGCGGGTGTGCAGGGCTGGTAGTGAGAAGATTGCTGGTATACACTGTGACAGGAGATTTATTATATCCAGCACAGCCTTCTCTTCCCACCTACCACCACCACCTACCACCACCTACCACCTACCACCACCACCACCACCACCATCTACCACCACTACCTACCACCACCACCATCACGGCCACCTACCACCGCCACCTACCACCGCCACCTACCACCGCCGCCACGCCTGCCACCGCCAGCACCACCACCACCACCCCCCATCACATACCGTCACTACCACCACCACACCCCCATCACTACCACCACCAACCACCACACCCATCAGCACCACAGGCCTCCACCACCACCACTACCACTACTACCATCACTACCACACCCTCATCACCACCACCACACCTAGCATCACAATCACCACCACTGCCACCCCCATCACCACCACCACACCCATTACCACCATCACTACTACACTCCATCACCACCACCACACCTACCATCATTATTCACCCCCATCACCACCACTACCACTACCACTACCCCCCCCCACTACTACCACAACCAAAACCACACCAGTGGCGCATGGTCTTAATAAGGGTCACAAGCGCCAGAAGCTCACTCAACCGCATGCGCAGGGTAATTTGTTTTCATTTGTTAGGCCCCAACTCACACAATCCGAATTTACTGCTACGGTGTACGTATTACACTTGAGAGAACACTTGGACATTGCTGACTTTGAATGGAAATTAGTGCTGATTGGTAACTACAGACACATCCAGAGAGAGAGACACAAAGAGAGAGGGAGAGGGAGAAGGAGAGGGAGAGGATAGGGAGAGGGAGAGGATAGGGGAGGGAGAGGGGGAAGAGGGAGAGGGGGAAGAGGGAGAGGGGAGAGAGAGAGAGGAGAGAGGAGAGAAGAGAAAGAGAGACAGAGACAGACAGAGGCAGAGAGAGACATACTTAGAGAGAGACAGACAGACAGACAGACAGACAGACAGACAGACAGACAGACAGACAGACAGACAGACAGACAGACAGACAGACAGACAGACAGACAGACAGACAGACAGACAGACAGACAGACAGACAGACAGACAGACAGACAGACAGACAGACAGACAGACAGACAGACAGAATAATGTGAATCAACATCTAAGGTCATATCAGAACGGGTACTCATTTGTGCCAGTACTCAGTCACATTATCCTGATAAGGAGTAAACTAGTCCTTTCCCCATCCCATTAATGTCAAGCGCCCGGCTAGGTATCAATTCTGCAAGTCATTGGTTTGACTCGGCCGGGGTTAAAACCAGCAACATGCCACATGGGAAGCTAGCCAACGTTCTTACTTATTTGCCAAGGGAGACAAAAAGATAAACAAAGAGGTAGAGAGAGAAAGAGGGAGAGGTAGAGAGACCCTCTCCCCATCTCTCTCAATCTCACTCTCTCTCTCTAGCTGTCTTTCTATCTCCCTTTTGTTTATCCTTCTGTAATATCTTTCTTTATCTAAAAAAAAATATGGCAAAAACTCAAAAACCTGTGCAATTTTAAGGTGGAATTAGTTAAGGCGACATGGTCTGCCCGACAGAGCATTGTCTTGCCATTAGAATAGTTGGCCGTGAGTGTTGGACAGTTCATCATATCTGGTTACCAGTCCTTGGGGGCCCGGTTCGGGCACGGCAGACCAAGGTGGTAATTAACCTGTCAGGTGAGATGCTTCAGCCCGATCTCTGAGCTCCAATCTCATCTTAAAGTTTCATAGTCTGATGAAAACATCAAATTTTCAAAACCCAAACAATACACGATATTCACACGCATGCGCTGTAGCAATGGTACCACAACCGTAGTGTTTGGCGTCACCATCAGATGTCGTATGAGTTATGAATATTGTGTATTAATAGTGACTGACTAGTTTGGTACCGTCCTAAAATTTTCAAAAGGGTCCAAACACGAAAATTATATTTTTCTTGGAAGCTCCAATGACCCAAAAGCAATATACTTTTGCAATTTTCAAAATATCTAAAAATTTGACTGACATTTGAAAGCTAGTAATTTCCATAGTGTTTCTATTCGCTGTGGCAACAGTCCCACAACCATAGTGTTCGTCATCGCCGTCAGATGTCGCATGCATTGTGAATATTGTGTATTAACTAGCTTTTATGCGACTTATATGATTTAGATACTGATGCATTTATTAAACGTTTGTTGCTACATAGAAGGGAATACCTAGGCAATTAGATACTGATATATTTATTAAACATTTGTCGCTACATAGAAGGGAATACTGCAGCAATTGAATTAAACTTGTTACTGCAGAAGCCTATGGTGTCACCGCGAGGACTGATTCACAACTGCTTTATTATTAGATTCGGGCTTTACCACGTTTGCTACAATGACGTCACTGCGGCCAGTTAGCCTTGTGCCGCGATACTAACCGACCCACCGGCGATACCATATTCACCTGTATTTAGCACTGCTGATCTCGGACTCGAACCCGAGCACCGCGAGATTATTCCTTTACCTACGTGACCATACTCACATATATTACAGGTATTAATTATATTATATATAATCTATGTGAATTCAGGGTGTTCCTTGGTTATATTCTGTATGTGTATATATATGTGTGTGTGCATATATGTGTACGTGATTCTTTTCTCTTTGTTGTGTGTGTGTGTGAGGGGGGGGGGGGGTAATATCTTTTACATCCTTGAATCAATTCCATATTGTGCTTAACCCATTATGTGTAGTGAGAGTGACAGGACAACGGCGAGAATTCTATTCTAAAAGATCGATATGAATTCAGGATGGGCTTCTTTTTTCCTTTTTTTCTTTAGGGGAAGGATTCTTTTGTCTGCATTGTCCTTTTCCCTGCTGACAACATATAACTTCCACCTGAAGCCATGTTCTAATTAGTCCGTCAAGTATGCGCCATGCCTGTAGGCTAGGATTCAGTATGACAGTGACACTAGGAGGAGTCTGTAACAATACTAACATACATAGGCAAACTTTAGTGAGTCTGTCAACTATACACCTGCATGTACGATAGGAGGCCAAGGGATGTCACAGTACATAACTGGCTCTCATCAATCCCACCCACTTTATACTATTACTAATCCAACTTTACTGCTATTCCATAGCTGTTTGTGTTCATTTAAAAAAGGAATGTCAAAACATTTTTCTTTTCAAACGATATCATGTCTATATTTAAATGGCTCAAATGAATACAAATTGACACACAATTAAATTGTCATGTGATAAGTACTGGTTCCACATCCATTAGATTTGTCATTATTAAAATAGGCAAAAGATCTGGCTGACTCGATGTCAGGGTAATTTGATTGTTGAACATCACAGGGCACACTCAGTGAGGCATCACACTGTAGATCTTCCAGCAGTGCACCTTGTTACAATGCGGTACCCAACTAGATTTAGCCGAATGTTACTAGGACCGAAAACCACTTGCTGATAAGTTGGTTGGTTGTTGGAGTTGTTTTTCGTCCTGGCTACATCTAAGGTCATATCAGGACGGGTACCGACTTGTGACAGTGCACACTCATGGCAACTTTATAGTGCTGCCCCAATGGGAAATCAGGCCACCAGCACCATGACCCAATATTCCACTCAGTCACATTATCCTGACACTGAGCTAACCAGCCCTTGCCCTATCCTATTAATGCCAAGCTAGGAAGCGACAAGTATACATTTTAAAGTCATTCATTTGACTCAACCAGGGTTCGAATCCATGAGTTCGAATCCCATGACCTACCAAAACAGGAGACGGATGCTCAGCTCATTCGGTCATCCTCTCTGGTCACTTGCTGATCAGTTCGGGTCAGCAAATTCCGAAGCTCTATGAACATAACAGTTGCTTAATTTAATTGTCTGAGCGTGGTAGCCATCAGTGCATGAGATGCAAACTAAGTAAAGGTCACCACAGCCTGATTCTAATGACTTGATAACACAAAGCGTCAAACACGAGTCTCACCGGTATTATAAAGAGGTGTCTTCCAAAAAATTAATCAACTAGTTAGTAGAAACTGACAGCAAGAAAGAAAAAAAAAAAACAGCCACAGCCTAGTTATCTTCTTCTTTTTGTGCACGGATTTTTTATGTGCTTAGTTAAACTTAAAATGGAACCAAATAATTTCAACCAGATGGGATGGCTGAATGAGTTCAGCGCCTGCTTTCCGTTGGATTCAACCCCCAGTGGAGTCCAACCATCTTTACTGATAACATCGAGGTCTTAGCAGGAGCAAGAAAAGTAGGCAAATTTAGTTGAGCATCTTGACAAAGCCTCAAAATGGAGATAAGTGCCGAGAAGACCAAACTGATGACAAACAACAATAGTGACATCAAAACAGCGATCAAAGTGAATGGACGGAGGCTTGTGACAGTCACAAGCTTCGACTACCTGGGCTCAGTTATAACTGATAAGGGGTTCCAAGCCTGAGATACTCTCTAGGATATAGCAGAGCCAATGGCATCACAGACAAGATTGAAACCAGTTTGGTTTGACAAGAGAAATTCTTTGAGCTCCAAGATACAACTGATGTGCTCCCTTGTGACATCCATCTTCCCGTATGCTTGTGAATCATGGACTATCACAGTACACAGCTTATGAAAAGACCATGTCACCAAAAAGGAAGTCCATACCAAGACCCAGCAAGCAATTGATCTCCTGACAATCATAAAGAGACACAAACTGCAGTTGTGTTTTTTTTTCTTGAAGTTTTATACTGCCTATCATGGATAAGCCTGAATAGGCTTGTTTTCACCATTAGACAGTTTGTCGATAGAAAGCCCGAGCCTACACTTTTATCGACCCAAGGGATTTTTAACCTCCCACACCACATAGACATGGTATGAGAGCAACTGGCCTTTGATGACACTGTAAGTTATACCCAGCAGTGGAAATCCAAATTGGCAGAGGTGAGGCCACAGGGAATTGAACCACTGACCTTCAGATTAGGAAGGAGTCCGACCTAGAAAAAAGTCAGACACTCTAACCACTCCACCACAGAGAACACCACATATTGTATGGCCATATTTCTCGTTCATCAGGTTTGGCCAAAACCATCTTCCAAGACACAGTGAAAGAGGGAAGAAAACAATTGGACAAAGAAGAGGGGGAAGACAACATCAGGGAATGGACTCACCTGGAGTACAGCAAGTCTCAGAGAGAAGTGGAGAACGGGGAAAACTTGAGAAAACTGGTTGCAAAGTGATATTTGATTCCTCAATGACCCTTGCAGTTAAGGGATTGATGATGATGATGATGATGATGATGAGATGGTGGTGATGATGGTGATGATAATGATAGAGTGAAACCAATAACTTATAGTTATTCTGGCAATAAGCATGAAAGTGAACTGTAACATTTGGATATATTGAAGAACTATTAGGTCTATAATCCGTTTCATATTGATATGAAAGCTCAATACACAGGATTGATGTCAGGTAGTCACTAGTGTATTAGTGCTAACAATAATGCGCTAGTCATAATATCTACCAATGTCTAAGTAACGTTGGCACAAGCCCCAATTCTTCGGTATACCACCATATTTCTTTCACATAGTCAATACATATACTGATTAATTAGAGTAAAAAATAGGCTTATTTTTGTTTGCTAGGGTTTTACATTCTAGCAAAATCTTAGGTCATATCATGACTGGTACCGACTTGTGACTGCACACTCATGGCAACTGCATGGTGCTGTCCAACTGGGAGGCCAGGTCACTGGAACTATGGCCCAATTTCCCACTCAGTCATATTATCCTGATACTGGGATAATCGGTCTTTTCCCTATCCTATTAATGTCGAGCACAAGGTCATTGGTTTGACTTGGTCCTGTTCCCGGCCTTTTACATGGGAAGCCTGTAACACTTACCGATTCTGCCACCGCATCCAGTCGGGGGAAAAAGAAAACACATTAAACCTGTTTTAATTGCTCCTGGGAGGATACATTCATATTTCCATATTCGGTGTGGTCAGGCAGTTGAGCATGGGAGATGGAACCGGTAAGGGGAACAGATGTTTAATAAATAGATAACCAAGGAGCAGAGATGAAAGTGGTCCCCGGCAAAAAAAGCGGAAATGCAGATATTCTCCCATAGGCTTAGCATTGTCAGGGAATCGCGGAAAATTCCGAAAGTCGGGTCTAAATTCTAATACATATTGGTATACACTGAGCATACTGTGTTGTCTGAAGCACGTATTACTTCAGGGATGAAAGTGGTCTCCAGCAAAAAACGTGGAAAACAAGCCAAAATTATTACACCGACGACGAAAATTTCTGTGATAACGCAGATTTTCTGCCATAAACTTAGCATTGTCACGGAATCACGGAAAAATACCGAAGTCAGGTTTCAATTAGTCCTGTTGTGACAAGACTGGGTGTTATCACCCATATCTAACACTTTCTTGTTTAGGTTTTATATTCTATCTACATCTAAGGTCATATAAGAACGGCATTCGAACCACCCAACTGTTGTCACATACATCCCATTTAAAAAATTTTAGTTTAGCGTTAATCGGTGAATATAAGAAATCACGGAAATCTGCGAAACAGCAGAGATCGTTCATCCCTAAAAGTGAAGTTAGGTTCCTTCACCATATATTTGTTTGTTGTTTTATGTCCTAGCAACATCCAAGGTCATTTCAGGAGGGGTACTGACTTGTGAGTGTGCACTCATGGTGACTTTATAGTGCTGCCCCACTAGCAGACCAGGCCACTGGCACCATGACCCAATACCCCAGTCACATTATCCTGACACTGTGCTAACCAGTTCTTGTCATATCCTATTAATGCCAAGCGCCAGGCTAGGTAGCGACAAGTATAAATTTGATAAGTCATTGGTTTGTCTCGACTGGGATTCAAACTCCCAACCTTCCGCACAGGGAGCCTGTGCTCTACCGATTCAGCCACCACGTCCGGTTTTACTACAAGGGGTATGCTGTGTATGAAAATGGTTGATATATATTAAGATATATATATTCTCTTTAAAATAATTCTTGTTTTCCATCGTTGAGGCGCTGATCTTTCAGTTGTTAGCTCAGGCAGGTTGTTTGCACAACATAAAATGATCGCTTTGTGTTGTTGCTCTATACTAATAATCACACAGATAATGGAGTGGAAAAAACACGCATAGGTGCATTTAGTGAACTAATTTTCCAGGGTATATGGTAGTTATGGGGAACAGGTGAGTGCGTAATGGAGTTAATTGACAATGTCTCCAATTCAGACAGTTTCCAGCAGTAGAACTTAAAGTTGCATGGTCCGATGGCGTTTGAATTTTAATTTGATTTTTTAGATACATATATCAAATTGATCGTTATAACTTAGTAATCATTAGTCCCGAGTAACTTTGATGAAAAATGGCTAGTTTTGAAGCAATTTGAGCTGAAAGAACCCAAAATACTTCTGACAAGCTTACCAAAGGTCCTCGAGCTATGCCGCGTATTGACATCTCATGATGACCGTGTTACATATATGGTAGTTGGAATGAGGGTATGGGTAATTAGGCCACAAGATTGACCTAATTGCTTAATGAGTGTTCCTGTCACAAATTTGGTGTCCAAGGGGATGAGATAATAAATTCACTGATCATTCTTTAGGCTGTTCCCAATCCTTAGCTAATGCATTAGTATCTAAGTTGGATATATAGAACCAAATTTATATAAGTGTTTTGGTTTTGAAAAAAATACGTTTTATCAGACCATGCAACTTTAACGAACAATAAAAAGAGGAGGGGCGGGGGTGGGGAGGAGTTATTATCGCAATGTGATTGAGACAGTAAATGTTTCATATAATAATATCAGTCTGCACCCAACCCCTGTTATTATTCACCAGGGATGAAAGTCACGGGTCTCCGGCAAGCAATGAGGAAATCAAACCTGGACGGCAGCGAATTTCCGCGAAAACGCAGATTTTTCTCTATTCTCGATGTCGGACATCCGGGCACTTTTTACGCTCACAACATGCGATGGGTAAAACAAATGCCACTGTCATAGAGCTAACAATAAAACTACCCTAACTATCACAGTAATTTGTGCTTTTTGGTGCTTTGAAAGCAAATTTATCTTATTTCTATTAAATAGTTCAGATCTTTCTCTGCAATTTCACATTCATCTTTTTTTTTTATCAGCCAATTTGAAGTTCTTGAATTTATTTTGCGAAAATAATTTTTGAGGCCGTGATCTGGTATGGCTACCACTGGCACTGACACTCAGAATATCCCAACTTTCACTATTATCTTTGATTTTTAATCCTGTCAGAGAAAATTGCTCTTAGGTTAAATTAAATACTTCAGATCTTCCTCTTCAATCGCACATTAAGATATTTTTTACCAACCCAATGAAAGCTTTTAAATTTATTTTGCAAGATGAAATGCTCCGCATAGACATAGCATTGCTGGCGCACAAATACTGCATTTTTTACCCTTCGCGAGTAGTTGCCAGGGCTGTAACTTCACGCCGACATCAAGAATACGCACTGTCAGGGAATTGCGGGAAAATGCTGGAATTCAGGTTCAACTATCCTTGTTGTGCCTATATTATCGCCCATACTTAACTTGTTCTCGTTTGGGTTTTATGTTTTAGTAACATCTCAGGTCATATAAGAATGGGATTCGAACCGACCAATTTTGTCAAATACATCCTGACTCCTTAGTATTTTGTTTTTAAATAAATCATTGAATTCCGCGAAAACGCGGAGATCTTTCATCCCTGATTCACTGTTCATTGTGTTCCATTGATGAACAAATGAACAAATGTACAACATGTGGGTTATGCCCTGTGTTCCGTTAATTACCAAATGTATCTGTGGGTTATGCCCTGTGTTCCATTAATTAACAAATGTACAACGTGTGGGTTATATCCTGTGCTCCATTACAAATGTAGAAAGTGTAGGTTATGCCCTGTGTTCCATTAATTATGCCCCGTTGTAAAGTCGTCGTCTGGCAGCTGTAGTTGTGTAGGCAGGCTATATGAAATCAATACACACAAGGAGAGAAAGGAAGAGTATAAAGAGTGAAAAGTAGAGTGACAGCTTGCATCCTCAGGTTTATTATTATATAGTGGTACATGGATCTGATATGGCATACCACCTGACCATTATCTCCAATCAGCAACAAACATTTCTAGTTCCACCAATGAACAGTAAGCATTCTTGTGTCACCATGGCTACTATGATCTACCCACCACCACCATGCATTGTGGCTGCTTGGCCTGCACCTGCCTGCTGTGTGTGTGTGGTGATCCGTGACTAACAGTTGGGGGGGGGGGGGGGGGGGACTGGAGCTCTTGAGCTCCTTACACACTAACAGTCGTGCCCCTCTCACACTATCTACCTAATACACAATGACTATTGACTACAAGTAAAGAGTCACCAGCAACTACATAAATACTTTCATGTACCTGACCCTATACATCATTTACATTAATAGACCATTTGTACTCCTTTATAGACCATTTCACATTCCCCACCAATGCGTTTTATCAGAATATTTTACACTGTGTTCTGTTAATTAACAAATGTACAATGTGTGGTTTATGCCCTGTGTTCCGTTGTTTAAGAAATGTACATGTGGATTACGCCAGGTGCAGCGAGAGATGCACAACAGAAAAGGAACACTAGTCACTAAGCACTGACTACTCACCATATGTAGCACATGAACACACCACAAACCCATATTAATAACACTATAGAAAGTAAGTGTTGGAGGGAGCCCCAGGCGGTTGGGTGAAGAGGTACAAAATGTCTTCGCTCCGTTAACAATATTTTAATCACATTAATTATATTAATTCTATTCTTCTAAGGGGAAAGTGTCAGTGCACGTGGGGCATTGTGAAACCAATCGTCTGGTGTTTTACGTTGTAAGTGCCCCACAGGTAATTACAAGATTGCCACCAGTAATGGTTGCTAAAAATAGACCGACTGCCAGGTGTGCTCCGTCTATTTTTACCTCGCCATCTTATTCCCATATTGCAGATGGTTGACCCTCATTCGCCAGCAGTTTATCCATATACTTGGGTAACTAATACCCCAGTCACACTACAGATTGCGACCACTTTGCAACCACCGTAGACCAAAGAACCCACACTCACCAGTGACGCCCAGACATCGGCAACCATTGTTTTGGTAGCAAGGACATCACAGGTGAGTGTGGGTTCTTTGGTCTAAGATGGTTGCAAAGTGGTCGCAAGCTGTGGTGTGACTGGGGTATGAGGAGCGGCCGAGCCTGCTTACGACTATGTGCAAACAGGTAGCGCGGCCGATACACCAGCAACATTGTGAAACCACCAACCAATCAAAGAACTTGGAATCAGCACTTTGATTGACAGATTATCAACTGCCAAACCACGCCCCCACCCACCCACCCACCTTCCCCCATTGCCTTTCCTGTCTCTCCTCCCAACAACATATTATATATATATACACGTTACTCATCGTAACTAAGACTGCTGAGGCATGCTCCCCTCTGAGCTGCATGCATGCTGAGGTTGGTTGGTTGTTGGAATTTTACGTCCTAAGTTCATATCAGGATAGTTACTTTTTCTTGTGACAGTGTGCACTCATGGTGACTTTATAGTGCCGCCCCACTGGGAAACCAGGCCACCAGCACCGTGACCCGATATCACACTCAGCCACATTATCCTGACACTGACCTAACAAGTCCTTGCCCTATCCTATTAATGCCGAGCGCCAGGCTAGGAAGCGACAAGTATTAATTTTATACGTCATTGGTTTGACTCGACCGGGAATCGAACTCCCAATCTCCCGCACAAGAGGCCTTTGCTCTGGCGATTCGACTACCACGTCCAGTCAGATGCTGAGGATTACCTGAGGTGGGCAGGTACCAGTGAAAATCACCGTAATCATTTCCATTGACAGCGGCTGAATCCAACACTGTGCTCAAAGAGAGCAGCAGCAGTGGCCAGAGCTGGCTGTGATGTTCTGGGAAGCCATTAAGTTGCCGAGTCCCCATTTCAATCGAACTGTAATTTATAATTCTTATAAATTCAGCTTCACATAGGAAAAAACTAACTTGTAGGTCACTGCAGAACGGCTGGGAAAGAAACATCTTGAAAACAAATTATGCTTCTTTCCTCTGCAATCTCAAACCCCAGTAATGAGTGGGGAGGTAGCGCCACCCGGTTCTACCTGTATTCAAATCATTCACAAAAGCAGATCCGCTTGTTTCCGGAGAGTGTGGGAACCGGAACCAGTGGAGGAGCCTACCTCAGGGATGCCATTGACCATCAGCAAATAAACTCTGAAAGTCAGGCCCGGGGGGATTGGGGGGGGGGGGGGGGCACCCACAACTTCAATGGGATATGGGGTACGGGGTAGGGGGTACACCCCCAATGGGGGCCCAGTGGGCAGCTCCTCCAGAAACTCATGCAATGTAAGCATTTTAAGGGCCTTAATAGCAGTATTTTCAGCACTACAATATACCTTTTCCCATTCTTTATACACAGTACGAGGGTACATATAAAAAGTCCAATCCCTTATCCCCCTATGTAACATGAAATATTGTTGTCACCGGATCTACACAAATCACACGAATGACTAATTTCCTACATAATTTGGTTAAATACTCGGAAATCTGAGAAGCTGCGGACGAATCACATCCCTGACATATATATAATCCTCTAGCGCGACTGACACTGGTATCCGGTGGAGGGGAGGAGGCCGCAGGTGGTGGCATCGGTACATTGTTGGGTCCTATGGAGTATAACAATAATGATAATAATTCCCTTACGTATCTTTATACTCGTATAATTCCTTATACATTACATATATTTATTAATTTTCACCTGTGAGTGGTCCCCCCCCCCCCCTCAGTGAAACACCCTATCCTAGTGGTTCAACCGCCAGTACCTCCGAGACGATGGCCTTCCCCCCCCCCCCCCCCCCCGACCACACCAGTAGGTCCGGAGCAACACAAGCAGCATTACGCTGAGACTTCTCACTAGCGCCGACCAGTCTTCGAATCCAGCTGCATCTCGGGAAGAGCAGCGTGCCATTGTAAGTAGTATAGCACCTCACGCAGCAGGGCCTGAGCACCGGGCAACCACCTCGCGCAGGACTGGCGCTGTGGTTGATTGGTTGTTGGAGTTTTACGTCCTGGCAACATCTATGGTAATATCAGGACGGGTACCGACTTGTGACAGTGCGCACTCATAGCAAGTTTACAGTGCTGCCCCACTGGGAGAGCAGGCTGCCAGCACCACAACCTGATATCCCACTCAAGTCACATTATCCTGACACTGAACCAACCAGTCCTTGCCATATCCTAATATTGTTGAGCGTCCGGCTAGGAAGCGACAAGTATACATTTTTAAGTCATTGGTTTGACTCGACCAGGGTTCAAACCATTGGGTTTGAATCCCACAATCTATCAAAAGGGGAGACGGATGCTGAACTCATTCGGCCATCCCGTTTTGTCATTTATGTGACCCGCCGTAGTGCAATCATGATACCAAACACCGATAATTTGGTTAGTGAAAAAATTAAGAAAAACAGAACAACCAACAAGCCTGTCCGTAACAAACGATGGTGCATGCAGTTAACAGATTCCTGCATTCTCTGTGGTGCTAACAGCCAGCAAGCGCATGCGCGTGTGTGGGGAAAAGGTTGGCTGCAAGGACCCAGTTCGCTAACATTTAACTTCTCGGAAATCTAAAAAAAAATAACTGACTATAATTAGTCGCCACCTGATGGCCCAAAGTCGATTGCAGGGGCCGAGTTGACGGTATGCAGTAAGCATTAACCCACAGCTAGCTGACTCCAAGTGCTGAGTTACCATTGTGCATTAAGTATAAAGTCGGACATAGCCGAGTACAGGCACTTATATACCAGTGCGCACTCACCATTAAGTCGCCATAGCCGATTACAGGCACTGAGTTGGCAGTGTGCACTCACCATTAAGTTGCACACAGATTATAGGCACTGAGTTGGCAGTGCGCACTCACCATTAAGTTGCACACAGATTACAGGCACTGAGTTGGCAGTGTGCACTCACCATTAAGTTGCACATAGTAGATTACAGGCGCCGAGTTGGCAGTGTGCACTCACCATTAAGTTGCACATGGTAGATTACAGGCACTGAGTTGGCAGTGTGCACTCACCATTAAGTTGGACACAGATTACAGGCACTGAGTTGGCAGTGTGCACTCACCATTAAGTTGCACACAGATTACAGGCACTGAGTTGGCAGTGTGCAGTGCACTCACCATTAAGTTGCACACAGATTACAGGCACTGAGTTGGCAGTGTGCACTCACCATTAAGTTGCACACAGATTACAGGCACTGAGTTGGCAGTGTGCACTCACCATTAATTTGCACATAGTAGATTACAGGCGCCGAGTTGGCAGTGTGCACTCACCATTAAGTTGCACATGGTAGATTACAGGCACTGAGTTGGGAGTGTGCACTCACCATTAAGTTGGACACAGATTACAGGCACTGATTGGCAGTGTGCACTCACCATTAAGTTGCACACAGATTACAGGCACTGAGTTGGCAGTGTGCAGTGCACTCACCATTAAGTTGCACACAGATTACAGGCACTGAGTTGGCAGTGTGCACTCACCATTAAGTTGCACACAGATTACAGGCACTGAGTTGGCAGTGTGCACTCACCATTAATTTGCACATAGCCGATTACAGGCGCTGAGTTGACAGTGTGAACTCACCATTAAAATTTGATGTTTGCATCAGACTATGCAGTTTTAAAGGACAATACACGGATCCAATTATTAACCATGCTGCCACCTAGTGGATTTGTTGGTTGCATGCTTGTTGGTAACATTTACGGTCATATCGGGACAGGTACTGACTTGTGACAGTACACACTCATGGCAACTGTGTCATCCTGCACTCTCAGATGATCAGACAGTGACATATTCTGCCAGCGTTGGTTCATGTGTGCATGGACCAGTCCATTGCTATTTGCACTGGGTTATCAAGTTGCAATGACATTCTGTTTTATTTCAGAACCAAGGCTCTGTGTGCTCAAAGAAAACTACTTCATATAATTCCAGATTGTTTCTAAACATTTAAAGGGAGAAATGATGTAGAAAGTATTACAAAATATAAATATAAACATATTCTTTCAATTAATTTTATTTACAGATCTATACATATACTTTAAATTAAATTGATTTACTTACACATACATACAATCAAAATACATACATACATGTATACATACATACGTACATACATACATACATGTACATACTTACACACATACCTACATATCCGGATAGAATGACTGAGTACCTGCGGGTGTAGGGAAGCTTACTTGTGTAATTATAGTAGGTTGCATTCCGAACAGAAGGCCGCTCTCTAACAGCAGTACCAGGAACTAATGTTGTGGGTAGCAGATCACGATGCAGCAAGCTCTGTGCAAATGGTCTTACAGATTGAGTGATGGATTAATGCCACGTTGGTAGCAATGGCCATCCACATTCACAGTGTCTTAAGCCGTGTTCACACACAGAACTTTAGGCCAACTTAGATAAGGCGAACTAGATGAGGCAAACTAGGTGTGAAAGTGTGCCGAGTCTACACATGCAGTACTTGGGCCGGTTTAAGGCGGAAGTCGATATCTGCGCATGAGCGCGACCGTCCAAACCAGCGCCATTTTCGGTTAGTCGACGTCATCACGAGATTGTGTGGGTTTGACCTAGATCTGTATTGACTGAATCGTATTGCTTTGGAACGGTCCAAACTTCTGCTGGGCAGTGAAAACCTAAAAATAAATGATGACAAAAATATCTGGCCACAGTTAGCTCTTTCATAGACCAAATTATATAGTATGCGCTTGTGATCGACCGGAAAATCAACAAACTCAGCGCTGGACTGCGCATGCGTGTGACGTGCTTAAGCCGCCTCAAGTAAACCGCTAGCGTCCACACACGCAAGATAGGCCGACTCAAGCTAGTTTGCCTCATATAAACTACCCTGCGACGCGGTCTACTTGAGGCGAACTAGATGAGTCGACTCAGCCCTAATTCGCTTCAGCGTCACATCCACACGGCCAATGTGAGTCGACTTAGATGAGGAGAACTAGTTGAGGCGACTTAAGGCCTGTGTGTCAACACGGCTATACACTTTACAGACGGTTTCCGCACCAACCTACCCTCTGGTGGCAGTGAAGATAACTAATTCTGTGGTTAGCTGTTCACAATGCAGCACACTCTGTGGAAATGGTCTTACAGAAATTGACCACAATCAACATAACCACTGATGAAAACCGCATCAGCAAAAACTAAAGTTATGCAAACTCTGTGGGGAAAATTGTATTATAAATATATAGAATTCTGAATCACTAGTATCCATTTCCCTTGCTACCAAATCCATGAAGTCTGCTCAGACTACCAAATGGGACGGGATGTCTGAATGAGTTGAGCGTCCATCTCCCGTTTTGGTAGATCGTGGGATTTGAACCCAGGGGGTTCAAACCCTGGTCGAGTCAAACCAATGACTTAAAAATTGATGCTTGTCGCTTCCTAGCCAAGCACTCAGCATTATTAGGATAGGACAAGGACTGGGTGCCTCAGTGTCAGGATAATGTGACTGAGTGGGATATCAGGTCATGGTGCTGGTAGCTTTGTCTCCCAGTAAAGTCATCATGAGTGCGCACTGTCACAAGTCGGTACCCTTCCGGACATGACCTTAGATGTGACCAGGATGTAAAACTCCAACAACCAATCAACCTGCAGACTTCGACCAGGTGTGAAAAGACTCAATTCAACTGGATGCAAAATGCGGCTAACAGCAATACCATTGGAAATTCTCCTTTTTGTGTAATGGTGGAAAGCTGACCTGATTTGCACACCTGGTGTCAGAGATGTATTTATTCTATGCCTTCTCCGCCTGTCTTATTGTACACACTGAAGGTCAAGCTAGAAAAGATGCAGAATGTGATGATTGGACTGAACACCTGATACTAGTGATAGTTATACTCACTGCAAAGGCGCCAATATGGAGCAATGCATCGACCCCCTTTCATTGCCCCCCCCCACCCCCCCCCCCCCCCCCCCCCCCCCGCCCCCAACTGGCAATAACCATGAAAGTGAATTTGTGCGATTCTTTTGCGGGGTCAACTTCAGCAAAATAGAGAACAAATCACGAGACTTAAAATTAGTTCATGGTCATTGTTCTTATATATAAAAAGAAATATGTGAATATAAATCGCGGAGATTTTCCACCCCTGAACAAACAAACAACCAATGAGACTATGACCAGATATTCCACTCAGTCATGTTATCCTGACACTGAGCTAATCAGTCCTTGCCCTATCCTATTAATGCCAAGTGCCAGCAGCTAGGTAGCAACAAGTATCAATTTTGTAAGTAATTAGTTTGACTCGGTTGGTATTTGAACGCCCGACCTTCCGCATGGGAACGCTGATTCGGTCGCCGCGCTCGGTCCAGGTTGTTGAGGTGGAGAGTTCATACTGACCCTGGAGTGACTTTGCACCGACCCCCACAGCAAACGGATGTAAAGATGACCTTGGAACTACCAACGTCACAGAACCACATGGGGGCCGCAGCTCTAACAAAGACTGTGCATTGTGAGGAAACGCATACAAAAAAAAGTCTCAGCCATCCGAGGTATGAATTCACCTTAATTCGAATTCCTACCTGTGTTCTCACACCTTAATTCCCAGGGATTTTCAATAGCCTGATGTAGCACAGGACAATCTCTTTCTCTCGCCTCCCCCTCTCCCCTCTCTCTGTCTCTCTCTCTCCCTCCCCATCTTCTCTCTCCGTTCTCTTTCTCTCCCCTCTCCATCCCCTCCCTCCCACTCGCTCTCCCCTCCCTCCCACTCGCTCTCCCCTCCCTCTCTCTCTCTCCCTCATCTTCTCTCTCCTTTCTCTCTTTCTCCTCCCATCCCCCTTCTCTTCCTTTCTCCCCTCGCTACTCCTTCTCCTTTCTCCCCTTTCTCTATCTCTTTCTACCCCTTTCTTCTATCTTTTGCACAATGACAAACAAAAACGAAGGAAAGTTGGGGCGGGAGGAACAACCGATCAAAATGGATACACAAATTACTAATGAAGTATCATAGAGACAGACTGCCATTGTTGTTGGAATTGTTAACTGAGTTGCATCCAATATAGCTGGCGCTCCATATCTGGGTCAGTTAGTCACAATTGCATTCCATATCTGGGTCAATTAGTCACAATCATGTTCCATATATGGGTCAATTAGTCACAATCATGTTCCATATATGGGTCAATTAGTCACAATAGCGCTGCCTAGCTGGGTTAATTCTACATTAGTCATAATAGTGCAACTTAGGCTATACTCGGCAAGTAGTTTCACTTGTTACAAACTGACTTGTTGCGACTAGTTCTAGGCAAAACCGGATGTGGTCTTGAACTAATAATATTGCTTTGTTCCATAAGCGCAGATTTCCGAGTATCAAATGGTCACCCACTAAATTCAGACTAGGATACAAATTTATTATTAGAGAGTTGTCAATGGTTGAGGATGTAGGTAGATATTTTGGGTGTGTTTAGTTACTTCAAACTAAAATAACTAGATTACACCAATCAACCTGATCTATTTTATTTATCTAAAGAAATACGCACAAACTCAAAAAGATCAAGTTTGTTTGTTTGTTTGTTTTACATCCTAGCAACATCTAAGGTCATATCAGGACGGGTACCGACTTGTGACAGTGCACACTCATGGTGACTTTATAGTGCTGCCCCACTGGAAGACCAGGCCACCAGCACCATGACCTGATATCCCACTCAGTCACATTATCCCGACACTGAATTGACCAGTCCTTGCCATATCCTAGTGATGCCAAGTGCCAGGCTAGGAAGCAACAAGTATCAATTTTTAAGTCATTGGTTTGACTCGACCAGGGTTCGAACCCACGATCCCACGATCTACCAACACGGGAGACGGACGCTCTACCTCATTCGGCCATCCCGTCTGGTCAAAAGATCAAGTGATTAGACTTGAAATGGGTGGGTCATTTAGGGTTAAGAGTCCTCACCATTCACAGAAGGCAAACATCCAAGAAGGTGAAAGGTTGACAGGCCCTCCAGCACTCTGTGACATATTAGTATAATGGATCGTTTTGGCCAGCTGATGAACTTTATGCACTGACACATAAATGAATCACTAACTCAAGGTGCGGTACTACTCCCCCCCCCCCCCCCCCCCCCCCACACACAGACAAATAAACGTCACATAACCACAAACCGATAGGTTTACCTCATTCGCCACCTTAAAGCACTCATTTGTGTCATTGAAATAGATCGAAGTCACAATAAATAGCACACCTATTCGAAACGATATTTTCAACTAGTATCTAGCCTTCTAGGATTCTGAAATATCATTGGCCATCTGCCAGTGAAAGCATACACATATAACAATATTTTCGACTAGTATCTAACCTAGTGTATGGATTCTGAAATATCATTGGCCATCTGCCAGTGAAAGCATACACATATAACAGTATTTTTGACTAGTATCTAACCTAGCGTATGGATTCTGAAACATCATTGGCCATCTGCCAGTGAAAGCATACACCTATAACAATATTTTCGACTAGTATCTAACCTAGCGTATGGATTCTGAAATGTCATTGACCATCTGCCAGTGAAAGCATACACATATAACGATATTTTCGACTAGTGTCTAACCTAGCGTATGGATTCTGAAATATCATTGGCCATCTGCCAGTGAAAGCATACACATATAAGTCACTCCGGGAGAAAGGTAGACAAACCAGAGTTGGGCTGAGTTCTATTTATTAGTCCTCTGGCGGGGCTATAATATGCCCACCTACAAAAGACAAATGTAGCAGGAGTGAAGTTGATTTGGGCGCTGCACAGGTGGCGCCCCATTCGTGCGCCCAGGTTGGTACCTGTGAAAGCATACACATATAACATTATTTTCGACTAGTATCTAACCTAGCATATGGATTCTGAAATGTCATTGGCCATCTGCCAGTGAAAGCATACACATATAACGATATTTTCGACTAGTATCTCACTAACCTAGCGTATGGGTTCAGAAAATACACATATAACAAGCCACAACTATATATGGGTGTGTGCATGTGGAACATCCACCCTTCCTGAGGTACCATCATATTAGCCACGACTTTCATCGGCTGTCGAAGCCTACTTCTGTGGAAGTGCTGGCTTCAGCGAGCAGTGTTTATCAATATTGACATGGAGTTGGTGAACTCAGCAGGAATGTAAAGAAAAAACCCAAGATGGCAGTCACTGGATGCTCTTGATTAGACTTTTAAAGTTGATTAATCAACATATTTTCATAATTTCTTCACCCCAAAAGTAGCTGGCTATGATAGATAAGTACTTGAACAATGTATTTAGCATATTAAATTGCAAATTCATTTGGTTATTTCCATAACCCAGCATTCCTATCCCTTTTTCTCCACGGTTTGTAGACAGGGCTGCGGGAGTAACTAATGGAGGCAATGATTGTTACTATTAAAGCTGCATAGTCTTATGAAGCATCAAATTTTCCAAATAAAAACAATTATCAAAATTTGATTCTACATGTCTAATTTAGATATTGGTGCACTTATTAAGCATTTATTGCAACATAGGAATACTCAGTCAATTTAATAGAACCTGTTACTGGAGAAGTCTATGGTGTCAGAGTTATGGCATGTTTGCCAAAACTAATTTGACATCTTTACACTACAAATATCTCAAAAGTTAGCCATTTAAAATAAAAGTTACTTCAAACTAAATTAAGGTAGATTATAACAATGAAATTAATACATTAATCTCAGAAAAAATTACAGAAACTTAAAACTATCGGACTATGCAACTTTAAGTGTGCTGCAATAAGGAAATAGGACAAATTAGGGGACCCGCCAGTATATATGAAGCAACAAGTGTTTGTTTACGTTTGCGGGTGTGTGTGGGTGCGTGCTCATGTGTGTGTGCGTGGATCCGGGTGGGTGTAAGAGGGGAAGGAGGGGGGGGGGGAGATTTATCTGAGTACCCAGTGTTTGGTAAAGAGGTGAGTGTGTTCAATGGTACAGGGCATACGTCATGTGTGTGTATACATACGGGTACCGTGGGTCAACGTACGTAGGTTAAGGAATCAGGTTAACGGCCACGTGAGGAGGGTCACCACGTCCACCTTCAGCTGGTCTGCCCGCCGTGCAGCAGTCCGCCTGAGGAGGCCACTAGGGTGGAGTCAACCACTACCGGGCCAACCTGACCTAGATCTTTAATCTGACCTAGATATTCCAGTTGGTTGGCTGTTGGGAGTTTTGCGTCCTGGCAACATCTAAGGTCATATCAGGACGGGTACCAACTTGTGACAGTATCCACTCATGGCGTCTCCATAGTGCAGCCCCACTGGGAGACCACCTGATATCCCACTCAGTCACATTATCCTGAAACTGAGCCAACCAGTCCCTTTCCTATCCAAATCATGCCGAGCGCCTGGCTAGGAAGTGACAAGTATACATTTTTAAGTCATTGCTTTGACCTGATCAGGGTTTGAACTTGAGATATTCCAGTGTTGCCAACCTGAAGGTACTGAGAATCCTTGAGGTTTTGCGTTGCGGACGTTGACCCCAAGTGGCAGCAGCCGCAAGCTTGCTAGGGGGTTCCGGGGTCATGCCCCCTCCAGAAATTATTTTTAAAATGGCTTTAAAATGGGCTATTTGAGGGCATACTTATGCTAAAATATCACCCTATAACCGTGGGGTGATATTTTAGCATATATGTATAACATGACATATATTTGTATTTAATCAAAAGTACAGAAATTTATACCACAGTACAGAAATTCATAGGATTTTCGAGTCGATCCGTGACTTGTAATGTGACTGATCAGAACCTTCAACTTCCATGACTGTCACTGGAATTTCGCGAGAGTTGGCAATGCATATATTCTGATGGTTAATCTTTTGTTAGCCAGCAAGTCCTGTCCCTTGCAGTAGTAACAGGATATGTGCGATTATTATTATTAGTAGTAGTAGTAGTAGTAATGGTTTGTGTATCTGTGCCAATGTGTATGTGTGTATTTGGGGGGGGGGGGGGTATGTGTGCGCGGCTGTAACTATGTGTTTGTATGTTTTACATCTAACAATCAGAGGCATAAGAAGACCATATCCTCCCCCGCTTTCCGCCGCCTACAACCCCACCCTCGGGTGTTGGTGGGGGAGTGGGTGGAATACTTAGCCAGTAAAGCTGATGATACTAGCACGTGACTGAGTGGGATATTGGGTCATGGTGCCGGCAGCCTAATTTCTAAGTGGGGCAGAACGACAAAGTCGCCATGAGTGCGCATTGTCACAAGTCGGTACCCATCCTGATATGATCTTAGATGTTGCCAGGACGTCAAACTCCAACACTCGACCAACTACACCCCCCCCCCCCCGGAAAACTTGACATAACCAGCCCGCAGCGACGGCGGCACCCGCCCCTTCAGTGTACAGCGTCAAGTTCAAACCTAATTACCGCAAAATGAAATAAAAGCAAAGGGCAAGTATAAAAAAGAACAAGAAGGCAATAACAACAGAAATACTACCACCAGCAATAACAAAATATTTGCTCTTGAACTTGTTGGGTAGGTTTCTAGTCTTCAATATGTTTTCAGTCTGCAATGATATATTGGAAATATCATGAATTATAACCAACATTAAAATACTTAAATTATTCGTGAAGAACTTGCTTTGTGCTTAGTTGGTGGGGCTTTAAGATCATATCAGGACCAAGTGTGAAGGCATTTAATCCGGTGTATGTATGTATGTATGTATGTATGTATGTATGTATGTATGTATGTATGTATGTATGTATGTATGTATGCATTCATGTGTGTGCGTGTCTGTATGTATGTATGTATGTATGTACGTATATATATATGTATGTATGCATTCATGTGTGTGCGTGTCTGTATGTATGTATGTATGTATGTATGTATGTATGTATGTACGTATATATGTATGTATGCATTCATGTGTGTGCGTGTATGTATGTATGTATGTACGTATATATGTATGTATGCATTCATGTGTGTGCGTGTCTGTATGTATGTATGTATGTATGTATGTATGTATGTATGTATGTATGTATGTATGTATGTATGTATGTATGTATGTATGTATGTAGGTTCCCATGAAAACTAAAAGGGGAATATAATGGGAAAACGGAGTCCATAGTTTACATAGTATATAAATGCATAATGATGATGATGATGATGATGATGATAACACACAATAACAATGAGAATTATGACGATTATAATCATGATAATATTGATAATGAAGATAATGAGAACGACAATAACGCTAATTATTTAGCTGATTATGATGACGATAATCATAACGATGATAATAATAACACAAATTTATAATTTAAAAAAAAAGAAGCCCAGTACATGTGCACGTGGACCCTGCAGTTGACCGGTCAGCTGCCAATTCCCACCTTACCTTTACTTACCTGCCCCAGGAGCCATAAGTGCTACTTCTAGGTGTAACCCCAACTAACCTGAGCCTCAATCACCGCTCCCATTCCGCGTCAAGAGGTGGCTCACTAAACCCAGTTTCAGCGGAAACGCCCACCGCATGCACCGAACCGCCCCGACTCACGACCCCCATCAAGGGCCGCAGTGCCTTTGACCCCTACAACTAGTACACGCCTCAGGGGCCACACCTTCCACGCTCATTTGAGAGGTGTGCGTGTGTGTGTGTGTGTGTGTGTGTGTGTGTGTGTGTGTGTGTGTGTGTGTGTGTGTGTGTGAGTGTGAGTGTGTGTGCGCGTGTGCGTGTGCGTGTGCGTGTGCGTGTAGGGGAGGAGGGGGGACACTCTGACTCACATCTGAGGGGGGATACCTACCACTCTCAACAAACACCCCTCTCGATTACCATCACCTCGTCCCACCCGGGGGGAGTGGGGGGGGGGGGGGGGGGATCCCATTATGAGGATAATACCTTCTACTCCAATGTAGGAGGAATGAGGGAGTGGTGTGAATGAATGTGAGTGCGTGCGTGCATTACTGAGTGTATGAGTGAATGCGTGAGGTGGTGAGTGTGAAATTCAGTGATGACCAATTCAGTGAGAACGCTGGCTGCCTTCCTGTTTGCCAGCTCGCGGGTTTGTAAGTAAAGTAAAGCATACACCCCCCCCCCCCCCCACCACCAACACGTTACTGTGTATATCAAAATTAGTTATACATGTTTCCACTTCAAATAGCGCCTAATGCTACCATTTCAAATAAAAGTTACTTCCAACCAAAATAAAGTTAGATATAACGATCATCACAACATATTCATATTACCTAGACAACTTGACATAAACACAACACCATTGGATTATGCAAAAAGTAAAGTAAAACTTGCTTTATTTAACGACACCTCAGGAGCTCATATCATCGGCTATTTGACATCAAACATATGGTCGTTCTGATATATTTCGTTGGAGGATACCCACTGCTATAGGCTACTCTTTCCGATAGGCAGCAAGGGGTCTTTTACATGCACTTTCCCACAGACAGGACAGCACATACCACAGCCTTTGATGGACCAGTTGTGGACCACTGGTTGGAACGGAAAATAGCCCAACCTGCAAATGGGTCCACTGAGCAGGATCAATCGGATGACCCACACCTTCACAAGTGGACACTCTACCGCCTAAGCTACGTCCGGCTCCTGGATTATGCAACTTTAATGAACATTGCATTGCCCTTAAAATAGTAAAATGTAGCTTGAGCCTCCATTTGGGTCTCTAAAATGCACACCGACCCTCCAGTTGGGGCTCGGCCCGTCTCCCAGAGACGCACTCGGCGCCTGACGACTGAAGACGCCACCTGTAGGCGTACATCACCACGTGACCTCCTGGGGTCGCGTCCTGTCACCATCCATCTCAGCGTCTGCGTACAATCTGTTAGTGGGCCCTCATGTCCACTACAACCCCGATAGTACCACCACTGGGGCTTACTCCCCTCTCCCCCTCTCCTCCCAACCAGGAAAGAGATAGATGCATATGCGTAGTACCAACGTCCATTTAAAAAAACTAATATTATTGTTAATATTATTATTAGTAGTATTACTTTGATTATTATTATTACTATTATTACTAATAGTATTACTATTATTATTCCGCAGACATGCGCACTATCTTCTCTCTCTGCATACAGACAGGCAGTGATATGCGACGAAGGAGGAACAGAGGCAGGGGGTAATCAAAATAAAATGACAGTGACAATGAGAAGCAACAATGAGGAACAAGTCGGTACAATGACAATAAGGAACAAGGTATATAAACAGGGCAGTCACACTCCATGAGAGGACCTGCCGGCGAGGCGAGGCCAGTAGAGTCAAGGGGGAGGGAGGAGCCCCGAAGAGCCCTCCACCAAAAGCGAGGACAGGGGGCACGAGGCGGGGCAGGTAGGCATGCACCGCCTTGGAAGTCCAGGTCCCTTGTGCCATAATATCCTGCAAGGGGACCCCCGCACGCTGGCAGGCCTGAGCAGCGCCTCGCCGGAGGCTGTGGAGTGTGAAGGAGTCCGGGGCCGACACCGACACGGCCTGGAGGGCGGCGCGGAGGATCGAGGTCAGGGTCCGAGGATCAAGCGGCTGCCCCGAGGGCATGATGAACGCCGGGTCGGGGGCGGTTGTAGAAGCTGGGTGATGTCTTTACAACGATTAAATGATGAGTCGTTGGGGCGGTCCAGAATCACTCCGGTCTGGCGGTAGCACAGCCCTTGTATCCAGCAGACAGCAGCAAGGAGTTCGAGGAAGGGTGGGTAAAGATGGGTCCAGCGGTGGTTCCAGCAACGAAAACAAAGCGAGAGAAACGTAAAGGTAAAGGCCCCCACCCAAGCGCACAACTCCCCTGGTCAGGGTGAGGAGTATGCTTGGGAGAAAAAAATAAGGGTAGAGTCTAGGAAAGAGAAATGAGGAGAGTTGAGTCAAAGGACTGTGTCTATTTGCTCTATGGTGACCAGCCGGCGAACCAAAGACATGGACAGAGTAAGAGTAGAAAGTGAAATGATGGTGGGCTCCCCCTCATGGAACTCTTTTTAGACATATCAAGGAGGAGCAAGTTCAGCGGAGAGAAGCGCGGTCCGGATAGCAAGTGGAAGCAGCGGCGGGGGGTGGGGGGGTGACGTAAGAGTAACCCTATCACCCGGCGGGTGGGCGGGGGTGGGGTGGGATGGGGGCCGCGAATCAAGCACAATGCGAGCATTACGACCAAGGGTCAGTGGGCACTTAACACAAAGCTTGGTTCACAAACGAAACCTCGTGCGACTAGATACAAAACACGTGCAGCCATTCAAATTTACAAATGTGATTGACTGGTTGCTGGAATTTTACGTCCTGGCAACATCTAAGGTCATATCAGGACATGTACTGACTTGTGGCAGTGCACACTCATTGTGACTTTATAGTGCTGCACCACTGGGAGGCCAGGCCATTACCTGGTATCCCATTCAGTCACATTATCCTGATACTGAGCCAACCAATCCTTGCCCTATCCTAATAATGTTGAGCGGCTGTCTAGGAAGTGACGAGTATCAATTCTAAAGTCATTGATTTGACTTGACCAGGGTTCGAATCCCACGATCTACCAAAACTGGAGAGGGGCGCTCAACTCATTCGGACATCCCGACTGGTCCCGGGGCGTTTGTTTGTTTGTTGTTGTTTTACGTCCTAGCAACATCTAAGGTCATATCAGGACGGGTACCGACTTGTGACAGTGCGCACTCATGGCGACTTTATAGTGCTGTCCCACTGGGAAACCAGGCCGCCGGCACCATGACCTGATATCCCACTCAGTCACATTATCCTGACACTGAGCACACCAGTCCTTGCCCTATCCTAATAATGCCGAGCGCCTGGCTAGGAAGCAACAAGTATCAATTTTAAAGTCATTGGTTTGACTCGACCGGGACTCGAACCCACGACCCCACGATCTACCAGCACGGGGTCCCGGGGCGGGGGTAATGGGTGTGGTGCAGTTGGTAGTTTGGAGTCGAAGTGTGTCTGTGTGCTGGAGGCAGGGGGGGCGAGTGGGGTGTGTAGCCGCGTTATTCATGCAATGGTCTATATCATCACCCGGCCCGCACATCCTCCAACAATGACAACTACACAGCCCACTCTGGTTCTGCTTCTAACAACCAGTTCATGCCACTCTTACTGGCAGTTCCAGGGGTGCCCCCCCCCCCCCCCCCCACACACACACAGACAAATGTGGACTGTTATCCACCCTACAACCTGCTTTCACCACCACTTCTGTATATCCCCATTCAGACAAGCTCCCCATAATCAATCTTCCAGTAGATATATGAGACTCTCTCAAAAGGTGCTATGCAATATGGGACAAAACTTTGTCCATTGTAACGATCAATATACTATCTGCTTATGCATTTTTTCAGGATAAACTGATTTGTATTTCACATGGTGTTTCATGATCACAATAGAATACATATTGATTTGAAGCAAATGTCCTTGTATTTTCAGTGTAACCGTTTCTGTGCTGTTTTGGACAATCGTTACAATGTTACAATGGACAAAAAAAAAAGAGTTATCACCTTTTGAGACAGGCTCATATGCATTTAGACAAGCTCCATATAGTCTATCTTTGAGTATATCTACATTCGGGCACTCCTCGTCCTGAAATGACCATAACTGTTGCCAGGACGTAAAACTACAACAACCAACCAACCAACATTCAGACAAGCTCCCGATAGTCCATCTTTCAGTATGTCTACATTCAGGCAACCTCCAGATAGTCAATCTTTCAGTATGTCTACATTTAGACAACATCCCCAGTCAATCTTTCAGTGTATCTACATTCACAAGCTCCATATCGTCAATCTTTCTGTATATCTGACTCTGTCTCAAAAGGTGATAAGTAATATGGGACAACACTTTATCCATTGTAACGATTTGTTTGTTTGTTGTTGTTTTCCGTACTAGCAACATCTAAGGTCATATCAGGACAGGCCATTGTAACGATCAACATACTATCTGCTTATGCATTTGCTCAGGATAAACTGATTCATGGTATTTCATAATCCCAATAGAATACATATTGATTTGACCACAAATGTCCTTGTGTTGTCAGTGTAACTGTTTCTGTGCTGTTGTGTGTTCATCATTACACTGGACACAAAAAAAGAGTTATCACCTTTCGAGACAGGCTCATCTACATTCACAAGTCCCCATTGTCAACCTTTCAGTATATAGATCTACATTCAGACAAGCTCCCCATAGTCAACCTTTCAGTATATCTACATTCAGACAAGCTCCCCATAGTCAATCTTTCAGTATATACACATTCAGACAAACTACATTCAGTCAATCTCTCAATATATTCACATTCAGACAAGCTTCCCTCACTCCACCTTGATTATGACCCACTATTCAGGCAACCTTCTGCTACTGCACTTTAAATGTCGGCATTCACTCAATATTCTGACAATGTCGACATTCACTCAATATTCTCCCCCCACTCCACCTCCACTGTGCCACCCACCAACCCCTGCCCCCACATTCTGACAATCAGTGACATTAAAATACTCTCACACACCATCTTCAGTAGGCATGCCCACACCCTTGCAGTGTGCATAGCGGCTGCCGTTTCTTTCTACCTACCTACCGACCTACCTACCTACCCACCCACCAACGTATCCCCCCCCCCCCCCACCTACTCACACACTTCAAGCTGGATGGCGTCCAAGGATGCACGGGGCTGTGTGGGCTTGCAATAAAAAAAAGCAACTTCTAATACTGGGCGGGAGAAAAACTGAACAAGAGCCGAAGAAGTACCACAAGTAGGGCACTCAGAAGGGTGTGCAGCGCTTCCCTGCAAACCTCGGTTGGGGACGTGTGTGGCTGTAGCTCTGAAGTGTGACTTATCGGGCAATGATAAGTACAGTGTCTGTATATATGCTGTATGTATATATTTATGAGTATATGCATGTGTGAGTGTGTGTATGAGTGTATGTGTGTATGAGTGTATGTGTGTATATGCATGTATGTGTGTGTATATGTGCATAATTATGTGTATTTGCTTGTTTTACATCCTATCAGGATGGGTACCAACTTGTGACAGTGCGCACTCATGACAACTTTATATTGCTGCCCCACTGGGAAACCAGGCCACCAGCACCATAACCTGATATCCCACTCAGTCACATTATCCTGACACTGAGCCAACCAGTCCTTGCCCTATCCTAATAATGCCGAGCGCCAGGCTAGGAAGCGACAAGTATAAATTTTTAAGTCATTGGTTTGACTCGGCCAGGATTCGAATCCACAAACTCATATGTTCGGATCTCCCGATCTCCCAAAACAGGAGATGGACACTCTACTCATTCGGCCACCCCGTCTGGTCATGGGTATGTATGTGTATGTACGTATGTGTATGTATGTATGTGTATGTATATGTGTGTATATATCCTGCAATGCGATTTAAAAACAAACCAGACAAACAAAACTTGATAATTCTGCGACGCAGTTTATCCCGAAGCCGATAAGACTGTCAAGTTGCGCGCTTTACAATCTTATCTCATCGTCTGGATACATCTAATAAATGTATTCTCTTGGCTAGCAGGATGCGTGACGCCTGGAGTGTGGTAGGTAGGTAGGTAGGTAGGTAGGTAGGTAGGTAGGTAGGTAGGTAGGTAGGTAGGTAGGTAGGTAGGTAGGTTGGTAGGATGGTAGGTTGGTAGGTGGTGGGCTGGGGCTGTGGCTGTGGCTGGGGCTTGGCCAGGGACTGGGACTGACAGGGCTCAAACACTCCTAATCTAACTTTGTCACATTGCATTTAAACTTCTTTTTTTCTTTAAATGAAAGAAAGAGAATTATGTCAATCATCAATAGTGCGTGGCCTCACGAGCCTGCCGTGACCTATATAAAGCTGTCCGTGTGAGGCTCCTGCATCACGTGGTCTGTCATCTCGTACCCACTAAGCTAACAAATCACCGACTACAAATAAAGATGCCGCGACCACACTGCTCTACGACCAATGTGTAACTTCGAGGTGTGGCCTGAATGGCATGCGCACATTATCTCCATACAAGGTGCAGTCAATCTGCCCAACTGGCCAAGTCGAGGAACTTCAGGACCCAAGCCAATTGGACCGTTTGTCATTTCCGCTTTTGTCTTAGCCGCACATATGTGTGCTCGTTATGGATCATTGGTACTGATCAATGTGCCCGTCGAAACTTCTGGTCGGCCGACTCACCTGCTGGTCAAGAGAGGGGCCATACAAGGGCTGGTCTAAGTAGCGCCTTACTGCAACCCCGAGATAACCATCACCAGACGGGATGGCCGAATGACTTGAGCGTCCGTCTCCCGTTTCGGTAGATCGTGGGATTCGAACCCATGGGTTCAACCCCTGGTCATGTCAAACTAATGACTTAAAAATGTATACTTGTCACTTCCTAGCCAGGCGCTCAGCATTATTAGGATAGGGCAAGGACTGGTTGACTCAGTGACAGGATAATGTGACTGAGTGGGACATCTCTGACTTGCTAACTTGTTAGTGATGCGGCGACCCGGACATTATTAGGCCAATCAGGCGGTTGTCAGCGTCTGTGCCGAATTGCTGATGCCGGCGCGTCCTGCGGCATACACCTGTGAGCGGCCGGTACCTGCCCGGGCCGGGCCGCCAGTCACTCACTGATGCTCCGATAAATGTCACCGTGTTCATACCAGGATAGACCCGGCCACCAAGAAACGGCGACTCTTTTTTCACACATACTCATCCAGCTACCCTTCCACTAAATGAGTAGTCTGCGGGGGCTAGGTGACATTTACAGTGACCTCAGTCACAGCAGAGGTCATATAGCTAGTGGCAGCAGACGCTGCTACAATCAAGATGCGCAAAACGAAGAAAGGTCAGCCATCTTGGAACTTCATGCCCAGCTTTAACTGCGCCGATTAGACAAGAAAGGGTCCGACTGCTGCTGTCGTGGCAAATTTTCCGGTGTGTGCGGAGCGAGAGGTCTGAGGGGTGCGGTGGTTATGCCCTCTGGGGGGTGGGGGGGATTTCGTCCAGACCGTTGTCGGGAACAATCGAAGCCAATTGCTAAAAGGGAAGGGGTGCATTAATTTGTCAGATGTAGATGTGTATGTGGATGTGAAAACCGACAGGGATATTAATGGGGGGGATGGAGATGGGAGTGGGAGGGAGTAAAATAAAGATATGACACTCCCAACCCAGTCAGCTGCCATGTTATTTGTGTGTGTGTGTGTGTGTGTGTGTGTGTGTGTGTGTGTGTGTGTGTGTGTGTGTGTGTGTGTGTGTGCGTGTGTGTGTGTGCGTGTGTGTGCGTGTGTGTGTGTCTTGTGTCTGTGTGAAGGGGGCTGCTACACATTTTTAAAGCAACAATATAACAAATCCAAAATACAATTACTTTCAAAAAGAAATAAATTCAATCTTCAACTACCCTTCAAAATAGAATTTAATGGTAGATCAGTCCAATTGCCTTCTGTGAATTATTACACCCCCCCCCCCCCACCGACCCAACCTCCAAGTACCCGCCACCTCCACCCCAGACCTCAATTGCTGGATTCAACCGAGTGGAACAGTATGTGACATTGAACAAAATATCAAGCTTCCCTCTCCTTAGCCTTCCCCTCCCCACCCCTTCCTCTTCCTCTTCCCCATGCCCCACACACAGTAAGGTAAAAAAAACAAAATGTTGGACATCCTTTTGATCACACAAATCAGGGTCGGGCAGGTTTTTTAAATTTTAACTTGATTTCCCCCCTCACAGTATTATTATCTTTTAAATATTGGACCACCCTACATGTCATGTCATTCATGTACACATCATGTTTTCAGTCAAACAATGAACACTGTATTCTCATTTCAAAATTTATTATATCATACAGTTCTAGAAGTTTCAATTTTTGAAACCTAATATTTTAATTTTGACATGTTTGAGGCCTCCTGACATGTAAAACAACCATAGTCTAATGTATGACCTAGACGTAATACATAACTAACTATGTTGCACAGATTGTTCTTTTTAATTAAATTTGTTTTAATCATGGCCGGGCGATATTTGAGGCACGGGCTGGGATGATCACCAATTCTTTTTTTTATTTGGCCTAACCAGACATGCGCACAAACCACACCGTTGCCAGCCACACCACCGTACCGGGCCGATGGCTCAGTCAGCCATAGGTGTTATAGTCCACAGGCGCTGTCACCGATGATATCTCCTATCTTTGCGTTATCAGCAGATGCAGTCAATGCGCATGCGCATGTGCATGTGGACCTGAGACGATGCAGTTCGCACAGAATAGCGATGTAGATTGCGATGAACTACAATGGGGAGGCGATGGTTATGTTGGTTAGTTGTTGGTGCTTTACCTCCTGGCAACATCTAATGTCATATCAGGATGGGTAGCACCTCATGACAGTGGCCACTCATGGTGACTTTATAGTGCTGCCCCACTGGGAGACCAGGCCACCAGCACCATGGCCTGATATTCCACTCAGACAAATTATCCCGACACTAAGCCAACCAGTCTTTGCCCTATCCTAATAATGACGAGCACCTGGCTAGGAAGCGACAAGGATACATTTTTAAGTCATTGGTTTGACTCAACTAGGGTTCGAACCCACACGTTCGAGTACCAGGAACTACCAAAACGGGAGACGAACGCTCAACACTTTCAGCCATCCCGTCTGGTATGATGGGGATATGGGTGAGGTTGGGAAGTGGTGTGTGTGGGGATGGTGCAAGTTGTGCTAATATTTGCGGCCCAACAAGGTGGCGGCGCAGGTCACTACAGCCAATCGGACCCAGGGTCGTCTCCACGCTCTCCACACTTTGCAGAAGCTGTGCCACGCCATTTCCGAAGCACCAGCCACCCAATCTCCTCAACGCGCCCCTCCTTCTCAGCACATTTCCCAGTGCCCGACACTTGCCCAGAGTACACCGCTTTTATTAGCATAGATAAGAAGGCTTCAAGATTCAGCACACCCTGTGAATCTCTTCTCTTATTTACCGCTAGGTGGCAGTTCCCTCTGTCTGTTTTCTGTCCGTCTGCGTGTGCGTGTGTGTCTCTCTCTCTTTCCCCCTCCCTCTTTCGATGTCTTTTTTTCTGTCTCTTGTCTGTGTATGTCTCTCCTATGTCTGTCTGTTTCTGTCTATCTCTCTATCTGTGCATCTCTGCTGTGTCTGCCTCCTTCCCTCCCTATCTGTGTCTCTCTCCCCCTCACCTCCCTTTATATCTTATCTCTCTCCCCCTCCCCTCCCTCTATCTCTTATCTGTCTCATTTTCTCCACCTTTTCTCCGCTCTCCCTATCTGTCTGTCTCTCTCTGTATGTCTCAGCCTATCACTGTGCCTGTCTCTATTACTCTCTTCCTCCCATACACCCACACCCACAACCACCTCCACACCCATCGCCCGCTAACCGCAGCCAATCCAAACTTGAGGGACATATGGTCGATTCTCATCAAACTGCAACATTTAGAGTTCCGAGGGGGTATTCTAGGAATTCCTTATATCATTTCAGCTTTAAGCTGACTCTATTCACTACATATTGGTACATTAGTGACAGAATTTGAGCACTTTCTAGGGGTAACCATTTTATTATTGCAGACGGACGGTTATGGGCATTCATATTTCCACTAATATATAGTAAATACTGAGTAAACACTGAGTAAAGACATTTAGTTTTAACATTCCTTATGCCTATAATACACAGTGTCTATCTACATCAGATAGGTATATTCCAGAATGTACAATGGTCATAGTACAGATAGGAAAAATATAGAGTCAGTTCATTTCTAAGTTAAATAGATTGCCATATTAGGTCTTATTAGGGTACAAACTAGCTGGGAGACGGACGGTTATGATTTTGGAGTGGGAGTCGGATGGTTATGGGAAATGTAAAAATGCTACCAGATCCAGAGAAATAGGAATAGTGATCTAAACTTTGGCAAATATAAAGGTTAACTCATGCTAGTTAGCCAAATGGAATATCCTTCACTAATTCTTACAATCCATGCCACAGCACATATGTGAGTGTAAGATGGACGGTTATGGTCATATCTGCACCAAATTAGGTTTTAGATGCCTATATGGATGCTAATTAAAATATCTCATTTTTATCACTCAATATGGAATGCGCCAACCATGTCAATGAAGTTATGTGTGCAGTTAGTGTTATTTATTGATAGGTTACACCAATATGCCCCTATAAACCATTGCAGATGGACGGTTATGCTCAAACTTCCCAAACACAAAAATGCTGATTATTATCCAGGCAGTCGACTTGAACTCTTAAATTTGAGGGTTAATAATGGCAGAGACATAGTCCAATGGTAAGAACATATTTTATGAATGCCCTACTTACAGGGTTATCTAAAAAGGAAACATTTAAAGCTACTGATGGCCAAGAAATTGTCCAAAAACTATGGAAATATGACCATTTATGGGCCACAGTTTTATGAGATCACATTGTACAGATACAAAACTGGGATCCCCAGAAAGCCCTAGGACAGACGAATGCATACAAGCTCATTGCAGCCTTCTAACCACATTATTAACGAACCTGTGGTATTAAAACACGTTTGTTGCAGTTTTATGAGAACTGACCATATGTTATTTGTTACCACAGACGACCCTTGAACAACCTGTCTTCATAGTGTACGAACAGCATAGTGGCACTCCGCTTTCTAGTGATCCTCAAACTCATAGCAACCCTCTTTCAGGATGGACAATGGGGTCAGGCTGGGCCATGCATAATACATGTTGATCCCTGGTTGACAAAGCCCTTTGATACAGTACAGGTACACCACATTAGAGAAAGCTGAACATGGAACAAACCTGGCAGCAGAACACCTAACATCAACGCTACCAGTTTTTTGGGGGCTTTATGTCTTTGCAACACCCAAGGTCAGATCATGACGAATACCGACTTGTGACAGTGCGCACTCATGCTGACTTCATAGTGCTGACCACCAGGACCATGACTTGATATCCTACTCAGTCACATTATCCCAATGTTGAACAAACCAGTCCTTACCCTATCCTGTTACTACCGGACAGGTAGCGACGAGTATAAATGTTGTCTTTGGTATGACTTAGGTGGGGTTCGAACACACGACCTCCAGCATGGGTTATGATGATGAGTGAGTGAGTGAGTGACTTGGAGGTTTTACGCCATGTCGTTTATGATGATGATGATGATGATGTAGTGTAGCAAATTATGATAATCTGTAGAATTGTGATGCTGATGTTGCTGATGATCTAGATCACAAATATCTTGATCATTGGAGTGTAAACTGATGATAATGATGAGAAAGTGTTGAATGATGATATCGATGATGACAGCAAAAATAACAATGATTACAAATGGTTTGGAGAGTATATTTACACAACCTAGATAATGTCAAAATTGGGGGTGGGGTGGGGGGGGGAGAAGCGGCTCAATATTTTGAGCACGAGCAAATTCAATTTTTTTAAACAACAAGCATACACATCGAGCTAGTCCTTTAGACAAGACATCAAACAGGCATTAATGGAACTCAGTAAAACTAGCATGGATTCTACCATGAGTCTTACAGCAAACAAACTGCATCAAGGTCAACTTGAACTCATCTACAAAGTGTGGCGCTGCCTCCATTAGATATGATTTTTATTACGTGTCTTACGGTAGTATTAACTCTATCAGAAGGGATAGCACCTATATATGTGGCTTATGGCAATGTCAATTCTATTAGAGGTTGGTGCTGTATTAGTCATTTTTGCACAACCTATACCATTTCAAATTTTATGGGAAACACATGTTGTGTTCCGTGCCTCCGGCTCATGGAAGCCCATCGGGAACGATTTATTTTTGTTCCGATGGGAACTGAGTCTTCACAGAATACTTATTAGAACCAAACTTTCGGTTCTGTTCATTTTCCAGCACGGGAACGACATGTTATCAGAAATGGTTGCTACTAATACTATGAAATCCTATAGTTTGTTTACCGAAAAGCTAACTTATTAGAAAAGATAGCTTCTATTACATGTTTTACAGTAGTGCCCCCTTTATTAGAGGGGATGTGTGTTTTCCGGTAGCACGAGCTCTATTAGAAGTGATGGTTTCTATTATGGGTTTTATGGTATAATCAATAGCTGATGCATACTGCATTGCGTGAATGAACTTGCCGTTACTTTACCTGCACCGGCTCGCTGTTAGCGTGGTTTCAAAGGCACCATACATACCTACAAATATAAAGAGAACAAATGAATAGACATACACAGTAAGCTGCATTGCAATGAGCTTTCCCCCCAGTAATCTGTAGGAAATTATTGTAAAACTATCACCATTAAAGATGCATAATCGAATGAAGCATCAAATTTTCTAAACCAAAACAATTATAGAATTGAACTTAGATAATGATGCACTTATTAAGCATTTGTTTAAATAGACATACACAGTAAGCTGCATTGCATTGAGCTTTTCCCTCAGTAATCCGTAGGAAATCATTGTAAAAGTATCACTAGTAAAGCTGCATAGTCCGATGGAGCATCACATTTTCTAAACAAAAACAATTATTTAGAATTGATTCTACATATAGAATTTAGATAATGATGCACTTATAAAGCATGTGTTGCCGCAAAGAAGGGAATATTGAGTCAATTTAATACAACCTGTTCTGCTGGAGACTATGGTGTTTTGGCGTGCTTGCCAAAACTAATTTGATGTATTTGCACTTCAATTATCTCAAAACATAGACATTTCAAATAAAGTTACTTCAAACTAAATTAAAATAGATTATAACGATCAGTTTTATATCGTTATATCAGAAAAATGGCAGAAACTCAAAACCATCAGACTATAGAAGTATAAGTAAAATTGCATTGCAGAAAATGTCCATTTATAACCAAGTTGAAGAACGACTAACACATAGAAATTAACTATTTTCTAGGTTCAATAAGGATTACATGCAATATGACTTGTTCGCTATTTTTTTTTGGTGGAGGAGGGATGTATTTATTCATTCTATCACAAGTACTAAATATTCTGATTTTTTTGGGGGGTAAAAAACTATGCATTTTCACGAAATGATCCAGATGCTGTGTGCAATGTCGGAATCAGAACATGAAAATCAGATTAATTTCGCGGAAATCGGAATGGTTGGCGGCCCTGACATACTTTGATCCGCTAAAGATTTGGTGAAAGGATTTTATCAATGATTCCCTATGGAAATAGTCGGCACGCTGGGTTGTAGCTTCAGCCCTTCCTGAGAGACCAGCGGAACTCTGAATACACATAATGCATGCACACACATAATGCATTAGCACAGACAATGAATTAACAATGTTGTGCTTAGATGCCAAAACTCCTACTAGGTCACGGGTGAATAATTTGAAGCTATACACAACAGTGAAACCTCGTTATAACGTGATCGATGGGGCCCATAAAATATCACCAGGAAAAAAAGTGGGGTCATGTTAAATCGGGGTACTGTTGACCGAATTAGCTTTTAATTAAAGAATTCCGGGTGCAATGAATCTTCGACTTAAATCCAAATTTGAGATAAATCGGTACACTATAACGGGGTTTCACTGTGTGTGTATATAATATATATATATATATATATATCAGTGATAGAAATAGGCAACAATTTTCACTTGTCCATAGGAGTATGGTGTGATTTTTACTTGTCCGCTTGAATTTTCACTTTTCCACATTTTATAATTTGATTATCATGAGTTCCTAAATTCCTTAACTGGTTAATGGTATATTAATTCCAGTGTCTAAGTATTGTTATATAAGTGTTCAGTGTTGTATACATGTACCTGGTTAACTGTAAATATCATGATTTTCAGCCCAAAATTGTCACTTGTCCAACGGAATAGCTCAAGCCATATTCTGCTTGTCTATACCTAATCTCACCTGGCTCGGACAAGCGGACATGCCTTATTTAGAAAGCTATATATACATATATTATATAATGTAAATCATCTTCAAATAGAAAATGATTTACATTATATAAAATACCACTTCCTCTGTGCGCGAGCGTGTGTGTGTACAGCAGGTAATTGGACCAGATGAATATCTCCTGACAATCGTAAAAAGATGCAAATTACATTGGTATGGTCATGTTTCCCGTTCATCAGGTCTAACCGAAACCATCTTGCAAGGATTGGCGGGGAAGAAGCCATGGTGGACAAAGGAATACGTGACAACACAACATTATAGAATGGACAGGCCTGGAGTTCTGCAAGTCCCAGAGGGTAGTGGAGAGAAAGGGAATAATGGATAAATCTGGTTGGAAAGTCCTCTGTGGTGCTCCAACGACCCCCACAGTTAAGGAATGATGTATGTATGCATGTATGTATGCATCAGCTCTTCAATAAGGTGTGCCCCGCCCTCACAATCGCATGGTGGCTTGAATAGGGGGTTGGATGAACACCAACTTTAGTATTTTGGAAGTGATGTATTGGTCAGGAATTCTCCACTGTAATTAATATCAAAATTGGAGCAATTTGCCAAATAAATAGCGCACTTGTGAAATGTATAATCAACAACGCGGAGAAATCTGTAAGTAAATAATGCAAGACTTTGCTACCACGACCCTTCAACTCCTGAGGCTGGGTAAATTTACCACAGTCCCACAGGAATAGCCTCATCATCTTCAGAACTCCCCAAAGCACAGCGCCAAATATATGATATGGTAGATTGTCCATAGTAAGCTATGTCATGTGTAAGAGCCTTCATCAGCTTCATTCTATTCCATGGGATGGCGAGTGAGCTAGCATAGCTAAATCAAATCATGCGACACAACTCTGCTTTCAACTGGAAAGCAAAATAATCTGTTTTGTGGAGAAGGTTGGATGGCTATTTTCAGAGCAGACTTCTCGCCTTACGGTTACAGTTGGCTTATACAGTGAGTCGCATCAGTGGCTCAATATACGCATTGGAAAACTCGCCTTACCCAGTAGTACTAGTAGCACCAACTCTCTTCATCTGATCAGCAACCAACCATACACAGAAAAGCTGAATCATACTATAACATTTAAAAAAAAGTAATATTACATATAGCACCATTAAGATGCAATACCTGCGATGTTTCCATGAAAGTTTTTTTTGGGGGGGGGGGGGGGGCTGATGTTGTGAGGGTTGAGTTCACAAGAGCAGGAAGTCATATTTTTCACAAGGGCGGTCAACATTAACACTGCATTTCTCCCACTTCTCTTCTCGCAGTGTGATAGAAGTAGCCCGCTGGGTCTTTTTTTTTTGTCTGGCTTGTGGAGCTGCACCCTCTCATAATGTTCACATTTCATATTCAGGGATTATTATTTTAGAACGAGTGCAATCTTTTAAAGCGAATAAGCCAAGGACCAGACATGATGCGCCGCAGGGCTGCATTGGCTATGAATAGGAGGTGGGGGGGGGGGGGGGGGGGGGGGGGGCAGGCGGTGTTACAAATGGCACTGCGACGCCATCTACTGTTGCATGTGTGCGTTAGACTACTCCTAGTACTACTAGTACTATTAGTACTGCTGCCATTACAACTGCTGCTGATACTATCAATGCTGCTACTACTGCTGCTATAGTGCCTGCTGCTGCTGCTGCTGCTGCTACTACTACTACTACTAGTAATACTACGACTACTGCTGCTACTGTTACTACTGGTACTACTGCTAGTATTCCTCCCTTTACTAGTGTTGTTGCTGCTTCTGCTGCTAGGGCAGCTGCCACTACCACTACTCCTGCTGCCGCTACTATTACTAGTACTACTACACCTACTACTGCTTCAACTGTTGTTACTAACCCTGTGCTGCCGCTACTACTACTGCTCTTGCTACATCTACTACTACTCCTGCCACTACTACTAGTACTACTACTTGTTCTACTATAGCTGCTGTCCTTAATACTCCTAGTGCTAATGCTACTTTTTCCACGATTACTGCTTCTACACTTGTTTTTACTTCTGCTCCTCCAGGTTCTGCCTTTCCCATTAGTATTACTACTACACTACTTTTGCTGCTGCTACATCTAGATCCATATTTGTTGCTGCTACTAGTCCTGCTGCTTTTGCTGTTGGTGCAGCCGCCATAACTCCTGCAGCACCGCTTCTCTTGCAGCTACTGATTTAGGTGGTTCAGCATGTACCAATTTACTTGCCATGGACCGAGATATCTCATGAATAAATTGGCACACCACTGAATTATGCATACACACATACAACCTCCTGATACCAAGGCTAACTGGTGCAGCCTCTGCAACACTGAGGCAAGGTCTAGACTCCCAGCACCAAACTAGCCTATCAGTAATTGCAGCGAGAAGTGGTCAGCTGAGGACTAAAAATCGAAATGGTGATAATTACTAAGCACTTGCTTCGTGTGGTGCCATTCAAAACCTGATCTCACTTCACCTCACGCTCATCACAGCGGCTTCCCCAAATGGCTTCCCCATGGTGGCTGCACCAATGGCTTCTATCTATACTTACGAGGATTTTACGATCATTTCCATAATCATGGCGGCTATCCATTTGGCCTTCCCGTACCGGCTTCTCTTAGAACACTCTGGTTGTTGATAACCCTCATGTTAAGCTGTTCTGGTCAATTTTTGTCTAGCCAGCAGAAAAACATGGTGCCACACGGTTTTGAAATCTAGTCCAACAGTCTCCTACAGAATTACCTTCCTATGGCTTCCAAAGGCATTCCTTTTCCCCCAATTCTGTTAATGGTCTTCCCACCTTCCAATGGCTTCCATCAAATACACATTGCACTCCATCATTTACTTGGTTTCCCATATCTGGTGCCTTATATATAACTTCCTGCATGATCACTTCTCGCTTGGTCGGTTGAGACTTTCAAAATTGCTTACAAACTCGATCAGTGATGCTTGTTCAACGCCCAGCCAGACCATGACCTGCTAAGGTTAATTAGACTCAACCCACCTCCACCAGCCCGACCCCATGGGAGCACGGCTCACATTAATGAGAGCAATCCAGAGGGGTCCCTATTACTAACATGTTTCAGCTCATACACTCCAGAGTTGCTACTTAAATCCCCTCAATTATCCACTGAACACAACTCACATCCATTTTTATTTTCACAACTCCTGGTCAGTCTGTATTTACTCTCAACCCCTTCCATTATTCTTGCGTCTTTTTCCCACGGGGCTCCCCCTCCATTGTGTCCCGACAGTACCAGATCTCCATCGCTAATTCCCACCGCTGCTCCACAGTGAGCTGCTCTTGGTGGATTTTAGATTAGATTTTAGATCAAGCTATAATTCTGCAATCGCCTTAATTGCATTCAGGCGGGAGAGCATTCTTTGCAAAGCTCCTGCTAGAAAGCTACTTGAGGAATTAAGCTATTGCACCTCAAGGACTATTAGCAGCCTGAGTAATATATGAACATTGACCAACAACTAGCTCCCTGCGCTATTCGGAAGGATATTTAGCATTTATTATTATTCATAACTTATTATTCATTACCTTTTAGTTTCATTAACCACTTATTACTTCTATTAGTTTCAGAAATCTGATGCAGGAAACATTTTGGTCAGGTTCACATCACGAAGTGTGAAGCACATTAGCCATTATACAGATCACTACATGATCTAGTAAAATGCATCATGTCAAAATCACAAACCATATTTGGTGGTATATTAGGTAAATTGCTATGCAAAATAAGCAATTGATAATCACCTACAAAATTGATTAACATTTGTTGCCAATAAAAAATACCCAAAACAAAATATTCCCTGCGATGCTAACAAAACGGAAAAGCTTGAATGAACAAAGCAGCCTCCTTCTCGCAGAGAGCGGCAATATATGACAGTCTATATTGCAAAACGAAGAGCAGTGGGTATAAATTATCGCAGTCAGTCTCAAGCAGTATTCCATGTCTGAATCTCGACTGTAAAAAGATGAGCGCATCGGTCCTGTGCCACACACATTCATCCCACTACAACAAAGCCACCTCCCTGCTGCATCGACTGCTATTCTGAGCACTTTCCAGCCCACATAGAGGCTGCATCTAAGATACCCAACCAGAGACCTGCGGGGAATTGCTCGGACAATGCCTACTGCAATTCAATAGGTGAGAAGGACTCTGTGGTGTCTATGGCAAGGGGGGGGGGCGATAATGCACCAGGAGGAGGGATGTTACGAGCAAAGGGAAAGGGGAGAGGGCAGGCAGGGGTTGTAAAAGATAGGAAAGCATAAGTGAAAGGGGGAGGGCAGGGAATGACAGGGGAGGGGGTATATATAAATGAGGACAGCATAGGGGACGAGAGGGGAGCTGTGTGGATGAGAGGGGAGTGGGTCGGAGGAATGGAGAAGAGGGGAGGTAGGTGAAATGTCAGGAGAGAGGAGAGGGAGGGGAGGGGAGTGGGGGGAGTGGAGGAAGGGGAGGGGAGGGGAGGGAGGGGAGGGGAGGGGAGGGGAGGGGAGGGGAGGGGAGGGGAGGGGAGGGGAGGGGAGGGGAGGGAGAGAGGAGGGGAGGGAGAGAGGAGAGGAAAGGAGAGGAGGGAAAGGGAAGGGATGGAGAAGAGGGTAGGGTAGAGTAGAGTATGGTATGGTATGGTAGGATAGGGCAGGGTAGGCTGATTGGATGGGATGTGGAGATGAGAGGGAGGTGAGAAGGGAGGGAGGAGAGGAGGAAGAGGGTAGCGACCGTTGTCGAAGATTGGTTATTGCACACTTCGAGTTGTTACTTTGAAAATCACTTTAAAATCTTTATTATGACTTGAATTGGTCCAATCTCACTTCACACCATTGCGGTACTGAGAACAGGCAGTGGTGGGTTCAATGAGTCTTTGTTACTGGGAAACACCGACACCCTACCTCCCACATGACAGTTAAGATGATTTCTTTTCATCCTGACACTGCTAGTTATTAAGTCCAATGGCAAAACAGCTAAAGGAATGACATAATTACCGTCATTATCTATCAGAACACCATAATTGTGTGCACTTAAAGATAATGCAGATGAAATTTCAAATTAAAAACAAGAGCGCATTGCATCATTAAAGGCCATCACCTCTGAAGATGGGAATTAATGATGTCTTTGAAAAGACGGGAATAGACAAGTAGATAGGAGGAGGATCTTGGACTCCTGATGTAGTCAAACCAAAGACCTACAAAACGCATATACTTGGCATTACTATGATAGATTGGCTTAGTATCAGGATACTGTGACTGAGTGGAATATCAGGTTGTAGTGTCACTGACATGGTATCCCAGTGGGGCAGTTTTATCAAGTCGCCATGGATACCCTATTGTTACAAATCGATACTCTTCCTAATATGATCTTAGGATGTAAAACCCCAATAAACCAACACCGTACTGGTCAGCATTTAACATAGGGTTCTGTGATATTAACAGTAATTGCCGTGGCTGGGTTCTGTTAAAAAGTAGGTACCCGTCCTGATATGATCTTAGGTGTTGCTAGGACTTAAAACACCAAACAAACCAAACTTGAACGAGCTTTCCAGAATGATGCTCAGTTTCACAAGTGCTGCCATTAATATGATGTAGGGGGTATCAGAACTGTCGAGAGGGTAGTGCGGGTTAACCAGGTTTTAGTATTGTTTTTTGGGGGCGTTTTTTCCTTTTTTTGTTAAGGGAGCAAGCAGAACGTGGCGTTTATTACCTAGCTCTAACCGGGCCAGTGTTTGCGGGGCTGTGAAAGCATACAGGCAAGGCGTCTGTGGAATGGCCTGGTCGGGGTGAACGACCTCACATGCGATGTGTGCGGGGGGGGGGGGGGGGGGGGGTTGTAGAGAATAGACGTTAGAGAAACAAGCTGTAAGGTCCTCAGCTGGCATCTGTAGGCAGGCTATAATGAAATCAATACAGGCAAGAAGAGAAAGGAAGAGTATAAAGAATGAAAGTAGAGAGAGAGACAATTCCCTTAGGTTTATTATTATATAGTGGTACATGGATCTGGTATGGCATATCACCTGACCGTGTTCTCCAATGAGCATCAAGCATTTATAGTTCCACCAATGAACAGTAAGCATTCCTGTGTCATCATGGCTACCGTGATCTGCCTACCACCACCATGCGGTGTGGCTGCTTGGCCACCACCTGCCTGAGCTGTGTGCGTGGTGATCCGTGACTAACAGTTGGGGGGAGGGGGTAGTGAGTAGAGCTCCTGAGGCCCCTTACACACTATCACTAGTGCCTCCTTCACACTATCTAACTAATACACAATGACTATTGACCATAAGTAAAGGATCACCAGCAATTACATAAACACATTCATGCACCTGGCACTATATACCATTTACCTTAATAGACCATTTGCATTCCATTATAGCCCATCTGCATTCCCCACAAATGCGTTTCATCGGAATATTTTACAGAGGGAGAGGGTGAGGGTAGAGGTAGAGGATAGATGGAAGGATAGGGATAGGGAGAGGTAGTCGGGGAGATGGAGGGATAGGGATAGGGTGGAGGGAGGAAGAGAAGGAGGGAGAGGAGGGAGAGGAGGGCGAAGAGGAAGAGAAGGAGGGAGAGGGGCGAAGGGGAAAGGGAGGGCGAGGAATGAGGAAGAGGAAGAGGAAGGGGGAGGGGAGGGGAGGAGAGGGAGCGGAGATGGAGGGGAGAGGGAAATGGATGGGAAAAGGGAGCTGGGGAGGGGAACAGCGAGCTGAGGAGGGGTGAGAGGGGGAGGAGAGGAGGGGTGGGAGAGAGAGAAGGGAGGGGGAAGGAAGAGGGAGGGGACAGGAGGAGGCAGGAGGACGGGGAAGAGGAAGAGGAGCAGGAAGAGGATAGGAAGAGGAAGAGGAGGAAAAGGAGGAGGAGGAGGAGGACACGCCGACGGCGACGACTAGAAGTTTGTGCTGAAGAGAAATGAAGGGTGTTGAATGATGAAAGAACCAGCAGTGTGCCTACTGCCTGATAGTGAACTGCAGACGACGGTGATGTGTGATAAGGCTGCTGATGAAACGGGTAGCATCCATATTAACCACCTTTTCCTTTCCTTCAAAGACAACCACAGGATTTCTAACAGACAATGGAAGTTTGAATCGTCCTTAGATGTTCGCCAGACCTTTAAGCTAAAAAAAATAAACATTTAAAAAAAACAGTTTAACCCTCAACCTCAGCAATCACCCATTGGGAAAACCAGACTCAGGCCCATCATACCACTTCTACACGGTATACTCTGGTTTTCCCAATATGATTGCTGAGGTAGAGGGTTCAACCGCTATATTCTTTTTAGATTAAATATCTGGCGAACATCTAAGGGCGATTCAACCTTCCATTGTCTGTTAGAAATCCTGCGGCATATTTTGAAGAAAAGGTGGTTAATATGGAAACTACCCGTTATATAGTCTACATAGGCTTAATATATGTTCACTATGCTTGTGCAACGCCTACTCCCTCCACCCCTCACATCCAGTACAAATACAGAAACCATATATGTGTATGTAAGCGCACGCATGAACGAACGAACGAACGAACTAACGAACGAACGAACGAACAAACAAACAAACAAACGAACGAACGAACACACGCGCGCACGCACGCACCCTGAACCCCCGTTTAGTAAGAGAGGTTTTCCAGTAGTTATTATTATCATGCATTATGTTCCCTGCCTGTCACTGAGAAGCCTCCAGGACCCACTCATGTGCCCTCAGAGGTTAAAGCTGCATAGTCCGATGAAATATCAAATTTTCAAAACCAAACCAATTATTTAGATTTGATTTTACATATCTAACTTAGATACTGATGCACTTATTAAGCATTTGTTTCTGCGTCGAAGGCAATACTGAGTCAATTTAACAGAACCTGTTTCTGCAGAAGTCTATGGTGTCAGAGTTTTGGCAAGCTTGCCAAAACTAATTTTCCATGTTTGCACTCAAAATATCTAAAAAGTTTACCATTTAAAATAAAAGTAACTTTGAACTAATGTAAAGTAGATACTAGTGATCGAACTGATATATTTGTTTCAGAAAAAATACAGAAATTCAAAACCATCAGACTATGCAACTTTAACCGAGGAGGGCTGCGTGCCACGGGAACACTCCACAAAAGGCTGGGGCCACACTGGCGACGAGAGCTGGTCGAGTGTAGGGACGTAGAATGCATGTGAAAGAGGAGTGAGTGCGTGTGTGTGGGAGGGGGGGGGGACATCGCTTCACCCTTCAATAAAGCACCCCCACCTGTGCTTTCACATACTAACTGATGTATGTATGTATGTATGTGTTTGTATGTATGTGTGTATGTGTGTATGTTTGTATGTATGTATGTATGTATGTATGTATGTATGTATGTATGTATGTATGTATGTATGTATGTATGTATGTATGTGTTTGTATGTACGTGTGTATGTTTGTATGTGTATGTATGTATGTATGTATGTATGTATGTATGTATGTATGCATGTATGTGTGTGTATGTGTGTGTGTATGTATGTATGTATGTATGTATGTATGTATGTATGTATGTATGTATGTATGTATGTATGTATGTATGTATGTATGTAAGTATGTATGTATGTATGTATACATGTACGTCCGTATGTATGCATATAATAATCCTCCAGTGTACGCGACGCGAGGGGGCGGGGGGGGGGGGTCACCCGGTACATTAACCCGACAGCTGTATGGGGGGGGGGGGGCACTCCACCAATGCGCCGATGGAGGAAGTTGCAAAGTATATGTTACACATCACATAATATTCCTCTAGTGTGTGCGGCCCCCCCAGGGAGGGGGGGGGGGCACTCCACCACGACACCAATGGCGGAATATAGTGAGAAGTATATGTTGCCCTAGCATTTATACTTGTATAATGCATTATACATCACAAATATATTAATTGCTCCTGTATGTGAGGCGCAAGGCCCGAATACATGCAACCCCATCAGAGGACAGGCACTCGACCAAAGCGCATAACGATAAATAGTAATAATAACACATTGCTAACCTACAATTTATATTTGTATAATACGTTATACATCACAGATATACAGTGACCCCTAGTATTCAGGAAAAGGATGGCGGAAATATATCAAATAGAATTCGTTTTGGGCACCCCCGTAAAATAAGCAAAAAAATAAATCCAACGCTCACATTACAAACACATTAGAAACTAACCACAATAAAAGAGCTACTATAAAGTTGCTACAAATTGTTTTATAATAGAATGTGATGGGCGGCCTACATATTATAGCCCCTGCATGTCTCCCAGTGTCCTCAGGTGTTTGGAATATTAACATTTAAAAAAGAAACCACTTTTTTGTTGTTCACATTTGACGTTCTAGAATGAACCACACTGTTTTTGTTAATAACTTCTTTTTTTAAATTAAAAAAAAGGTGCCCCCCCCCCCACACACACGCACGTGCGCGCGCACAGACCACACATTTGATGTGCCGTGACGAACTACTCAAATTTATTAGTCTTTGTTACAAGAAGCAAACCAAGCAGCAATTCAGAAGGCTACATGAAATGCGCACGCACCAAACTGTCTCCAATACCTCGCGTTGAACCGACTCATTCATTCATCCATGTAAGATAATATGCCCGGTTTATCTCCATCGGTAAACTCGACCCTTCTAGCGGACGACATTTATTGAGAGCAGACGGCAGTCTAATGGCTATGGCCGGTCACGATGCCGGTGTCGAAAGGTCATAAACCCACTTCACTGGCGGGCAGACGAGAGCTTCCAACGGCTGCACGGCGTCCCGCACTTAGACTGGGGGCTCAGGTTGCATAACCACTGGCCACTATTAAACATGGCGCCTGACTCGGTGGAATTTCTCGGTAGAAATTGCATTTTCGCTGGTGTGATTTCCCCTTTTGATATTGGTTGGTTGTTGGAGTTTTGCGTCCTGGCAACATCTAAGATCATATCAGGACCGGTACCGACTTGTCTTAATGTGACAGTGCGCACTCGTGACGACTTTATAGTGCTGCTCCACTGGGAGACCAGGTCACCAGCACCAAGGCCTGATATCCCACTCAGTCACATTGTCCTAATACTGAGCCAACCATTCCTTTCCCTGTCCTAATAATGCCAAACGTCTGGCTAGGAAGCGACAAGTATCAAATTTTAAGTCATTGGTTTGACTCGACCAGGGTTCGAACCCATGGGTTCGAATCCCACGATCTACGAAAACGGGAGACGGACGCTCAACTCATTCGGTCATATAGTCTGGTGGAATTTCTGGTAGAAATGGCATTTTCGCTGGTGTGATTTCCCCTTTTGATGTTGGTGATTGATTGATTCACGATTGATGGTGATTTTACGCCGCGTAGACAGCAGCAATGAATGGCCGTATTCACAGCTAAAAGAATTTATTGTCACATATGGTTTCCCTCTTTTTTGCTTGTGGTGGTGGTGGGGAGTTCGAAACTATTATCTATATTAGTTATTACACAAACAGTTTAGAACACACGTAGATGAGAATGGCCTGAACAAAAATACAGGAACATATTTGATAAATATTTTGAACTTCTAAAGTGACGGGTGGTTTGTGCAAAACCCGGAATGGTCGCATTTTTCCTTTGACCATATCTAGAAAAAAAAATCGGGCAGATCAAAAACCCGAAAGGTGGTGAGTGGCAGTAGTGGGTGAGTGACTGATGAAGGAATTAATCCGGTTTGCTCTCAACAATGTCTTGAATGAGCGAGGTCGCTCATTCGGTGTCATTGCTGGACATGGCAGGCTCAAGGCTGAAGCCCTCCCCCCTGCCACTACTGTGGTGGTGGGGAGGACTGCATCAGTCAGGCAGTGAGTGATGAGGGGGGGGGGGGAGAGGGGGTGAAGCCATCTTCCCCCATCCAGCCTATATAACAACTCCTGCCAGCCATCATGGCCATGCACTATCCTGGGGTCTTCCGGAGCCACCGAAGCTGGTCAGTCTTCTCCAAACGCCCGCACTGACCACTTCCCACCTCCAATTACTGATGCAGAATTGTGCGCACTTTATATGTATTTTCCTTATCCACTCCCGATTTGGTAGGCCTTTGTACTGCATTTTCCTTGTCACAGATTTTGCTCAGATCATAGCTAAGTACTTTAGGTCTTTTTCACGTGCGTTTTGATTTTGTTTGTTTGTTTATTGTGGTGTTATGTCCCAGCAACATCTAAGGTCATATCAGGACGGGTACCGACTTCTGACAGTATGCACTCATGGCGATTTTATAGTGCTGCCCCACTGAGAAATCAGGCTGCCGACACCATGACCCGATATCCCACTCAGTCACATTATCCTGACACCGAGCTAACCAGCCCTTGCCCTATCCTAATAATGCTGAGCACCAGGCTAGGAAGCAACAAGTATAAATTTTTAAGTCATTGGTTTGACTCGACCGGGAACCAAACTCGCAAACTCCTGATCTTCTGCACACGAGGCCTGTGATCTACCGATTCGGCCACCGCACCCTGTTGGGCGTGCGTTTTGAGGTTCCTGTACTTGCATACAGAGTTTTGAGTAAGGGAGCGGGACATAGCTCAGGCGGTAGCATGTCAGTCATCCTATCGATCCTGCTCAGTGGACCCATTTTCAGTTTTGGCTATTTTCTGTTCCAACCAGTGGTCCACAACTGGTTCATTAAAGGCTGTGTATGTGCTGACATGTTTGTGGGAAAGTGCATATAAAAGACCCCTGCTGCTTATCGGAAAGAGTAGCCTATAGCCCCGTTAATACACGGGCATTAAGTCGCCACAACTAGTTCGCCTCATCTAAGTCGACTCAGATTGCGCCTGTGAACGCTCCTCTGAGGCGAATTAGGGCTGAGTCGACTCAACTAGTTCGCCTCAAGTAAACCGCTTTGCGAGGTAGATAAGATGAGGTGAACTAGCTTGAGTCGGCCTAAGTGGCATGTGTGAACGTAACTGGTTTAGTTGAGGCGGCTTAAGCACATGGATGGAAACTGCTTCCTAACAGGTAGTTGCTTTCATAGTGGTTAGAACACATGTTTGGACCATCCTACATGTCTGGACCATCCCATTTTTTCATACATCATATGGAGACTGCTTCCTAACAGGTAGTTGCTTTTGATAGTGCTTGGAGCACATGTTTGGACCGTCCTACTCTTCCCATCTCTTCGTTAGGTATGTTGTTTGTATGTATGTACTGTGGATGTATGTGTGGCAGGTGGATGTACCTGTGGATCTATGTATGTGTGGATACCCATCCTGATATGACCTTAGATGTTCCTAGGATGTAAAACAACAACAAACAAACATCGATCTGAGCCGGTTTAACGCACGTGTCTGAATGAGACACACTTTGAAAACTCTGTATGTGTGAACGCGCCGCTAGTTCGACTCATGTAGTTCCCCTCATCTAAGTCGGCCTAACGCTGTACGTGTGACCATGGCTTATGTGGCAGCAGAGTTTTTCCTCCAAAGAAATAAGTCAGAATGACCATATGTTTGATGTCCAATAGCTGATGATACTAGTAGAAGCGTCATTAAATAAAACCAGCTTTACTTTTTGCATACGGAGTTGGATAGTGTGCCTTTCAGACAAGAGGGATAAAAATGGATGGTGGAAACATGTTTGATGGATGTTCCGGTCTGATGGCGCAGTCTCCAGATTAAAGAGGGTCGGCTTTTAAGTTGTATATATATGGCCTGATGACCTTGAGTTTCTGCCACTTTTTTTAAAGAAAAATACATTAGGTTGATCGTTATAACCTGCATAACTTCTAGTTTGAAGTACCTTATATTATAAGTGGCTAACCTTGGAGATAACTAGTTACTGCCATTACAATTACCTAGTATTTCTTTCTACACAGCAACAAATGCTGTATAAATGCATCGGTTTCCAAATTGGATATATATAGGATCAAATCTAAGTTTCTGGTTTCGAAAATTTGATATTTTCATTGGACTATGCAGCTTTAAACAAATTTGACTGGGCATGTCCGTGTGCGTGTCTGTGTGTTATAACATTGAATTTTCAAGACTCCTTCACCGTTGCTCAAACACTACCACTACTGGGCCTAGTGGCCACACTAATCAAGTGAGAGGGCTCAATTAGTACGAGGTTGGCATGTTAATAGTGGATTTGAACAATTGTCCAGGAAGTGAGATGGCAAGCAGATTACCGCTTAATCTTCCTTGCCTAAGGTAATTAATGAGGTCGTGTTATTCTGCTAAAATTGAATTCTCAAGACTCTTTCATCTGTGCTGAAACACTACCACTACTGGGCCTAGTGGCCACACTAATCAAGTGAGAGAGGGCTCAATTAGATCGAGGTTGGAGTGTTAATAGCGGATTTGAACAATTGTCCTGGAAGTGAGATGGCAAGCAGATTACCGCTTAATCTTCCTTGCCTAAAGTAATTAATGAGGTCAGGGTTTTCTTCGGGAGATTCATTACTGCAGCCAGAGAACCCTCACGAACGCCACTGCTGCAACGAGCGTTCAGCAGAGGGCGACACAGTGGTGCTCACACACCAGCACACCGGAACCCCCCACCCCCGGACCCTCCCCGCCTCCTCCGCCGACCCCCCCCCCCCCCCAACACACACACACACTCCCCGAGTTCCCTCTTTTTCTTATTGGCGTTTTATGGGAAGCCTTTTCGTGATTTTCCTCTTCTTTCCCTTCTGCGGTGATGGTCGCCCGTTTTAGGATTCTTACACCCACACTCCTTCGTACACCCACCCCCTCTTTTTTTTTTTACTCACTCATGGTGGCCCGATTACGGGATACATCTGATTGACATTTACTAATAAATCCAGGCTGAATCACAAGATTTGTTGGTATATTTTATATTCTTCACTAAGCATAATTCATGTAAGTGTATGATTTGAATATGCATATCGTGTTAACCCAGCAGGTGGCAGTGTTCTTTGTTATTTTCAGTGTGTTTTGTTATTTTCAAGTATTTTTTAACAGCATTCATATAACAATAATGGTATAAATTATCGGTAAATTATAGGCACAGGGGGCCCAGTGTGATCGGCTGGTGTCTGCGCGTGCGCAATGGAGCCAGTAGCTCGGCGCCGCGCCTCGTCAGGGACATCAAAGAAGCGGAGATCGCATTGGCCTCCGCCTCAGTTGATTGCCAATGAATCTCAATTTAGCTCCTCCCAGCGGCTGGCATCACGACCATCGGCACAACCATCGGCACAACCATCGGCGCAACCAGCGGCGCAACCAGCGGCACATCCAGCGGCGGTCAGTCCACCGCCTCCAGTCAGTCCACGCCTGCACACTGGTAACAACTAATATACAGGCAGGTACCAGCAGACTGCGACCGACCTTCACCTTCATCTAAGCGCAATATTATAGTTGAGTTCCACGAGCCAAATTTATTAATATTGTTAGTACAGTTAGTATGGTTAGTATTGTTAGCATTGAGTTTGTTTGTTAGAGTTGTACGTCCCTGGCGACATCTAAGGTCATATCAGGATGGATTATTGTTAGTATTATGTATTAATATTATCAGCATTATCACTAGTATTATCAGTGCCCTTATCAGTAGCATTTCACTAGCATTAGCGCTAGTATTAGGACTGGTACTAATACTATGTAAGGAAAAAATACTAGTAAAAAATACTATATATTAAATAGCATTGCACCTTAAATTGAGAAGGGGAAAAAAGGTCTTTGTCACATTCATACACACACCAGTCTATAAATTATAATTTGTGTGTGTGTGTGGGGGGGGGGGGGGGGGGGGGACCATGTATATGTCTAAAAATACCCGAATTCTACAATCTTTCGACCCCCCCCCCCTATCGACGGGGGCATATGCCTTTCAAGATGGTGGTAGAGGCCGTATCGAACCGCGAGCTGGTCCCGGTGTAGCAGGAAATCGCAAACCCTGTAAATCGCAAACCCCCACTTGTGATTTCCTAGGAAATCGCAAACCCCCATGCCATATATGGGCATGGGGGGTTTGCGATTTCCTAGGAAATCACATATCCCCCCTGGAGATAAAAAAAACCCCATGTTACTGATACACCACTCCGTACCAGGTTTAAGGGCGGTGTTAGGTACCGATTAGGCCCAAATCTATTCAATGCTATCATATGTAACAGAATTACATACTCAAAAAGTGAAATTTGATCAAATTAACCCTAAAATCGAAGTGATATTATCGCCGCCGCTACAGCGGGGGTTTGTGATTTCCTAGTAAATCGCAAACCCCGGGATGTGCAATTTCCAGGGGTTTGCGATTTACTGCCACACCGGGATCCATGTTAGTCGGGCTGCCGGGCGCAGTGCTGCTGAGACGTGGTTAGTGTGGGAAGCAGACAGCCCGACGCCCAGCCATGCAGGTCATTGCCCTCAGACGCAGCTTCATCATGCTGCTCCCCACCGCATTGTCCTTCTCACCGCGTCACTCTGCCCTTCCCACCACATCAATCCGCCCTTCCCACCGCATCACTCCGTCCGTCCCACCGCATCAATCCACCCTTCCCACTGCATCAATCCGCCCTTCCCACCGCATCACTCCGCCCTTCCCACCGCATCATTCCACCCTTCCCACCGCATCACTCCGCCCTTCCCACCGCATCACTCCGCCCTTCCCACCGCATCATTCCACCCTTCCCACCGCATCAATCCGCCCTTCCCACCGCATCAATCCGTCCTTCCCACCGCATCAATCCGTCCTTCCCACCGCATCAATCCGCTCTTCCCACCGCATCACTCCGCAATAAAAACGATAATAGTTAGCAATTAGTTTAATCTATAGATATACAAATTATTTGCAACATAAATCAAATGTCATACTAATAGTGCAGTGAGTGCAATAACTGGCTTTAAGGATGGTTGTGAATACTTCTCCCAGTGCATCAGTCAACCCTCATCAATCCAGTTTCCAACACCGAATGTCAGATCACCGAGATTGTTGGAGAAACAATTTTGATTTTAGAGTGATAAAATGAATGCTGGAAATCTGTTCCATGGATATTTCAGTCAGATAGGAAGATTTCCAGATTAAACGGGGTCAAAGTAACAATAGTTCAGGTTGACTACACCCATATGGCAGTGTCAGTTTATTTTCACATGTCCAGATCTGAATCCGACAGCTGGGTTTAGTGCTGCTGGTGCTGGTAGGCTTGAAGGTAGAGAGAGAAATGGTAGGGGATGAGTGGAGAATGGCTCATTCAACGGCAAATAAAAGTGGTATCTGGCATAAAAAGAAGGGGGGAAAGGTAGAAATCTATGACGAGGTATCTATCTCCAAATAATCGAGAAAACTAAAATCGTACTGTTGCTTCAGTGCGTGTCCTCATCCTAGTAGTTCTTGTCTAACATTGTCTAGTAACATGAGAATTTAGTGATAAATGTGATTTGGGGTAGATAATAACGGGGAATTGGCAGGACACAAGTGACAATGACGCTGGAAGTCTCTCCAAAGTCAGTCTGTACTGATGGGTCAGTGGAATGGAGCTAGGATAGTGCTTGGAGAGTACTGTGTAAAATGCAATGTCCAGGAATTGTCTATGATTTCCTGAGTTTCCTTGACAGGGCTAATTAATATTCTCATGATTATGAGAGCCTCCTGTGTTTTCGTGATAATGCACTCCTTGCTTTTCTGTTTGTTTGGGTTTTATGTCCTAATAGCATCTGAGGTCATATCAGAATGGGATTCTGACTGACCAATTTCTGTCATTTATCCATTCCAGTTTGTCATAGTTAATTGTTGATTATAAAAAACGCGGAAATCCGCGAAATCGTGGAAATCTTTCATTCCTGATTAAATATGCTTTCACTTACTGCGATACAGGTGTTTGAAGCTGGATGAATTACTCAGTCTCAAATATAACTACAATGTGGTGTGGTATCGCAATGTCCTATATTTAATCACTGTTCACACAATCGAAATTATATATGTATTATGGCGTGTGTATGTTATGTATGTATAATTGTGTCAGACAAATAATAGGAAACAGAAGAATGAGATGTAGGTAGAGCAGGAGGAGGAAAAGGAGGAGGAGGAGGAGGAAAAGGAGGACGAGGAAGAGGAGGAGGGATGGAGAAGGAGGAGGGAGGAGGAGGAGGAGGAGGAGGAGGAGGAGGAGGAGGAGGAGGAGGAGGAGGAGGAGGACAAAGAGAAAGAAAGAGATAGAAAAAAGAAAGAAAGAGAGAAAGAAAGAAAGAGAAAGAATGAGAAAGAAAGATAAAGAAAGAAAACCCAAAGCAAATTGAAACTGACGTCGACGGAAACAAAAGAGTAATCATGTGTACTGAGTGACTGACGGTTATCTAACTAGTATTCGGACGCGCTCACCCCTCAAGCCTCTTCACTGCCATCTCGCTGGTTGCCTGGCAGCAAGCAGTGCCGCCCCACCCATGCTATATTATACATCCTCATTTATGCCATTCAATATTGATGCCTTCTAGTGCGTAACTACAAAGCCCATATCGCCCCCCCCCCCCCCCACCCAACACACATTACTGCTGACTGATAGAACTGACTCTGTTGGCAAAATGTGACTGCCTGACTGCCTGCCCTGGCTGAGAACAAACTGCAGCTGCCTGCCAAGATGGCTTTTATAGAGGCCTTGCCGCCAGCCACTTTGCTTCGAAGCGGTCCAATTCCGGAGTCTCAGACTTGTGGGGAAGGCTGGCTTATGGAATTCAAATGCATGCACTTTGGGACAGGACTGTTGTAACCTGTACCAGTGACAGCGTAGGCAGCAGCAGCAGCAGCAGCAGCAGCAGCAGCAGCAGCAGCAGCAGCAGCAGCAGCAGAAGCAGTAATACAGAAAGTAGATCAGTGGCACTAGACCTCCCAGTGTGAATAAGCTGCACTAAATCATTGCCTTCTTAATATTGCCGACATTAAATTACCAGGTTCTCTCCGTGATAGTATTAGTGCTTAAACCCTCAGCCTCCCAGTGGCCACACCTGTCATATGACCACCAACCGTTAATTCATGGGTCACTCTCCTGAAAACTGGCCAGAAGTGTCACATGGAGAGTTAAAATTTAATATTTTAATTTTTTAATAATTTTTTTGGTTGCAAATGAAAGCTGGAAATCTCCCCTTTACATCTATGTAAAATATAAATTGATGATATTAAAAAATAAAGGTGTAGTCCATGATTAAGCTACGTCTTATGGCAGTATAACATGTGTTGCTCAGATGTAACACATGTTTAGGACACCACACAGTCTGCTTAATAAAAATCTAAGCAGAATTAAATAATTTCATACTTAGAAGCATATTAATCATGTCATAATATACAGAAATATGTAGTGCTTATATTAATTTTTTTAAAGTAATTCCCAGCAATGCTTTATTCTCTGAATAATTAGTGTACAATATGTGTGTGGCATCCAGACACCACTGGTTACATCTGTGATGGAAATTTGTAATGTTATTTCTTAAGACATCATTTTTTTTTAAATTTAAGCATACATACATGTTAATAAATAATTCCTTTTTGATTTGGGAACTATTTTGTTTGATATATCAATGCAATACAAGATGTTAGTAAGGATTCAACCATGTCCCATATGTCATGTTACAAATGGCTGACTGTATAAGGTTTTTTTGTGTACAAAAACACGTCATAACTACCAAGGACATAAGGACCAAAGTTGCACACAGTTTATTTTATTTCCCTTATTTCTTACATCAAATCTGAGCATGAATATGAAAAGTATAAGGAAAAAAATAAGTAGGAAGTTTGTTTATTGATGTTTTAAAATCCCATCCGATGCTGACCAGTTTTCAGGAGAGTGACCCTCATATATCTGTACATGTGTTGGTCTATTCAACTACGGTGCGTGCATCGTGTTATATATACAGTAATACCTCTCTAAAACGACCGACCATGGTACGGACCAACTTTAAATGGTCCATTTAGGGAGGTGGTCGGTTTATGGAGATTCCCGCCTCCCATTTTGGTAGATCATGTGATTCGAACCCTCAGGTTCAAACCTGTGTCGAGTCAAACCAATGACATACAAATTTTAACTCGTCATTATCTAGTCTGGCATCATCATTATTAGGATAGGGAAGGGTGCAGTGGGATATTTGTCCGCGATTGAAAATAAAATTTTCCCTGCTTAATGAACTAATGTACGCTTATATATATAATACACATAAATGAACACATATAGAGTGTATAATCCTCCGGTGCAACTAACACTGGTCAACATCCGGTGGAGGCGAGGTGGGCCAAGATGGCACCACCAGTACAGTCTTGCGTCTTATAGAGCATACCAATAATAATAACAATAATAATAACAATAAGTAATATTGGCTTCCATATCTTAATTATCGCATAATATGTCATACATCACATATACGCCACACACACCATACACTCACCCACGCACATCTCCAAAAGCCCGCTGTTAATAATAAATCAATGCACCATCTTACGCGCGCCCACTTGGATGCAGCGCGGGCCACCTGCCGGGCCCTGCAGGTACTTACTAACCCACAAACTGCATCTGATAATCACCACAGGGCCTGCCGGCGGCGCCTTCCCAGCAGGCCTCAGCAGCCTCTGGAGGCATCGCAGTGTGCAGCACGCCGGGTCACAGGCCCGCAGGTGCACCACGTGACCACTGCACCCACCTGCTATTTATTAAAAGTGTTCGGGTCTATGGGGTTGCACAATACATGTCATTAGTACCCAGTAGATCGGCTCCCCGCGATAAGGAGTTGTGGCCGGGGCCAGGTGCTAAATGGTGTCTTGCCAGAGACTTCGCTGGTAAAGCCCCAGTCACACTATGGCTTGCGACCAACCGCTTGCAACCACTTTGGACCAAAGAACCGACAGTCACCCTAAACTTCCTTGCGACCAAAGCAATAGTCCCCAACATCCTTGTGACCATTTTGGTTGTCGACATCTGGGTGACCATTATGGTCGCAAGGAGGTTTTTAGTGCAGGAGCTGCAACATCCTCACGACCAAAATAGTTGCAAGGTCAGTGACCACTGAGGACCACTTTGTGACTAACCTGTCTTATATGGTATCTGTGATGAGGCTTGTTGGCAATGTCAAACACTATCCTTCAAAGGGATTGAAGCTGCGACCCAATAAATTTACACACTTGGGGTTGTCCAACTCCATCATTCAATAGCACTAGAGCTGCCAACTGGTGTGCTTACCAGTTAAATATAATCCCACTTACTATGCAGGCGTGCCATTGTGTCATGTTGCAGTGTGCTTCAACCCCTACCCTAGTCATGACGTGAGCCTTTGGTGCCTCAGAAATGATTTATTATCATTAAAGTTTACCTTAGATGGCATTGATATGCAATTCCGGTACTCCGCAAGCCACTCACTCACCCTGTCTACCTGTGTGTGTGTGTGTGTGTGTGTGTGTGTGTGTGTGTGTGTGTGTGTGTGTGTGTGTGTGTGTGTGTGTGTGTGTGTGTGTGTGTGTGTGTGTGTGTGTGTGTGTGTGTGTGTGTGTGTGTGTGTGTGTGTGTGTGTGTGCGGGTGTGTGTGTGCGGGTGTGTGTGTGTTCTCACTGTGTAAATGCCCTAGAAGCCTACATCAATGACCCAAGTTGCATAACGGTGCCCTCTGTGGGATTAGTGACTGGAGGGGATGGCTAAGTTAGGGGAGGTCGTGGGTTCAAACCATCGTAAATTCAAACTAAGGACTTGCAAAAACTGCTACCAGTCACTACCTTTCCTGCCGTTCGGCATTACTAGGACAGCACAAAGAACTGATTGGTTCGGTGTCAGGCTAATCTAACACTGACAGGATATAAATTCGCTGTGAGTGCACAATGTCACCAAGTCAATACCCGTCCTGATATGAACTTGAATGTTGCTAGGTCGTAAAACCCCTAATACACATGATGGGACGTGTCGTGCCGAGGTCCATGTGTGCTGTAAAGTGGGCACATTAGATCAAATATTCACTCCCATCCTCAGTGTGACAACCATGTCTAAATCCGAGCAAAAACTGCTTTGGTAAGAACCTACTGTAAACAAGCTGGGGATGCCAGTGTTTCTTCAGTGTGCAGTGTTTGATCTATATTGGTATAGAATTGAGGAACTGGGAAAGAATGCAAAAAATATATTTTAAAAATGGCAGCCACAGGAAGCTCTTGATTTGACTTTTAAAATCTATCAACCTACATGATTTCATAAATCATTCACCCCAAAAGTGGCAGACTATGAACAAAACATGTTTGAATAATATATTTAGTATATTAGCTTGCACAATCATGTAGGTACTTCCATAACCCAGCCTTCCGATACTTTTTCTAATGGGTTGTTCAGCAGCCCTGTCACAGACAGAGACAGTGCTGCGGGAGTAACTAAATGGTCACGTGAGTAAAGCTAGGATTCCTTACACACGGTAAGCGGCATGCGGCATGCGGCAAGCGGCATGCGGTATGCGAATGGGAAGATTCCTTACACACGGCATGCGGCGTGCGGCATGCGGTAAGCAGCATATAAAAGTGTGCACCCATGTGTACATTCATTGGTATTCATATTTATGTGCATATGGTAGGTATGGGTATGATATGGGGTGTTCGCAACCTTACGACGGTTACCGGTTGCAGGACTGCAACATTTGTAGAGAGGCTCCGATAAATCGGCCCAGTCTTTGGTTAAGACATGTCTTCTGCGGTGAAGTAGTCTCAGAGGAAGTGTTGTGAAGGCTGGGGACATCCTTCAAGACGTGGTGACGACGGGGCGTCGGGTGGCAGCGGATCTCTCCGTGCCGTCTGTTTGTAGTAATCTGTATGGTGTCTGTAGGGGAGCACTTGTATCCGGTCAGCAGGGGTGTGAGGAAGGCGGGCAAAGGTGGTAGCAGCGGTCGTTCCAGCAACAAGAACCAGTCAGAGAAAAGGAAAAAAGGTCAAGAGCACCCCCCAAGAACACAACAACCCTGGTTAGGGGAAGAAGTGAGCCTGGGAGAAATCGAGTGGGCAGATCTAGGAAAGAGAAATGAGGAGAGTTGAGTCAAAGGCCCGTGCCTATCTGCCCTATGGTAACCAACCGGCGAGCCATAGACACGGACAGAGTAAGGGTAGAAAGTGAAAATGCCGGCAGGCACCCCTCCTGGAACTCTTTTCAGACATATCAAGGAGGTGTCCGGCCGGCGGAGAGGTGATAGAGAGAGGTGTGGACGAGGTGCGGTCCGGATAGCAAGTGCATATGGTAGCATTTTCCAGTCAGTCTCCCGATTGGGACGGTCCTAACATCCTAAACTGAGCCATGTTAGGACCGTCCTTTTCGGTCAACAAAACCATTATTTTGTCTTTATGTGTGCTATTTCTACTCCTGGGGGGTTCCTACCTTTATTATAACCAAATTATAGATAAGTATTCATATTTTTGTGGCTCTGGTAGCATTTTTAGCAACCGAACCACCACCACTACCATATGTTTCCACTCAGCAGCCTTGGAGACTGCTTCCTAACAGGTCTGCGCTCTACCTTGTCCTGGCTGTCCGTAATTATCAGTCGCCTCCTCCAGCCTTATATCAATGGACAAATGCGACTGATGCTTTTCTATTCACACCCCATGTTAGGACCGTCCTTTTCGGTCAACAAAACCATTATTTTGTCTTTATGTGTGCTATTTCTACTCCTGGGGGTTCCTACCTTTATTATAACCAAATTATAGATAAGTATTCATATTTTTGTGGCTCTGGTAGCATTTTTAGCAACCAGAACCACCACCACTACCATATGTTTCCACTCAGCAGCCTTGGAGACTGCTTCCTAACAGGTCCTCGCTCTACCTTGTCCTGGCTGTCCGTAATTATCAGTCGCCTCCTCCAGCCTTATATCAATGGACAAATGCGACTGATGCTTTTCTATTCACACCCCATGTTAGGACCGTCCTTTTCGGTCAACAAAACCATTATTTTGTCTTTATGTGTGCTATTTCTACTCCTGGGGGTTCCTACCTTTATTATAACCAAATTATAGATAAGTATTCATATTTTTGTGGCTCTGGTAGCATTTTTAGCAACCGAACCACCACCACTACCATATGTTTCCACTCAGAAGCCTTGGAGACTGCTTCCTAACAGGTCCGCGCTCTACCTTGTCCTGGCTGTCCATAATTATCAGTCACCTCCTCCAGCCTTATATCAATGGACAAATGCGACTGATGCTTTTCTATTCACACCCCATGTTAGGACCGTCCTTTTCGGTCAACAAAACCATTATTTTGTCTTTATTTGTGCTATTTCTACTCCTGGGGGTTCCTACCTTTATTATAACCAAATTATAGATAAGTATTCATATTTTTGTGGCTCTGGTAGCATTTTTAGCAACCCGAACCACCACCACTACCATATGTTTCCACTCAGAAGCCTTGGAGACTGCTTCCTAACAGGTCCGCGCTCTACCTTGTCCTGGCTGTCCGTAATTATCAGTCGCCTCCTCCAGCCTTATATCAATGGACAAATGCGATTGATGCTTTTCTATTCGCACCCCGTGTCGCATGCCGCATGCCGGACCGATCGCTACAGGGACCGATCGAGTTGTCGCATTCGCATTCGCATTCGCATTCGCATACCGCGTGTAAGGGTTGCACCTCATTGACTTCAAGGCGTTTCGATTTTTTGCCGCATTCGCATTCGCATTCGCAGATCGCATACCGCGTGTAAGGAATCTCAGCTTAAGCCACGCTCACGACGAGACCCCACAAGCCGGACGCCCGGCCTATTTCCGGTCGCTCGTTCCAGGCTGCTCGAGGCCAGCGGTGAGAGGAGCAGTAGGCTGGTGTCTGCGGGCTGGTGATAAGCAGGCTCGAGCTGCGCTGGAGAGTGCAGCCCTGAATAAGCTACCTCATCACAGCACGCTGGTCGACCCAATCGCACCAGTTTGCACACTGCAGATAGCATGAGCTGGCAAGGGGGGAGGGAGGAGGGGTGAGGGGGAGGAGAGGAGGAGGGGAGGGGGAGGAGAGGAGGAGGGGAGGGGAGGGGGAGGGGAGGGGGGTGGGCTTTTGTATCTGAAAAGCCTTCGTATCTGAATATCAGGAGTTAGAAAAAAAAGAGTTGGGTGCATGGGTGGGTGAGCTATGTTTTACATAGATCGACACTGGGGTATTATTCTGTTGCCTTAATAACATTGGTTGGATGGTTGTTTTACATCCTGGCAATATCAAAGGTCATATCAGAATGGACACTGACTTGTGTCAGTGCGCACACGTGGCGACTTTATACTGCTGCCCCACTGAGGAATCAGGCCATCAGCACCATGACCCGATATCTCAGTTCTCACTCAGTCACATTGTCCTGACACTGAGCTAACTAGTCCTTATCCTATCCTATTAATGCTGAGTGCCAGGCTAGGAAGGGGCAAGTATCAATTTTGTAAGTCATTGGTTTGACTCCACTCCCGATCTCCTGCGCAGGAGTCCTGCACTCTCCCAATTTGGCCACCGAGTCCAGTCTTTAATAGCAATATGATACATCAATAAACATACCATGTACAAATGTACCAAAGAGGTAGGTAGATTGTTTGGTTTATTGGGGTTTTATATCACTAGTTATGGAGGTTATAAACCACTGCCTTGTGGTATAGGTTCTTGATAGAACCAAAGGCTCAGGGAGCAAACCCTAACAGAAAACCATGCTTCCATGGCAGCGTTAAGGGCGGTTATGAAGGGAACTCCCAACATCTCCCGGCCAGCTACTGCAGGGACAAATAGTTTGCGCCTGTCTTGACATGTTCTTGCCGCTGTGAGACCTCTATTTGCTCCCCGAGAGAGTGCTGCTAGTAACTTGCAAAAGCCAGCAGCACTTCAACACTTTGCAAGCAGCTTTTATGAAATGCCCAACCACACGTAATAGCGGCGGTTAAGAAATAAAAGCAGTCTTTGTCGCATTGCGACCAACAGCATGATGATGATGAGTTATGGAGGTATTGCAATACCTCAGGGACTTTGATGCCCCTGCCCTGCACAGTTGTAAACCACTGCTCTGTGGTACAGGTTCTTGACAGAACTGAAGGCTAAGGGAGCAAACCCTAAACATAAAAACCATGTCACTGTGGCAGTATCAAGGGCGGTTGATGTATGGAACTCCCAACCTCTCCCGACCAGTCACTGCAGGGACAGACAGTTTTGCACGTGTCTGGACATGTTCTTGCCGATGTGAGCCCTCTATTTGCTCCCCGAGAGAGTGCCACTGGTAACTTGCAAAAGCCAGCAGCACTTCAACACTTTTGCAGGCAGCTTTCATGAAATGCACAACCGCACAAAGGAGAGCAACAGTCAAGTAATGAAAGCAGTCTTTGTCGCATCACGACCGACAGCATGATGATGATCACTATAAACATCAAAGATCATATCAGGATGGAGATCGACTTGTAACAGTCACACTAAACGGCGACTGGCCCACTAAGATACGGTGCTGTAGGCACCATGCCTTGATATCCCAGTCAGTCATGTTATCCTGATACTGAGCCAATCAGTTTCTACCCTACAATGCTGCCGGTGAATGACCCCACAATCTCCTATGGGCAAAGTGTGCGACTCACCCACTTGGATAGATGAGTAGGTAGGTCGGTAAGTGTATACTGTACGTATGTATTCATGCTTTATAGTGCCACCCCACTGGGAGACCAGGCCGCCAGCACCATGACCCGATATCCCACTCACTCACATTATCTTGACACTGAACTAACCAGTCCTTGCCCGATCCTATTAATGCAGAGTGCCAGGCTAGATAATTGTGTACGTCATTCGTGTGACACGGTCCGGATTCAAACTCCTGACTTTCCACATGAAAAAAATCAGCTCCTTATGTATGCATGAATATTTACATACATACATTTTTTACATGCACACTTACATCTACATACATACATTACATATATATGAGACTGTCTCAAAAGGTGATAAGTAAAATGGGACAAAACTTTGTCCATTGCAACGATCAACATATGCATTTGCTCAGGATAAACTGATCTGTTTTTTACATGGTGTTTCATAATCCCAATAGAATACAAACTGACTTGTGTTTTTAGTGTAACCATTTGTGTACTGTTTTGTGTCACGGACACAACAAAAATTTGTTATCACCTTTTGAGGCAGGCCCTCATACATCCTCAAACATAGATGCATACATACATGCATACATACATAAATACATACATTACATACATGCATATGTACATCAACATACATACACATAGGTAGGTAGTAATATAGGTAGGTTGGTGTGTCGGTCGTATGTAAGTAGGTTGCAAGGTATATAGGCACGCAGGTAAGTACGTGGGAGGTGGCAAGGTAAGGAGATAAGTGGGTAGGTAGGTCGGTCAGTAGGTAAATACGTGTGTTGGCAGGTAAGTAACATTGATGACAGTGACGAGGACTGGGTTCTCAGAAGTAAGAGTTGTACGGAAATGCAAACTGGCTCTGGTAAGTAAAACCAGATGGTTACCTTTACAGCTAACTCACTGACCTGATTCAACAGGTCTTATACCATCTGACCCCACCCACTGACAGGCCCGGTAGCAGTTATCAAATGGCACCACACACTTCAGCAGATCTCTAAGTCCATCAAATCCAGACGCATTATTTATGGCATAGGTTGGTTGGTTGTTGGAGTTTTACGTTCTGGCAACATCTAAGGTCATATCAGGATGAGTACCAATTTGTGACAGTGCAGACTCATGGCAACTTTACATCACTGTCCCACTGGGGGACCGGTCCACCAGCACCATGACCTGATATCCCACTCAGTCACATTATCATGACACTGAGCCAACCAGTCCTTGCTCCATTCTAATAATGCCGAGCACATGGCTAGGAAGCAACAAGTATACCTTTTAAAGTCATTGGTTCGAACCTGTGGCTTTGAATCACACAATCTACCAAAATGGGAGACGGACTCATTTAGACTCCATCCAGTCTCGTCTAGAACTTAGGTAAATTGAAAGTAGTAGTGAACCATAGCTCTGTTCGGCTTTGCTAGACTAAGAAAAGTTAGTGCAACCCCCAACCCCAACAAAAAGAGACATCCTCACCTCATGGTGTTCTGATTCATGCATGACCCTTCAGTGGTACTCAGCAGGCAGCGAGTCTCAGTGGACTATGTCCGGTGTGGATAAGCCAATCAGCTTGCTCCTTACTCATATCTTCTACAGCGGGGAGGCTCCATTGCTTCACAGCCTCGTCTTGGAAGTTGCTATAGGTGTGAATAAATTATAGTTGGATTTTCTTCCCCTTCCCCAAACCTTCTTTAAAAAAAATCTAAATATAGTTAATCCGAAAATTTCTGCTCACATTTTCTTAGGAGTACACAGAGTTCTAACGACACATTTTCGCAACAATAAAAAGAAAAAGGGTGAGAAAAAAAGGGGTGGGTGTGGTGGTAGCAGGGACTGGGTCTAAATACAACTTCGGGAAGAAAAAGAAGAAAGGAGCTAAATAAAACTTCAGGATGATAAAGGAGGAGGCGAAGAAGAAGGGAGAAAAAGAAGAAGTAGAAATAGAAGAAGTAATAGAAAAACAAACAAGAAAAGTCAAACAACCTATTATATATTACATCTGAGGAGGGGCAGGGAAGGAAGTCAACATGAAACTATTTTTATACATAACAAATAACCAGTTTGACCAAAATATCTGTTGCGAAAATAGCGGTTAGCGCCACAAGAAAACTTTCCTTGAATTTGATGGAAATAACGCATTAATAAAACATCCCTGTCTCAGCTAGTATTAAAATGGTCGGTTCATTATGAAACATATATCTGATAATTTCCATTTCACCTACCTTTTTGGGAATTATGCAACCAAATGGAATGTCGTCATAGTTTGAACATTAAAAACACTATTTTGAGATTCAAACCATATCTTTATATTTGTATATTATTATTAAAAACAGTAGTGTCTGATTCAAACCATATCACCATACTGGCATATTAAAAACAACGAGACCACATCTCTGATTCAAACCCTATTGCAATACTTGTTGCATGTTGTTGTTGTTATTATTATTACTATTATTATTAAAAGCAGCAAGCTGTAAGAGATAACATCTCCGATTCAAACCCTATTGCAATACTTGTTGCATGTTGTTGTTATTATTATTATTATTATTATTATTATTTTTAATATTATTATTTTTGTTGTTATTATTAAAACTTAAAATAAATGTAGCAAGCTGTAAGAGATAACATCTCCGATTCAAACCCTATCTGACTGCGGCAGATGGCCTGGCACTGTTGACCCCCTTGGGCTAAAACGCAAAAGGATGCGTGACCTCTGCTCTACATAGCACTTCTCCGTTCCACATGAGTGATCACACACACGTTTTGTACCAGTATGAAGACTGCCTGAGCCTATTCGGTCCGGCCCGTGGCAGCCACCATGATATATGTAGTGAAGTACATACAATAGCAGACATGGATACTGGGAAGAAGAATGAAGGAGGAATGAAGGAGGGGAGGGGGGGAGGGGGAGATGGGGAGGAGGGGAGGAGGGAAGGGAGGAAGGAAGGAAGGAAGGGAGGAAGGAAGGAAGGCACGGAAGAAAGACGGGATGGAGTAGGAAGGAAGGAAAGGAAGGCAGTAAGGGGGGAAAGAATGAAAGAATGAAAGAAAGAAAGAATGAAAAAATGAAAGAAAGAGAATAGAGAGAAAGAAAGAAGGAAGGACCCGCTTCTCTCTTCTTGCTAAACACAATTTAGTATCATCAGAACAGTTTCTTTCTAGTTGGAATTTCTATTATCGAAATATTTTACAAAGATCCAACGAATATTTGTGTAACGGTCACATAATAAACGGCTAACAGTTCAGCAACAGTGGGTACCGGATTTAACAACTAAAAGCAGGATGCGAAAAAAGGACAATAATCATTTCTAGTGCAGCTGTAAAATGTTACACCATACCAAATGAGATAGTAGACCTTTATTAAGAACAGACACTGGTGGTGGTGTCCTTAATGTATGCAGAATGGCTGGGTATGCTTGCCCAGCGGTCCCGTGGTAACAAGTAGTCGCCATACAGTTACATTAAACAATAATACATGTCCCTCACCCTTTTGCACTGTTCCTGGTGCATGGAGGGAACAGTCCTGTAATTAGTAACCATATCTTAATATCCGGACATCATACCGCAATCCCGGTCACCGTGTGTCATAACACTTACACATAGTTATTCCCATGTCACACAGCGAATGGGCACACATTGCATCACTATTACATAACAATGGCCCCCCCAACTCCGATGCCCGAGATATTGATATGATTCCAAGCTCGACTATTACGACCGAAAGACCGTATATTTTTACATATGGTTAATGTGATCCAGTCCAGTTATACACACCCTGACAGGGATGAAAGTGGTCACAGGCAAAAAATCCGGAAATCAACCTGAGATTATTACACTGACAGAGAATTTCCACGAAAAACCGGATTTCCCTCCATAGGATTAATTAGCATTGTCAGGAAAGCCCAAAAAATGCTATAAGTCAGATTTCAACTATCCTTGTCGTGACTGTATTATCGCCCATACCTACACTTTCTTGTTTGGGTTTATGTTCTAGCAACATATAAGGTCATATAAGAAATGGGATTCGACCGTCCTGATATGACCATGTAAATAAAACAAAAAGCACAAATCTATTACCTGCTACGATGTCATGCTGTTATTTAGAATCATGAATATTCACTCGGGCGTTGAAATCATGTTTATTTAACAGAATATCATACTCAATAAATGAAATTTGGTCAAATTAAACCCCAAATCCAACCGATATTAAGATCGGCAGCGATATTGTCGACGGTAAACAAAACAAAAAGCACAAATCTATTCACTGCTACGATCTAATTCTGCTATTTAGACTCATGAATATTCACTCGGGGGTTGAAATAATGTTATTTATGAGAATAGCCTACTCTAAAAGTGAAATTTGGTCAAATTAAACCCCAAATCCTGGTGATATTAATGCCTCCGCCGCATAGGCAGTGTTATGCCGTACTTTCTATCCATCCATGATGGCCGACGAAGCACTGGTCACGTGCATACCTGCCAACTTTTGTTAAACGAAAATCCTAATAATAGAAATCCATCCGAGCGAAGCGAGGCGCGCAAGCGTTCTAGGGGGGTCGGGGGGCATGCCCCCCCCCCCGGAAAAAATTGAAAAATACATAAAAAATGGTGCATTCTGGTGCATTTTCAGAGACATTTTAGGCACATTATTAAAGAAATTATTACCAGTTTTCAGCCTAAAGCCTAAATTTTGAAAAATCGGAATAATATGTTTATAATTCGTAGGGCGGAATGAGAATAAAAAAATCGTAATTATTCCGCCAAAATCGTAATAGTTGGCAGGTATGCACGTGGTGCTAATCGTTTGACGCAAATACTCAATTGACACTATTCACGTCGTGGCCATGTTGAAACCAGACCGAGGCCCTGTATGCATCACTCAATCTTCATGAAAATTGACCAGTAGATAGAAAAAAGGGATGCAAAAATGATTATGATAGTTTCAAAAGTGAATATCTTCAAATTTTACTCCTTTAATATCTGGAGTAGTTCATACACATCGGCACACAGCAGTGTCTTACGGCCATTTCCAATACCAGACGCGTACTCAGCCTCATTCTAGTGAATAGTGTGAATACTGCGAATACTGCATTACCAGTAGTTCCTATGTTAATTACGTAGCCAATGCACTATGTGAATAACCCCTGGTCAACACCTTCCAATGGGGCAGGAGAAAGAAGCTTATAAGTACCTGAATTAAATATATATATGGGTCACTCTCTGAAACTGGCCACTAAAGTGTGACATGGAAACCCAAAGTGAAAGCTTTCCAGATAATAGCAGAACATATTTTCAGGAAGCGCTTGTAGAAAATTGAGAGTTGTGGATTTAATTCTTGAATTTTAAATTTGATTGATGCATCAGTTAGACTGTTGTTCACTGTGCGTCAAATAGTAAGTTTCACATGTATTTGACCAAAGCTTTCCAGTCATCGACAGATGTTTGTTTAATTTATTTGTTGGCATTTCACGTCCTGACAACATCTACAGTTGTATCAGAATTGACAGTGCACACGCATGGTGACTTTATAATGCTGCTCCAATGGAAGACCGAGCAATTGGCACCATAACCCAATATTCCAGACAGTCACATTATCCTGATAATACATACATATATAAATACATACATATATATATATATATATCAGCGATGCGATTGGGTGCAGGAAAGAAAACCTGACATTTTTTGTAAGTGATTGTGGGGACACACAGCATCCCACTGAGTCGCGAGAGGGATGCAAATAGTGTATTTCAGAGGTGTTTCAGCGGCCAGAAAAAACCTGGAAAAACTGGAATACCGGTTTCAGCGGTCAGAAAACCCCCAGAATTCCGGCTAAGACCAGAGAAATCACATGCCTGATATATACATTGCACGCACGCACGCACGCACGCACGCACGCACGCACGCACGCACGCACATATATACCCTAAATCACTACAGAAGTCCGATAAATGTATGATTGTCAAAAGTCAAATCTAAAAAGTAAAGCAGAACAGGGCGCAGCTCTTGTCGCGTGTTTTCAGTTTGACCGACTGCTGCGCATGCGCGGGTGTTGGGTAGGCGAGCACGTGACAGCATCTGACCGTCCATCACCGGCTCCCGGCGATGGGAGCTTGTCGTGCTATTTCAGTTGACACTGTACACAGCGCTGAGTGAGGTCCACATGACCGGGCTTGGCGACATAGCAGGCATTGTGTGGCACTCGCAAACTGTATTAGTGTAATACTAATAACGTCTGTAGAGCAGGGCCAGTGTCAAGACACCCCTGTCGGGGCTATTTAAAGTTTCTATTTGAAGTTGCTATTTGAAGATGCTATTTGGAGTTGCTATTTGAAGATGCTATTTGGAGTTGCACTTTGAAGTTGCTATTTGAGGTTGCTATTTGAAGTTATTTGAAGTTGCTATTTGAGGTTGCTATTTGAAGTTATTTGAAGTTGATATTTGAGGTTGCTATTTAACGTCATTTAAAGTTGCTATTTGAACTTGAAGGTATTTGAAGTTGCGATTTGAGATTGTTATTTAAAGTTGCAATTTAAAGTTCTTATTTAAAGTTGCTATTTGAGGTTGCTATTTAAAATTATTTAAAGTTCCTATTTAAAGTTGCTACTTGAAGTTGCTATTTAAAGTTGCATAATTCGATGCTTTAAAAAAATAGTTTTTGCCATTTTTCTTTTTATAGACGAATATACAGTTACAACAGCTCAGTTAGAGCTCTAGATACATTCTTTAATATGAAGCGCTAAATGAAAGAGCGCTACACCGGGATCATTATAATGTAGCATAAATAGAGTTTGTTGGGGACTTTATATTCTAGCAACATCTAAAGTCATATCAGGATGGGTACCAACTTGTGACAGCCTCAATGGTTGATTATGTTATAGTTTGATGGCCCCACACATGTTATGCATGGCTGAGAGCAGCGGAAAGAACCCATGCCTGATTCCCATATATGGAGGGTGGAGAGGTGGAGGGAGGTGGGGGCCATGATAAAAGACTAAACAGGGTAGTGCTAAGCGGGTAAACTTTTACTTTAAAAGTAAAGATCTATGTATCTTAAATGAAAGATCACACTTAGAAGGGGCTATTTGAATTTGAACTCAGTATGTGGGGGTTTGTCTGCCCAGCACCATTACTACGGCATTAGATTCTAACTACCGCACGATTATTATTAGTAGTTCTGTGGCATTACATAGCGAGAGGGAAGGGAAGGGTGCACTTAGCTTACATAGCTTGATCTCAAACAACTCATACAGACAACTCATACATAGGTCATTTCAAGATATAAAAACTATGTTTGTTTGTTGTTGTTTTACGTCCTAGCAACATCTAAGGTCATGTCAGGACGGGTACCGACTTGTGACAGTGTGCACTCATGGTGACTTTATAGTGCTGTCCCACTGGGAAACCAGGCCACTGGCACCATGACCTGATATCCCACTCAGTCACATTATTCTGACACTGAGCCGATCAGTCCCTGCCCTATCCTATTCATGCCGAGCGCCTGCTTAGGAAGCGACAAGTATAAATTTTTAGGTCATTGGTTTGACTCGACCAGGGTTCGAACCCACGACCCCACGATCTACCAGCACGCGAGACAGATGCTCTAACTCATTCGGCCATCCCATCTGGTATGACCCGTCATATTCGATTCTGCTAATTATGAATAAGCAAAGCTGTATTGGTTGGTCATGTTATTGCCCCTATAATTTGAAGCAACTTTTATTTCAAAGGTTTAAGTTTGGAGATATTTAAATTGGAAAGATGCAACATTTCCTTTGGTCTGCACACGGAAATAGTAGTTTAGCACAGGAGCGCCAACTGGATAAAGTGTCTAATGAGTGCAGCAGTGTCTCCAAGTTAAAGTTGCATAGTCCGATGTTTTTGAGTTTCTGTCATTTTTATGAGATAAATATATTAGGTTGATCGTTATAATCTACAATGCTTTAGTTTGAAGTAACTTTCATTTTTAAGTGGCTAACTTTTGAGATATTTAAAATGCAAACAGATTAATTTTGACAAGCATGCTAAAACCCTGAAATCATAGGGTTATCAAATAACAGGTTCTATTAAATTGACTCAGTATGCCCTTCTATATATGACAACAAATGCTCAATAAGTGCATCAGTATCTAAGTTAGATATGTATAATCAAATCTAGGTGGGTGTTTCAGTTTTGAAAATTTGATGCTTCATCCGACTATGCGGCTAGCTTTAAGTTGAACGTGTATGATCAAATCTAGGCCAGGGTTTTGTTTCTGAGAAATTTGAAAAAAGAAGTAAATTTGATGTTTTAATCAGATTATGCAGCTTTAACCCTCATCTATAATCATTGTGCTGCAGCTGACGTGTGGGTAGTGCGTAGAGTGGGGCGTTGGCTTTTCATATTTCCAGGTCAGTGGGTGAATCACTTGTAAAAGCTTGCCATGCATTGTGCCAGGACGTACACGAGTAATTGCCAAGTCTAAATTCAATGTGCATCTAAACTAGAAGCCTGACAGCACCAACCCTTAACTGATTTAGAATTCTGACAATCCGATTTGAATACATATGGGCATCTGCAACAATGTCGTGATCAACGAACCTGTAAAATACAGGCCGTTACAGGCACTGCATCGGCCACTTCGTAAAGGACTGTTTCTGTAGGGCTATCGCAGCTGCTTGTTAATGGGGATAGGACACGATATTGTTGTTTGTTTGTTTGTTGTTGTTTTACGTCCTAGTAACATCTAAGGTCATATCAGGATGGGTACCGACTTGTGACAGTGCGCACTCATGGCGACTTTATAGTGCTGCCCCACTGGGAAATCAGGCCGCCAGCACCATGACCCGATGTCCCACTCAGTCACATTATCCTGACACTGAGCTAACCAGTCCTTGCCCTATCCTATTAATGCTGAGTGCCAGGCTAGGAAGCGACAAGTACCAATTTTAAAGTCATTGGTTTGTCTCGACTGGGAACCGAACTCCCGACCTTCCACACACGAGGCCCACCACGATATTGTTACTCACATGACACACGACATTGTTACTCCCATGACATTTTCACTTCTAAATTGTGCAATGAAAATATAGCTTGTGTACATGAGGAGGAGGAGTGGGAGGAGGAGGAGGAGTGGAGAGGAGGAGGAGGAGGAGGAGGAGGAGGAGGAGGAGGAGGAGGAGGAGGAGGAGGAGGAGGAGAGGAGGAGGAGGAGGAGGAGGAGGAGGAGGAGGAGGAGGAGGAGGAGGAGGAGGAGGAGGAGGAGGAGGAGGAGGAGGGAGGAGGAGGAGGAGGAGGAGGAGGAGGAGGAGGAGGAGGAGGAGGAGAGGAGGAGGAGGAGGAGGAGGAGGAGGAGGAGGAGGAGGAGGAGGAGGAGGAGGAGGGGAGGAGGAGGAGGAGGAGGAGGAGGAGGAGGGGGGAGGAGGGGGGAGGAGGGAGGAGGAGGAGGGAGGAGGAGGAGGGAGGAGGAGGGAGGAGGAGGAGGGGTGTGGAGGAGGAGGAGGAGGAGGAGGAGAGGAGGAGGAGGGAGGAGGAGGAGGAGGGAGGAGGAGTAGGGGGTAGGAGAAAGGGTAGGAGGGTAGGGAAAGGGGGTAGGAGGAGGGGAGAAGGAGCAGGCGATGATGTATATCATGGTATGCATAATTTGAATATCTGTAACTGTAACTATAACTCTGTAACTGAATGTCTTATAATTTCCACGTATAATTCTCTTCGAGGTTGCATAGAGATGGCGTTAAATTAAAATTATTTTAAAAATCTCTTATAGGCTGAGCGATGCGAGCAGGTCCAACCTACATACAAATAAAACATTCGGAGGTTGACCTTGGTGACTATACAGGTTCATATCCATGTGCCTATTTTCTTTAAGTAGTTGGGATGGGTGCTGGATGGTGGAGCCATTGGTAGTGTTTGGTGAATAATAGTATATAATGATGCAACCATACATCGACTTTCCAAACATTTATTCTCGCGTGATTCGTGATTCCTTTACATATGTGCTATATAGTGGACTTTGCGAATATAAATAAAGATACTCACATATCTTACAACATTGTATTAAAAATAGGAACCACCGAATTAAACGGACTCCAAACCAATGCATTCTGAGCACTCAACCCCAGTTCATGCAATTCTGCGATTAACGGCTCGAATAGACTTTGATGATCACTGTCTAACCCCACAGCTGCAATTTTTACATCACAACCCGATAACGGCGCAATGCAAATATCTTACGCAACAGCAGATACGACCTGACTATCAAAACGCAGCTCACACTGCACTGTCATACGATTCGGATGTTGGATAAACGAGCTGCCTGCCTGACACAGTTCACACCCGTAATAATCCAAAAATTCTGTACCTAAAATACCATCCTCTGAAATATCGGAAACAGGTGGGGCATAATGAAAAATTTTCACCCCGATCTCCAGAGAGTATGGCTTGTCTGTATTGTTTAAGCGGCACTCCGGTGACAGTAACTGGCTTCATGCTATTATCAAAAATCACCTTGTCACAGTTTAAAGTATTGAAAAATGTCCTTCCAACACACGTGACCGCAGCCCCACTGTCTACTAAGAAATATCCAATAGCCCCCCTCACACACACTCAAATATACCACCTTTTCCCGTCTAACATGCGGAAAGTGGAATCTACGAATAGGCGTCTACCACAAGGGTGAGATAGGTGCAACCCTGACTCTGTACTATGTACCTTATACAGCCGTCAAGAGGAGCGGAAGCTAAGGCTGAAACGCACTGAGCTATCTGCCTCATACCATCCCACAATACTGTATCAACTGATTCTTACTTCATCTATGGAATACCAGAAGCCACCGCCAGGGGAGAGGGTATAAATAGTCCGCGCTTGTCGATCCCACTCAGTTGCGAGCCGGCAGTCGGACCACCAGCATCGGTAGAAGGCACAGGTAAGTGCGAGGTTAGATAGTTAGGTATGTTATGGTAGATAGGATAGAATTGTGAAATAATTGTTTTGTGAAGTAGTTGTTGGTTAGTTGGGTACTTATATTTATTTTTTTGTACACTCCTTTTTAGGACGTGTGTGAATACTAGCCGGTAACTACGCAGCTATTCCCTGGACCGAAGCCAGGCCGTGCAGTCTTCCACGGATCGTTTCGGGTGACAGGAAGAGTACAACAATTGTGACTATGTCGGCTACTGATGCGACTAGACATGAGCCGCATGAGATTAGTAATTCCGACTCGGAGCTTCATACGGTGGGGAAGAAAAAACGAGTCGTGAGAAAAGTCAAGATGGCGGCTGTCGGGTCACCGCCGGCGGCTTCCACTGTGGCTAATGCTCCCACGAGACAGCCTTCCACTGTGCCTGCAGTCGTCACCCAGGACAGAAAGGAGTTGGCAGAAATGCGTGCAATGTTTGCTGAGATAAAAGGCCTTACTGAGAAAAATGCTGCTTATGTTGAATTAATGGCCAAATATGAGCAGGCTAGGACTGTACCGGTACCTACTGCTGTTGTTACACAAGTTGTCCCTGAGGTTCTTGCTGAGACAGGGTTAAATATTGACCAGCCATGTCATGATTTAGATGGGATGTTAGTGCAGGATTCAGATACTTGGGCTGTGTTTAATGACCAAGATGAATCTGGTTGGCAGACAGATGAGGAAATTGATGATGATTATTATGTAGATGAGACTGGGTTTCTTATGGAGCCGCAGTTACGTTTGTTAAAACCGGCTCAGGCAGTACCGGTGGCGCAGGCGGTTCTCACACCTAGTGCGAGTAGTGTTAAGGTTACGCCTACTGTAGAGCCAGGTAGACTTCGACCCGTGTATAAATTATCAGAAAATTTACGGGAGGGGGTTATGCAGGCGGAACTGAAAGAGATTTATAAGAAGATTAAGAAACCTACTAAGGATAAAATAGAGGTAGACAATGATTTGGCAGGGGCTATGGCACACTATTATGCCTTTAATAAACCTAAAAAAGCTCTGAATGATTTGGCCAGGCAGTATACAGGGATTAAAAATGTTCCCGAAGCAAAAGTGCAAAAATTAAATGAAGAGATAAGATTTTTGGATGCCCGTAAGCATTCGGAGGAAGCTATGTTATGTGCGACTAAAGGGGTGGTAGCAGCGCTGGCTGCTGCGGCGCCTACAGTAGCGTTAATCTTATCGCGTGGTAAAAGTGATCAGGAGTTAGACGCACAGGCACTGCAAATGTTGGATTTGGTAAAAATTTTAGTGTTAACCCATAGTCAGTTAACCTGGGATAGGTTGCAAAATGTAAAGAAAGTGGTTAATACTTTCTTAGGTAAAGAAGTAATTAAACCGAAAACTGACGCCTATGGGGAAAAGGAGTTGCCAACGGAAAATTTGTTGGGTGAAGATTTGGCAGAGAAAAATAAGAAGATAATTAAAAGTGCGCGTGCGTCTGACACTGTAATGAATACTACTCTAGCACCGAGAAAATGGCGTAGGTCGGGTGACTACTATCAAAGGTCTTCTCAGTCTGGGTTTAGACCTAGAGGTCAGTGGAACTTCAGGGGGCGTGCAGTGAGTGGTAGAGGCATGCCGTATAATTGGAATAACAGGCCAGGAATGCAATCAAGGTTTAATAGGCCAGGGGCCTATGGTGCAGGCCAATCACAACAGTATGGCCAACGCTTCAGTCGAGGTAGAGGGACCTCTACTCAGCAGAAGGGTTTTCAGAAGTAGAGTCACTGGGGAAGGTGAGTGTTCAATTAAGTCCTCGGTTGACTAAAGTGGTGCCTAAGGCTGGTAATATAGCTAATTACACGAGTAATTGAGAATCGCTGACTAATGACCTATGGGTGCGTAATTGTGTTAGGGGACTTACTATACCGTTTTTGGTTACACCGGTACAGGTCAGAGTACCGGTTCCGTATAGAATGAGTGCTCAGGAAAGACAGTTTGTAGATACGGAGATTGTTAGTTTAGTAAAGAAAAGGGTCTTGGCCGAGGTAGAACCAGTTGAGAGTCAATGGATTTCTAATATTTTTCTTAGACCAAAACCTAATGGGAAATTCCGAATGATTTTGGACTTAACCATTTTGAATGATAAAATTGAGTATAGACATTTTAAAATGTTTAATTTGAAGACAGCTGTAGATCTGATTGCCTTTGGTACATGGATGGCTAGTGCAGACTTGACGGATGCATATTATTCGCTTCCGATTGTTCAGGAACATAAAAAATATTTGAGATTTTTGTGGAAAGAAAGGCTGTATGAGTACCAGGTACTTCCAAATGGGCTGGCGCCAGGACCTAGGTTCTTTACAAAGTTGTTGAAACCTGTTTATTCATATTTGAGTGAGTTAGGACATGTATGTTTCCCTTACATTGATGACAGTTTCATAATGGGGAATACTAAGGAAGACTGTCAGAAAGCAGTGGATGACACGGTTAAATTATTTAACAGTTTAGGGTTTATAATTAATGAGGAGAAGTCGGAATTAACTCCGAAGTTGACACTAGAGTTTTTAGGTTTTACGATAAATTCTTTGGATATGACGGTGTCTTTGACGTTGGGGAAGATAGAAAAGTTTGAAGGAATTGCTAAACATGTACTTAGTCAGGATAAACCAGTCATTAGGGATGTGGCTGGACTGATAGGATTAATGGTAGCCTACACATCGGGGGTTGACTTCAGTGGAGCCCACTTTAAAGCATTAGAGAGGGACAAAATCTTAGCTTTACGTAGAGCAAAAGGAAATTTTGATGAGCTTATGTGGGTGTCTTTACAGGGTAAGGCAGATATACTGTGGTGGTTACAGAACTTGACGCAGTCGAAGAAGATTAGGAGAGCAGATCCGGAGATAGAATTGTTCACAGATGCTTCCTTGGAAGGATGGGGGGCACATATTGGTGAGCTTCAGACAGGGGGAAGGTGGAATCCTTCTGAGATAGAACATATAAATGTTTTAGAATTAAGGGCGATTTTGTTTGGTTTGAAAAGTTTGTGTAGGGTCTCTGGTAAACATATAAGAGTTAGAACAGATAGTACGACAGCTTTGGCTTATGTAAAAAATATGGGGGGAACTAGGTCAGAGTCGTGTATGAATGAGACCAGGCAAATTTGGGACTGGGCACAGGCTAATGACTGTTGGTTGTCCATTACGCATATTCCAGGTATATTAAACAGTTTGGCAGATTTTAAATCACGCTGTTTTAAACAACAGGTAGAATGGGAATTGGCACCGGAACTGTTTCAAGATGTTTGTTTGGTGTTTGGAACTCCTGATATAGACTTGTTTGCATCCAGGTTGAACCATAAATTGCCATGTTATGTTAGCTGGGAACCTGATCCAGGTAGTTGGAAGGTAGATGCATTTTCATTTACGTGGACTGATATGTTTTATTATTGTTTTCCGCCGTTTAGGCTTCTACCCACAGTGATTCGCAAGCTTCAAAGAGACAATACGAGGGCGATCGTCATTGCGCCTCATTGGACGTGCCAGCCTTGGTTAGCCTTACTAAGGAGGCTAGCGTGCAGAAGTGTGGTTTACCCGAGGAATCCGTTAAACCTAATTGGGCAAGGACAGATAAACAAAAGCCCAGACGTAGACTTGGTACAGAGCACAAAGCTATCGGCATTCCTTTTTTGGCCAATTCATTGAAGTGTTATGGTTTGAATAATAAGGTGTTGAATTATTTTAAGTTTACATGGAGAGACTCCACTAAGAAAGTATATGTGTCTCATTTGAGGAGATGGTCTTTATGGGCGTATGAGAGGGATGTGCCTGTTTTGAATCCTACGATTGCAAGTGTGTTAAATTATTTAAGGATGTATTTTGAGACAGGTGTGGGGTACGGGGCAGTTAATGCTGCCAGATGTGCGTTGAGCTTGGTCTTGCCTAAATACCAGGGGCAAACAGTAGGTCAACATTTTCTAGTAAAATGGTTTTGCAGGAGTTGTTATACACAGAGGCCACCTCAACCACGATATTCAGACATCTGGTCGGTGGATAGAGTGTTAATTTGGTTGGAAGGGTTGGAATCAAATACTAAGTTGTCGTTAAAATTATTGTCGTTAAAGTTAACGTTGCTGCTTTTGTTGGTTTCGTCTCAAAGGGGACAAACAATTTTGAATTTGCAAGTAGATCGGATGATTTGTGCTAGAGATAGGATAACGTTTAAGATGAAAGTACTGTTGAAACATAATCAGTTAGGACAGCCGTTAGATGCTGTGACGTTATTTGCTTATCCACAGAATAAAAAATTGTGTATAATACGTACATTAACTAGATATCTGCAAAGGACAGAGAGAGTCAGGAAAGGACATTCTCAGTTATTATTGTCGTTTATTGCACCGCATAAACCAATATCGAGGGCGACGTTGGCTCGTTGGACCTTAGTAGCGTTGGATTTAGCAGGTATTGATACGAATAAGTATAAAGCACATAGCACCAGGGGTGCGTCAGCTTCTAGGGCTAGAGAAATGGGTGCTAGTCTTAATGCGATTATGAGGAACGCGTCTTGGAAGGATGCAAAGTCGTTTGCTATATTTTATAATAAAACTATAAGTGATCCAGGTCAAGCGCAAAGGGCGATTCTGAGACCAGCGGTGATAAGAAGGTAGAAATTATAAAAGTGTAGTATACAGTATTAACCTAGGAATAGAGATCTGTAAAGGTTGTTTCGGAAGAAATAAAAGATTGTTGGTAGTAAGTTATGAAAAGACTTATGTGACGTTATGAGAATTTGGGAATAATTGGTAGTAGAGGGAGGAATAGAGAAGGTTCGGAATAATAAATCAAGCTACGAAATCTCTCCCCTGGCGGTGGCTTCTGGTATTCCATAGATGAAGTAAGAATATTACAGTTAAACTAGACTTACCTGTAAGTTGACGTATTACTTAGATTCTTACGAATCTAGGGAATACGAAGACAGTGATCAGGGGCCCTCCCACCCTCGCCATAGGGTTCAGCTTGATGAAGTTAAAAATAATTGTGGGAGCAAGAAAAGCTGAACATATGGTGGGGGTAGTGGGGGGGTTTTAGAGTTAGGTAGATTTATTATTCCTCAAACTACGAAATGCTGAGTGGGATCGACAAGCGCGGACTATTTATACCCTCTCCCCTGATCACTGTCTTCGTATTCCCTAGATTCGTAAGAATCTAAGTAATACGTCAACTTACAGGTAAGTCTAGTTTAACTGTAATATTCCCTCCATGGTGTCGATCACCAGCGGTCCCGCGCTAGCATTAGACTGCACACCGGCTTCCTTGACAGTAACTACCTGATCCGCAGCAGCAGCATCTGGGCTTACCATTTGGGTTGGGCCAAAGCCCTTACGGTCCAACCCTAGGCGTTTAAACCTGGCCTAGCCTTCCCGTCTCTGCCTCTTCACAGACGTTCCAGCTTCGCCCTGTCCACGCCAGAGTTGTCACATCCTTCTCGATCGCCGGCCAAATCCACCTCCCCGAGAGAATGCCTTGCTCCTCCACACTGAATCGGCCAGTGTCCGTAAGCAACGACCACATTCATGATCCTTAGCCCGTGTCTCCCTCCGCACGGTCCTCCCGCATGCCGACAACCCCGATGGGCCTGGTCCAATACTGGTTGACTGGGCCAAAGGCTTCTGCTCGGCCACCATCTCTTTCACTCCTGGCTAAATCATCCGTCAATCGCAATGATAACGAGTATCACTATCAGCCATGAGGCCCATATCCAGCGGCGGCAAGACGTCCACCCTCTCAGGAGAAAGTGGAACAGACCGCCGGTACCCCGCTCCCTCCGACCGGAAAACCGAACTACTCCACGGTGAGTATTCCGTGGGAAGATCTGAGCTGAGACTTCTGCGTCCACCAAGCTTAGTATCCTCATGTAATACAGAGTCCCCGCCCCCCCTCCTGCTTATCCGCCCCCTCACCGGTAACCCCATGACTAGAATGAATAGCTGAGGGAGTGACAACGCTATGTAAAAATATACAGATTTTCAGTTCAGAATTATATATTGGCAGAGAGCATTATTATATTCTTGGGCGACGGAGTGGGGAGAAGGTTATGTAATCTAAAAGCAATGATACCCCACTCACATTATGACATGATATAAGCTATGTGAAATATATGTTCATACATGATGCCTAAGATTAATGAAGAGATGTTCTTATATAAGAGACAGTTCATGCTTGATGAAATGTTCCTCTATGTATTCATAAAGAATGCAATTGGAGAAAAAGGACATTTTTAATATATATATATATTTGTAAATGTATATATATTTATATATTTGTAAACTACCTGTCCCTACCGGTCCTAGGGCCAAGCACACCAGGCATACCACATTCCTTAGGGCCACACCCAGCAGGCTGGGTTGGGTGGCAACTCTCCATATTAGGGCATTGTACTGACCAGTCTGTAGGGGGGTGTCTGATTGGCTGGCTGTGGGAGGTCCAGTCACCTGACCCCCTTGGCCTATCATGACCACACAAGGCTCATTCTAATTAATTATTCAAGAAACTTCTCCACCATGCACACTAGAGAGATCACTCTACTCCTGGCTCTTGAGTGAGACGCACCTACCCTAGAGCAGGACCACAGACACTCTGCCTGATACTACCAAAATTCATATATCCAAATTGAGTCTAGTGTAACAACCAAGGGGCTCCGGTTCAATGGGCTGTAGGCAGTGACTCCTAGATCTAAGAGAGGCAATGAGACTCTGTGTAGGCAACAGGCAACGAGTGCAGGTGATAGGTCACTAGTAGGTTAACAGGAGTTGATGCCAATAAAGCATAACTTCTTCACTGTTAATCTTGTGTGACTTGTCTTACCTTTCTTCCTCATGAGTTTGCTATGTGGGTTGATTAAGGGTTGATTAAGGGAGGCATCACAGGTGATATGAAGGGGAAGAGTAATTACATTATCAGAAAGAGTGTTATGCACAGACCCAAGGGCCCCTAATTGCTTAACGGCAGTTTCGCCATTAGACATGGGTGAACGCACACCGAGCCGCAAGTCATGCGCCATGCCTGACCCCTCCCCTGCTATTGACGCATGGGAAAGGTCGGGAGGACTGTGAACAGTCGCTCTAATTGCGCCCAATAACCACCTTGAGTGTTGGCACTTAACACGTCACTTTCTGTGACGTGAGGTGTCCGCGGGGGTGATGCCCCCCCCCCCCCTCACGCGGTTGTCGACGGTTGCCCGTCACCTATAACACCTGCACCTGTGCTGGATTGAACATCAATAATGACATTATCTAACACAGGCAATGGGAGGGCGCGATGCGGTTCAGCAACCGCGGAAGCGTACACACCATCCACTATGGTGTCTGTCTCCGCATGCCCGATCCCCTCCAAGTGACCGAGACGGCCACTGCCTAGACAGGATGCAATCCCCTCCATATCTAATATGAAGAGAACACTATTACGGATTTTGCCGGGCAATGGCACATACTCACCGCCTTGTGCAGAAGGTGAGACCTGGTCACGACACCAGTGTGATGGGGCCCCTTTGTTGGCCACCCAGAACTTGACCCTCATGCTGTAGACCACCCAAGCAAGCAGGAGAACGAGTATGTTTGCATCTTACATCTTTAATCTCCGCTCACTGCGGCGTCCACGATCAAGTGACCCGCCTCTACCCTGCCGGGTCCCACGTCAACTTTCTCGGGGGGAGGTTATGCTAGCCGCACGCAGTAGGTGGCAGCCCTGCCCAGTAGCTACCGTACCGCCACGTATCGCTGGAAACTGTGACGGTGATGGAGAAGTCCTTGCTGCCACCATATGGTAGTGGAGCTCATGTCTGTACTACCAAACTGTATTTGGATGTCTTTCACCATCACCACACACACAACACACACAGACATGTAGTGTCATTTCCTGTGGCAACACCAAAATAACTCTGTAACTAACTCTTCAACCACTCAGTAGGCCTAGAACTTAAAAATATATAATTACAGATTGCTAGAATGACTAGATTCGTCTAATAAATTCACTGGCTTTATCTTTGAAAGGGCGAGGTGGATTATAATCGAAAAACAGAAAATTGCATGCATGAAAATCTCTGTAAGAGCCTGAATGGAGGCGGTGTTTCAAAAGATTCAAAGCCGAAGTCTGAAGCACATTTGAAAGCAACCCCACCCACGAGGTCTATTCTGATCCCTATCTACAACAATGCTTTTAGTTTTGTATTTCATTATATACTATTCACTATGTGACTACAGCGTTCACTTGTCCGAGACAAATGAGAGTAGGCATGGACAACCTGAATATGGATTGAGCTTTTCAGTTGGACAAATTGTTTTGATTCATTTGTGTAGTTTTATTCCCATAACCATGGAAGTTAACTGAGATAATAAAGGTAAGTAAGCCGACTGTGGACTAGTGAAAATTCAGACGGAAAAGTGAAAATCACACCACACTTGTCCTATGGACTATATTCTACTAAGTTCATGTGGCACTCGTGTGATTTGGTTAATCAGAAGCGTGTGCAATAAAAGTCGGGAATGAGCGGAGTCGCTCATTCGGACTCATTGCTGGGCACGGTGGAGAGGTGAGGCTGCCAACCCCCCCCCCCCGCCCGCATGGGGCGGGGGGGGTCCCTGGGGTGGGTAGGGAGGGAGCCACAGCACCCTCACCATCCCTCCACCAATCACAACACAACACAACTCAGCCAATCAAATCACTCCGGCGACCGGAGCCCGGCGCCACATACCACAAGGGAGTCAGTCTACAGCACCGCCTGCGACTGACCACTACTCCACCCCCCTTTTCTACCCACCCACCCACACCTCCAATCTAATTGGCACAGCCAATTAAAAAACAACTCAAAACTAAATTAAAAAACATTTAGACAAGGAAGTCCAGTAACGACTCAATTGTCAACCGTCCAATTGACAACCGCGTAATTGACAAAAACACACCTCAACAGTGCCGTCCGCACCATACGAGGCTTATTCTATTCACCTTCACATATTCAATGTTTAATTCTACTCGTTCATCATATCTTACTTTACTTATAACTGTTCATCATATCTCATCTTATATCTTAACTTGTCCATATGTCGCATCTCTCATCTCATGCTATTATGTTATCACTGCATGACCTTATGTCGGCCACGGCCCATCGTCAATCCACAATGTACATGCCCATTGCGGCCCGGGGGCCGCGACCGAATAAAAGCCATGTTTCTCCAACCAGCCTCATCGTCTTCTGTGCCCGTGAGCAATGGTGCGTCTAGTATATTTGCTGGCAGTAGTCGGTGTTTAGTTAGCAGGCTGGGAGAATGCATGGCAGGCGATACACTCAAGAGAGGGGTCACTCCGAGTGCCGCACCGCCAGCAGCGACCCCTTGTCCCGCCCGCAGGTATTAATAGCGGTTAACCAAGCCGTCATTGTGATCGCCACGCGTGGCCAGACACAGTTTTGCACACATTCTATTGCCACAATTTGAATGAACATAGAAACATACACTCACCTTTAACAAATTAATATAAAATATGGACAAGCAGGAGAAGGATGAGGAGGATGAGGAGGATGAGGAGGAGAAGGAGGTGGAGGAGGAGGAGGGGGAGGAGGAGGGGCAGCAGCAGCAGCAGCAGCGGGAGGAAGAAGAATTATAGTTTATTTAATGAGTAAATTTGCCATGATTGAAATAGACCCCTGAGTCATGTTGTGGAGGCCGATGATTATTGAGGCGTTTCAACAAAGCATTGACAATGCTGTCAGGATCAAGAGATTGCATCTAATTATGAAACGGCTCCGAGCATTTCATTGATTGATTGATTGGTGGTTGTTTACGCCGTGTCGGCAGCATAGGCCATATTCACGGCGAGAAATGTTTTTTTTTTGTTCAAACCATCGCTTTTACATGTAAAAGCAGACAATCAATTATGTGCCAATAGACACTCATTAAATTAGAAAGCTCACAATCATATATTGGTGGTCAAGGGAAACAAATTCCCATAGAAAAAGAAAAGTTTTATTAATAATTGATAGAATCTATTTAGTAAACTATATGAGGTGGTACAGTCCAGCTGCCCTCAAAAAGGCTAAAATGTTTTCCTGTTTTACCTTAGTAAAAAGGTCATGCATACTGTCTGCAGTGTAGAACTGTTGGCGCAGGGCCAAAAAATTGACGCAACTTAGTAAAAATGTGTTTGAGTGTCAGCGGGGACTGACACCCAATACATTCAGGGGGAGGTTCCCCCTTGAGCAGAAAAGCATGTGTAAGCCACGAGTGGCCAATACGGCAGCAGCTAAGGACCACTTGGTCCCGCCGACCTCCCGCATGAGTCTGTGGTGGTTTTCTCACAGATGGTTCAATTTCTTTAAGTTTATTAATGTTTTCATCCCACTCATGTTGTCATTTGGATTTTATGTGGGTGGCTATTAGTGGTTTCAGATCAGAGTGAGGGATCAAACACGGTTCAAGATCACAGTTCAGGGCCTTCTTCGCAGCCCGATCAGCTCATTCGTTTCCTTGTATGCCGGCATGGCCAGGCACCCAGCACAGGTGGATGTCATACCCATCCGTTGTCAGTTGGTTCATTTTATAAATGACCGTTGCTAGAATAGGGTGATTCATTTTCAGTCCAGCATTTCATGTCACAGAGATTAGCGATATGTGTGAAACAGACTGCTGGGTCAAGTGGTGGAGGCCGGTGATTATTAAGGCGTTTGAACAAAGAATTGACAAATGCTGGCAGGATCAAGAGATTGCATATAATTATGAAGCAGCTCCGAGCATCTCATGTCACGGAGATTAGCCATGTGTGAAACAGACTCCAGAGTCATGTTGTGGAGGCATGATTATTAAGGCGCTTGAACAAAGGATATATACTAATGCTGTGGGGATCAAGATCTTGCATATAATTATGAATCTTCTATGTGCTCATGTCACAAGAGACCAGTGGCGGCTGTGGGGAGAGAGAAGAGAAGAGAAGACAAGAGCGGAGGGGAGAGGAGAGGAGAGGAGAGGAGAGGAGAGGAGAGGAGAGGAGCGGAGAGAGAGAGAGAGAGAGAGAGAGAGAGAGAGAGAGAGAGAGAGAGAGAGAGAGAGAGAGAGAGAGAGAGAGAGAGAGAGAGAGAGAGAGAGAGAGAGAGAGAGAGAGAAAAGCGTGTGTGTGTATGTGTTTATATGTGTATATATGTGTGTCTGTATATATGTGTGTGTGTGTGTAAAAGGCGTTAATGTAAAGGAGGACGTGAGATGATCTTAATGTCAAGCATCACATTCATTACCACCTCCGTCCTTAATGAAAGGTCCTGCAGCTGTGACTCCGCCTTTCTTCTGAAGGCGCCCTTGACAGTGCGCCATTGTATCTAGTTAAACACGCTACTTTGTGATCTCAGCCCTGTGCACACTCTGTGCACCAGTGCGTCCAGATACACGGAATCATTTAAAGCTGCATAGTCCAATGAAGCATACAATTTTCTAGTCCGATGAAGCATAACAATTTCAGGCCAAAACAATTATCTAGAATTGATTATAGATACCCAACTTAGATACTGATGCACTTATAGACTCCTTTCAATGTTTATAAACATCGTGTATGCGCTCGCAGCTTGGCTGCAGAACGAATGCACACTGCCCTTGAGTTTGCCGGTACGCGCAGTGCAAAACGTCAGTTTTTATTCAAAATTAATAGAAATGCAAAACCCTACCCATATAAATTTAATATAATCTATTCGTTGAATATGTTTTCTATATGTGTTCCAAGCGGTTTGTTTTTAGATGGTGTAGTTTTAGAGATATTTCACTTTTACTGTATGGAGATTGCTCACGGCCATTGACAATGCATTGAGTTTGCCGATACGCACAGTGCAAAACGTCAATTTTATTCAAAATTAATAGAAATGCAGAACCCTAACTATATCAATTTAATATAATCTGTTCGTGGAACATGTTTTCTCTATGTGTTCCAAGCGGTTTGTTTCTAGATGGTATAGTTTTAGAGATATTAAATTTTTTCTGTATGAAGATTGCTCACGGCCATTGACAATTCATTAAGTTTGCCTATATGCACATTTCAAAACGTCAATTTTATTCAAAATTAATAGAAATGCAGAACCTTAACCTTATAAATATAATATAATCTGTTCGTTGAATATGTTTTCTATATGTGTCTCAAGCGGTTTGTTTTTAGGTGGTGTAGTTTTAGAGATATTTCACTTTTTCTGTTTGAAGATTGCTCACGGCCATTGACAATGCATTGAGTTTGCCAATATGCACAGTGCAAAACGTCAATTTTATTCAAAATTAATAGAAATCCAGAACCCTAACCATATAAATTTAATATAATCAAATCTTTGAATATGTTTTCAATATGTGTTCCAACCGGTTTGTTTCTAGGTGGTGTAATTTAAAAGATATTTCACTTTTTCTGTATGAAAATTGCTCATAGCTATTGAGTTGGGATGGGAGTGTGACCGTGTGTCGTCCTGCAGCCAAGCAGCGCGTGCACTGACCTAAATACTTATGCTGACGTCATACGAAATAGTTCTATTAAACATTTGTTGCCACATAGATAGTTAGAGCGTCCGCCTCCCATGTTAAAAATTGATACTTGTCGCTTCCTAGTCAGCCGCTTGGCATTATTATGATAGAGCAAGGACTGGTTGGCTCAGTGTCAGGATAATGTGACTGATTGGGATATCAGGTCATGGTGCTGATGGCCTGGTCTCCCAGTGCGGCAGCACTATAAAGTCACCATGAGTGCACACTGTTACAAGTCGGTACCCATCCTGATGACCTTAGATGTTGCCAGGACATAAAACAAAAACAAACAAACAGCTTATGGTGTTAGTTTTGGAAAGCTTGCCAACATTAATTTAGCATGTTTACACTTCAAATATCTCAAAAGTTAGCCACTTAAAATAAAAGTTACTTCAAACAAAAGTAAGGCAGATTAAAATGGGCAACCTAATGTTTATCTAACAAAATGAGAGAAACTATGAAACTTTAAGGTTCTTTATAACACGGCGGAGGAGACTTGCCTGGAAAGGAAGGCATTCATTCACCTGCCATTTTATTGGGTCACCTATCGGCTGCCTTCTCAAAGTGTTGTTCAAAAACTGAGAAACATACGAGTCGATCTAGTCTTGACTGCACGCAGCCATCTTCTGTCCTTATCTAAGCTGGCACCTGTCGAAGTCAATCTGGTCATGTGAATTTTCCTGTCTTTTTTGGTTAGCAAACTAGTGGACAAATGGAATGCGGGCTCAGAGAATGAGGATACAGGGAGGGATATGGAGTGCGAGAGAGAATGAGATTGTGAAGTAAAGAGGAGAGAAGGAGGAAAGGAGGGAGGGAGTGAGGGAGGGAGTGAAGGAGGGAGGAGAGGGGAGGGAGGGGGGAAGGACGGGGAAGGAGGGAGGGAGGGAGGGAGGGAGGGAGGGAGGGAGGGAGGGAGGGAGGGAGGGAGGGAGGGAGGGAGCGCGCGAAACTGTGCATCTCCACCCAGCCACGGATCCATCCACCCATCTCCCCACCCACACACTCATCTATCTCCCCATTGACACCCACCTACCCACCCACCCATCTACCTACCCAGACACCTAGCCATCAGCACACCCATCCACCCACCCATGCATGCGCCAGCAGACAACCACCCTCCCACCGACGCACACACACGGACGCAGCCACCCACGCATCTATCCACCCACGCACTCGCCCATCCCATAATTTGTCCGGAGCCTGCGCACCAACTCTTGACGGTCAGCGAAAAGAAGTCGTAGTAGTTTCTGTGGAAAGGCCACTCGATGTGAGTGGCCTTTACCACGGAGGGCAATGAGGCGGCTGTCTAATCTGCAGGTGCGAGCACGAGCCGGGAGGAAGCCGGGGGGAAGCCGGGAGGAAGCCTGGGGGAAGCCGGCGGAAAAGCCGCGGCACCGAGCTGCTCCTGTTTGCGCAGTGCAGGCCCGGTAGCTGGTGAACACTATTCTAAGAATCGAGGTGTCATCCCGCCTCCAACACACACACACACACACACACGCATACACACATACATTAACACCAACACACACACTAAGAAATACACACTAACAGACATATATTATCACACACACACACACACACACACACACACACACACACACACAACACCATAAACACAAACACACAGGCATTATCAATAACAAAAACAGACAATACATTAACAGAAAAACACACAGAGATTAACAAAACCACACACACACATACATCAACACCAATACTAAAGCACACATAAATGAACACACATATATATAAACACAAACATGCACTAACCCACATGCAGACACCAATACACTCATTAACTCACATGCAGACACTAACACACACGCACATGCACTAACACAGTATACACAACAACACCCACACAAACTAGCACACGGATACAAATACACGCACAAAGCTTCATACAGCTAGATATGTGAATGAACAGAGATGCTGAACCATTAAGTATTTAGTTATATTATATTGCCTCAGTATTTATTCCCTTCTATGTGGCGACAAATATTTATTAAGTGCATCAGTGTCTAAGTTAGATATGGAGAATCAAATTTAGATAATTGCTTCGCTTTTTGAAAATTTGATGTTTTCATCGGACTATGCAACTATAACAATATTACTGTTAATTTAATTAAATATATATATATACACATGCTAGCAGGCGTTTGGTTCGCCTGTGTAGCCACACCCTTATATTAGCCCGCTACAGTGGATGGTGCGTCACCAAGTTGAATTGACCGGAGTGACCGTAATTGTCCACCACACAGTCCCTGCCAACCAAATTTCCACCCACGATGACAAATAACTAAGCATATTTATTTATTTAAAATATATATAGAACATTTAAAAAGAAATCAAATTTTAAATATCACCAATCATCAAATATCATCGCAAAAAAAGTTTTCGGTTCTCGTTGAAGGAACTATTAATATTCATATAACAAGTAGATAAACCTAAAATTAAGTTCAAAAGATCCATGTTTTATCCAATTTAAAAACAAGCAACCAAACACACACATGATTTAATTATGATTGCCCCCCGACGCCCACTCAGTATTTGGCGACTGTGAAGGGCCTTGGGCGCCTGCCTTCACTGTGGCTCACTGCCTACCAGGGTCAGTTATCTGAGATAAGGTGTAAATAAAAAACCATCGCTATTCATACACAAAAGAAACCTACCTGTTCCCATACAATATTCTATAGCGATGTAGTCTCGGGGGGGGGGGAGGGGGGAAAATATGTTCTAATGCGAAAAAAAAATCCTACCTACACTTTTGTGGTAGGGTGAATGAACATGTCTAGTAGACAAAGTGTCAAAGGTGGGTTGCTGTGAGGATGGGCGATTGATTGATTGATTGATTGATTGATTGATGATGATGACGACGACGACTTACGCCATGATAGCAGAAAAGGCCGACCGAAATTGAATAATGGTTATCCTCTGAACAAAATTAAAAAGCCACATGTAATTCGAAAACGATTAAATGTGTTAAAATAAGGAATAGATGAGTAAATAAAAAAGGCGTAATATATATATATATATACATACATACATACATACATACATACATACATACATACATACATACATACATACATACATACATACATACATACATACATACATACATACATACATACATACATACATACATACATACATACATACATACATACATACATACATACATACATACATACATACATACATACATACATACATACATATATATATATATATATATATATATATATATATATATATATATATATATATATATATATATATATATATATACAAAGTATGGCTATGTAAGGAAAGGACGGATACAGACACGTGTTGGGTCGGACACTTTTATTGAGCGTCTGGGCATAGCGAGATAACAGGCATACCGGTAAAAGTTTGAAATCGCGAATGGAAGTGACTTGCTGGGAAGGGTTAGCAGCGGAAAGCGCCCGATGGTGGCGCTAGTAGTGGGCAACCGGGGCAAATCCGGGCAAGTCAGCGATTGGACAATAATATATCAAAGTAATATAATGGAAATAAATAATAATAACGATACTCCGCCTATTTATATCTGCATAATTAATTATACATACTATATATATATATATATGTATATATATATATATAGATTAGTTAGACGAATCTTACCTTGGTATAGATGATGGATAACTGTTGTTTTCCCGAGGTATAAGCCTCGGCTAGACGTGGGTGAGGGAGAGGTAAGCACATCCGGGTACAGCAATCTTTACCTACTAATTCAGGATAAAATGATCTCTAAAAATCTAAATACTAATGTTTCCTTGGTACAAGCAAGGGACTAGACGTGGCAGGGTGTGGAGGGTGGGCCCTCACCCACGTCTAGCCGAGGCTTATACCTCGGGAAAACAACAGTTATCCATCATCTATACCAAGGTAAGATTCGTCTAACTAATCTATTTTACCTCGGTATATAGCCTCAGGCTAGCCGCAGGCTAGGGAGACTTTACGTGATATCATTTTATCCTGATATTTCATTTTGTTTGTTTATGTTATGGAACGTTCGTTAACCTTATATGTTTGTGACCATGGTATGTTCTCACCTTTTTTGACTTTAATGTTGTAGCAGTCGCCGTGCGACGCCATTTGGCTTTTCCAATCGCTTGTTATAATGTCTAGCAAACGATCGTTCGGTCTTCCATCCTGCATGCGCTAGTATGCGCTTGACCGAAATGCCTAAGAGGCGTGCCTTTGACACCATGGCTCCTCTTGTTGAGTGTGACGCATATCTGTCCGTATCCACTCCTGCCATCTTCAGGACATTAATTGTCCATCTGGCAAGCGTATCTCTTGATATGCCCTTGTGTGGCTTAATAAAGCTTATCAACAATTGTCTTGAGTTTCTAACTCCTTGTGTCTTGGATATATATGTTCTGATCGCGGAAACTACACACAGTTTCGGATTGTCTTTGAATTGTGTTACATCAATTGACGACAAGGGATCACCTAAACGATTAGATTTTAACAATGTTGTCAAATCGAAGGTAGCTTGCCTTCTGTCTATTTCCAGTCCATCGAGTGAAAGTGCCACTATAGATTGGCCTCGATGACCTGTGACTAACAGTAATAACAGTGCTAACTTAAACCCTAATTGTTTTATATCTAGAAACCTATTATGTGGCCAATCGTTAAACATTTTGAATACCAGTGACACATCCCAAAATCGGTCATATTTTGGTTTAGGTGGGTTTCGTTCATAAATTCCCTTTAGTACCCATGATATAACATGATGTTTACCCATTGTATCTCCCCTTGTTCTGGGAAGGATAATCGAGAGAGCGCACCTGGCAGCATTAATTGCGCCGTAACCTAGCCCTTCTTGTTCTAACATTCTAAAAAATCTGCACACTTGGGCAATACTCGGGTTCATGGGTTTAACTTTGTGAATAAGACAATAAACGCCCCATTTTTTCAAATATGTGGTATACATTTTCACTGTTCCTTTTCTCCATGCATGTGACACTAGCCGTTCTTGTGTAATTTTGTCTAAACCAAATTGTTCTAGGTATTTATTTAGAAAAGGAATGCAAGCAACGGTGTTGTTGCTACGTTGCCGTGATGTTCCAGAGGGCCTTGGTGAGTTAGATTTCCTCGGGATTTTGGGAATCTGAGGCAATCTCGGGCTGTCGAGGCTAGTCCTGCTAGCCACGGCTGTGTGTCCCATTCGGGGACGATCAGGATGGCGTGAGACCGGTCCATCTTTATCTTTCGTGCCACTCTGGTAATGATGTTGAAGGGGGGAAAAATATAATAAAATTCATTTTCCCAAATCAGTGAGAAAGCATCTATGTGCCAAGCAAATGGTTCTGGGTGCCATCTGTTAACTTTAAAGTTATTCCTTGATGCAAATAAGTCAACCGTAGGTGAACCCCATTGGCGATAAATTTTGTTGAAAATTTTTATGTTTAAATTCCATTCTAAGTGGTCGTGAAAGACTCTACTCTTTTTGTCAGCCAGGACGTTTTGCGATCCTGGGATATGTGATATGGTTAACCATATTTGATGTTTTTGCGCCCAGTTCCAAATACTTTGTGCCAAGTTATTACACTATTTTGACTTACACCTCCCATATTTCTGACATATGCCATGGCCGTAGTGTTATCTGTAAGCAGTTGAACAGTATTTTTCGGTATTTTAATTAGACTCAAGAGGCCTAAGTAAATCGCTCTTAATTCAAGAACATTAATATGGTCTGACTTTTCGTTTTCTAACCATCTCCCTCCTGTTGCTACATCATTTCGATGAGCTCCCCAACCTTGTAATGACGCATCGGTAGTAACTACCGTGTTGGGTTGATCCATTCTAATGGGATTGGAAGAGTTATTAATATTCTCGATCCACCAAGATATATCTGTGTAACCATCCTGGGAAATGTACATTTTCCTTTCAAAGTTACCGTTTGTACGTGCTAACGCTGTATTCTTGTCTATTTCTAGAGACTTGAAGTGCGCCGCCCCATAAAGAACAGCCGGCGCATATGAAACCATTATACCGATAAGGACAGCGACCTGTCTAATCTTTGGCCTAGATATGTCAAGCAGCTGGGAGGCCGTGTCATGAAACTTCTGTAGTTTCTGTTCCGTTAATGATACGGTCATTGCTTTGGTGTTGATTAAAAACCCTAGGCATTTTAATTCCTTATTCGGGACAAAAACAGATTTTTTGTCGTGTATGTAAAAACCTAATTCTGTTAATAAAGTACACAAATCATTCACTGCCAAATGGCATTTGTTAAAGGATTCTGCCATAATAGAGGAATCATCTATGTATGGAAACATTGTATGTCCTAATCTTCCCATAACAGCAAAAACAGGTTTTAATAACTTTGTAAACAGTCTAGGTGCACAGGCTAAACCATTAGGCATGCAAGTAAATTGGAAAAGGGTACCGTTCCAAATAAATCTCAGAAATTTTCTGTGTTCTTTGCAAATGGGGACTGTATAATACGCGTCTCTTAAGTCTACGCTGGCAAGCCAGGCATGCGGCATTATTAAGTCTCTCGCCGTTTCTAATGAGAACATTTTAAAATGTTTGTATATTACCAACTTATTTAACTTTGTCAAATCCAAAATCATGCGAATTTCGCCATTTGGTTTGGGCCTAGAAAAGACATTAGAAATAAACTGTCCTTTTGTGTTTTGTACTCGTTCAATAATACCTTTTGTTTCAAACAGCAAAACCTGATAATCTATTTGGCGTTTTTCTGCTATGTTGAATTTATATGGGAACGGAACTCTTTCCTGTTTTGGTATGTCTGTAAAAGGTATTTGAACTCCTTTTACTATATCCAAAATTTTTCTATCAGATGTAATGTTACCCCATTTGTGCAAACAGTTAAGGATGTTGCCTGCCTGAAATTTGCTTACATAAGTTTGTGTCTCTTCAGACACCGTGTTGAGTGTAGGAGTCTGTGTCTCTACTTGGCTCCTGGCCGCGGGAATTGGGGTTTGGGTGTAAACTCCCTTTTGCATCCGCGGTTGTCGTTCCACCCCGTGTTCTGGCGTTCTCCTCTGCCTCGTCCTCTGGGATTGAAGCCGAATGAGGGACCTCCTCGTCCCGGCCTTCCTCCTCTGCGGAAGCGAAAATCCGAGCGGGGGCGTCGGAATTTGTTGGGGTTGTCAAACTTTTTGGTGCCATCCGTGTTTTTAGCGCTTTTAGTGTCTACCTCGACAGCTTTGAAGAGGTGCGCTAGCTGACCGCCAAACATTTTGGTTTTGTCCAGTGGCCTGGCTTTGGCGGTAGGTAAAGGGTGTATTCTTTACCATCATTGTCAGTAACTTTCTTAGATCTGGCGACTTCTTTGCCAGCATCTGTTGTGACCGACTTGAAGACGTTTTCAAATCGCCGGAAAGTCATGAAGTTGGACGCTGCGGTAAGCAGCGCAATCCCTTTGTCCATCACTCGTGCAAGCGACGAGAACTTATTCTCGGCTTGCATCCGATTCGCTACCGGAGTTATCGATGTTAGCGCTCCGAGCACCGCTTTATGAATCGTGCACAACGCGTTCTCATAACGCCGTCTTTCGTCTGAGAGATGGATGCCTGCATCCATTTCTTTACTGATGGACTGGGGAACTCCTTTAATTCCCGAGATTTGTTCCGTCAGCTTGTTGATCACCTCCACAGGTTTGAAAGTGTGGAAATGTCCTTTAAGCGTTTCCCTCCTCATGGTTGTAGTCCGCAACCTCTTTGCTTTTGCTAACGGGCATTTCTTCTTGATCTTTGCCCCTATCCTGGCATAAATGCCCGGTCTCTCCGTGTCTGAGTCGGAGTCAGTTGTGGACGAATCATCTGATTTGTCCTTCTTTTTGTTTTTGTTTTTGTTTGTCTTCTTCACTCGCTTCTTATTGACCTTTGTGAATTCAACACCCGAGCTACTGCCAAGTCTTTTGCGCTTCTTGAGTTTCGGTTGCGGAACCTCAAATGCCGATTCGGTTTCGTCATCTGAGAAATCCTCCCAGTCATCGTCTGGGATAGGAGGAGAAGAAGGCCGTGTGGCTTGTGTCTTATATTTGTCCATAATCCGCAGGATTTTGTCTTCAAGCTCCTCATCCCCACTATCCTTGTCCGAAGGACCAGCCCCCGGCTGTGGAGACGGCGGTGCTGTCTGCGGTGGTGAGAAATCGTACCCTGAAGGCACGCGGCCCTCTGCCGCTGCCGGCGGAACCTTGTTTCGCTTGGTGGCCATCGGTTTCTGTAAGAACAAGGGTTCCTTACTTAGTACCGGTATCATCTCAACATGTTCACAAAGTGAGCTGGATTGAGGTATTATTACAATGGTATATAGTAACGTGTTTAAACCGTTCTGTATACAGGCGTTAAGCTAAAGTTTTGCCGTAGGTTTATCGGTAGTGAAACCAACCAAACGGAGGGGCGGCCATTGGCACGCCCGCTCTCTCTGTTTCGTACACTTCTCCCACCCGCGGCATTCTGCGCCAGCAAGTTGAAGAAAATATTACGAAACTCGGAGGCTCGCCTCAAAAAACCGGTCTGGGGAGTCTATAAAAGAAACCCAGGATCATCCCCAACATAACCCTCTTTAGGGTTCGGAGGAATTTCCCTAGGAGATGCAACTCGGGTTAACATCTCTGCCTGTCTGAACACAGGTTTCGCTATGTGAAGCGGTATCGGTTTCGGTTCTCATATTCTTATCCTCGTGTTTTTTATAACACCTTTTATGTCCAAATTGGACCTGAGAAAGTTCTAAGCTTTCATAATGGGATGCTATAAACCATCCTTAAGAAGTTGAATGCAGTTTCTCAATACTTACAGTTAGTTAAAGTGTTGTAGTAGTTAAATCCTGCTGGAGCAGCTCAGCGAACGTCCTCCCGCCGTGAGCTGCATATGCTAATTGCTGTACCCGGATGTGCTTACCTCTCCCTAGCCTGCGGCTAGCCTAAGGCTAGCCTGAGGCTATATACCGAGGTAATATATATATATATATATATATATATATATACATATATATATATATATATATATATATATATAAAATCCTTTGGTGCGAGTGCGAGGGACAGAAACAGCCCCTGGCAGCGCCACAGGTCGCACCGGGGAGGTACAGGAAGGTGTACATAGAACTATTAGAAGCAACGATGTACAATATGTAATAATAATAATAATAATAATAATAATAATGAAATAGTTCCCTTCCGTGCCTTTATCAGGGATGAAAGTGACCCATGACAACAAAAGCGGAAATTGATGACAACTTAAAATTGCACATAAGGTTTTTGAGTTAGTTATTTTTGTACATAAATGTATTAACTTATTCATTATGATTATGTGTGCACATCAAGATTCTGACATCTTAGATATCGGCAGTATCAGAATATATTAATTTAACCTATGCAGCAATAAATGCTGCACAAGTATCTAAGTTAGATATGTAGAATCAAATCTAGAAAAGTGTTTTGATTTTGAAAATTTGATACTTTGATCAAATTATGCAGCTTTAAACATTATATTAAATTTGGAATAACCCAAATAAAAATAACTATAAAAACAACTGGAGAAAGGTTATGCTATTAAGATGGATAATCTTCTCATAATAAAAGAGTGACACTCACATTAGGTTGTTGACTGTTTCTTTTCCCCCTCAGAAGTAGGACAATCAAGGATTCCCTTTCTCTTCCTCTGAATACGCTTTCCTATTTTTATTAGCCATGGCATGAATGTCATGTTTCTTGGTTGGCTCAGACTGTGCCACCATAAGGCTCTGGCGCCTGTCAAGCTTGCTTTGTTTGTTTGTTGTTTTACGTCCTAGCAACATCTATGGTCATATGAGGACGGGTAGCGACTTGGGACAGTGCGCAGTCATGGTGACTTTATAGTGCTGTCCCACTGGGAAACCAGGCCTCCAGCACCATGACCTGGTATCCCACTCAGTCACATTATGCTGACACTGAGCACACCAGTCCTTGCCCTGTCCTAATAATGCAGAGTGCCTGGCTAGGAAGCGACAAGTATCAATTTTTAAGTCATTGGTTTGACTCGACCAGGGTTCGAACCCACAATCCCACGATCTACCAGCATGGGAGACGGACACTCTAACTCATTCGGCCATCCCACCTGGTCATCAAGCTTGGCCTTCCGTTCTAGAGCCGGATTCTTTTGGTACAGGCTGTATGCAGATTGCATAGCATAAGCTATGCCCTTGTCCACTGGATCCTTATAAATGTTATTATTCCTATGGAAGCGAGAAAGTGAGGTGGTCTTCTTTGCTTTAAGGTGGAACTTGATTGATATGATGGCTGCATAAGTTTGAATTTCAAATTTATTAGAGGTGGGTGTGATGATTTGGTTCATCTGAGAAAAAGCTTGTTCGATCTGTGGGCCAGTGAAGATGCTGAGACAAGCGTGAACTATTTTTGATAAATTGGGATATTTCCCAGAAGCTAGTATCTCAGCCCACCAGTGATCTGACCTCGCTTTACCATCTTGATTATCACCTGATGGCATGTCCTTTGCATAGATCTACAATCTGCATGGCCCGACACTCTTCATTATATTCCTGCATGTCTCCTGCTTTGAGAATTGTTGGGAAAAGCATCCCATGCTATAAAAGATAGAGTACATGCCTCAGCATTGACCTTTCTATTCATTATATTCACTGTTGGTCTTGTATCACAAGTTGTTTGTGTGTGTGTCCCAGAAACATTGGGTGCTGCTCCATAGGGTTTTAAATGGGAACTTTCTGTGCTCTGCCCTATACAACAGCCAATGCGTTGTACATTATTTGTTCAATCTATGATTGATTGTGTTGCTGTCAAGACTGACGGTAGTGTTTGGCTTCCCTTAATTACCATCTTTCTCATTCTATGCTTCACAGTCTTGGAGTGATCACTAAGTGCCCTTTTACCAGAAGTTCTATGATTTATATGTGCATCACACCACTTACAGATCACATAGCCTGGTTTAAGAATCTTTCTCACATAGTCAGAAAAAAAGTCTCCATTTTTGTCTTCGTCACTGAGCCATTCCCATCTAAACTGATTCTTAACTATTGCATCAATTTCGCTAATGTTGGCTGTCCTATCCAGCTCCTCTATTGCCATTTTGAAACTTGATATGAAAGATAACATATGTTGACAGTGTCCTTACACAACTATGACTACTCTCCTCCCTCTCACTGATTACACTCTCCGAGAATGTAGCTCTATGGGTGATAATACAGTAAAAACATTGACAGCGTAACGTAACGGTACAATCTACATCAACAGCGTGATGTTCCCTTCACTCCAAAAGCACAGAATAGTGCTCTACACTTGCTTAGAATCACTGAATAACTGTAAAATCTCCCTAAAAAACTAACACTTACTTATACAAATTCAGTAGCCAATCTGAATAAATGAATAACAGCAGATTAATTATGGAGCATCGGTGATAAGTTTGTGCGGCAATTCATGTGGCTCTAAGTAGGTCATATTGAACACAAGCTCTCCACACAGTCTGTGCTGACATTTTGTAAAAATATACGGATTTTCGGTTTGGATTTATATATTGGCAGAGAGCATTGCTATTCTCGGGCGACCAAGGTTATGTAACAGAGAAGCAATGGGTGCCCCACTCGCAGTGTGACATAAGAGACTATGTCGAAAATATGATAACACATGGTGCCCGAGATTATGATGTGATGTTCATATGTAAGAGACAGTTAATGTTTAGTGAAATGTTCCCGCTATGCATCAGTAAGGTGCAAGTGGAGGGGAAGGACATTTTTATTATATGTATATTGTAACTGTCTACAACTACCTGTTACCACAGGGCCGATGGGCAAGCACACCCAGCCATCCTGCATACATTATGGACACCACCTGCAGCTGTAGAGGGTGTCTGATTGGCTCGCTGTGGGAGGCCCAGTCACCTGCACCCCTTGCACCTGACACACAGACCTCACTCTGATATATATTATTCTTCATTCACTTCTTGGGACACTCTTGAGAGAGACTCTGAGCTAGGCACTCTAGCAGGGGACACTCTTCTCTTGTCCAGGAACCCAGAAACTCTGTCTGAGGCTCCACTTTCTATATACAAACTAGCAGCAGCTATTCAAAAGGCACTGCGCTGTGTGCAACAACCATGGGACTCCGGTTCAATGGGCTGTAGGCACTGATTCCTATACACACTAACGAGAGTAATGAGGATCTGTGTGGACAGTAGGTAAGGAGTGAGGGTGATAGGGCCTTAGTAGGTGAACAGGAGTTGATGCCAATAAAGCACAACTTCTTCCCTGTCAATCTCTCACGACTTGTCTTTCCTTTCTTTCTTTTGAGTTTGTTGGAGAGGGGCATCAGGTGGGAACTGACAGACAGTTGTCAGAACGCACCTGGGGAGAGTAAGGGATATTTTGGGGCTCTGACGGCCGAGACGCAACATATTACAATTTGATTAGAAAAATGGCAAGAATATGCTGGGAGAGTGATGAAATCTGACTTCCGGTACCTATCCGTGATTCCCTGACAGTGTTGAGGCTATACGAGAAGTCTCCGGATTATCACTGAAATCCACTCTTCATTATGATAGCATTGCAGGGGAACTATGGCGATGGCCAGGGGACTACCAGCCACTGTGTACCACCCATTGCTGTGCGACGGCCGCTCCTAGCCATACCCCATTGCCGCTATTGTGCCAAGAGCCACTGACCAGCACTGGGAGCCAGGAACAAAGAATAACAACTATAAGATTGTACTATTTAGGGCTTAGATTAAGATAAAACCTGTCAAATTATCCAAATATATTAGAAATATCTTGTAAAAATGCAGATTGATCAAAATCGTGGAAAACCGCGAAATCGCAGAGGTCTTTCATACCTGCTTTATACTCGCATAATGTTATACATCACATACATATGTCATGGGTGTGATGAAAATGGGAAATATTGTGCCTAGAGTGGGACTCGAACCCACATCTCTTTGAATTCTGGACCAGTGTGCTAACCATTACACCACCTAGGCTCCCTGATATCAACACACTACCCACGCCTACCTGTCTATGCGGCTCCTTCCCTGAGAGGTCAGTGCAGACCACTACACTTGTCCCCCTGGAATTGTAAGTCTTTTAATGCTTACAATTACATACATACAGGCAATGCAACACACTTACATACACACGGTAGGTTCAAGAACTATACAGCGCGTAGCTTGTACAGGATCATGGTCATGGCAACCAGTGTCATGGGTGTGATGAAAATGGGAAATATTGTGCCTAGAGCGGGTCTCGAACACACATCTCTTTGCATTCCAGGCCAGTGTGCTAACCATTACACCACCTAGGCTCCCTGATATCAACACACTACCCACGCGTACCTGTCTATGCGGCTCCTTGCCTGAGAGGTCAGTGCAGAGCACTACACTTACATAAATAATGAAGAATTATTTTTCCACCTAGATGCTAAGAACTGAAAACAACCCTGACCCCCCCCCCCCAACCCCGCCCCCCCCTCCACCCCAAAGACTGACACTGACACCCTTGCAATGAGTAATACTGCCTAGCAATAGCATAGTAGTAACCAATCTGAGCTGAAATGAGCCAAGCTGGGCAGTACTGGTAACGGCACCTGCCAGCCTTCCTAGAAGGCTACTTACAGGGTTTACTGTCCGTAAAATGACTCCCTCCCTGTCTGCTTAGTAACCTGATGACATTAATTGTTCAGATATGCTGGCTGCAAAATTGTCAATGAAGCAAACAGCACTGCTGACCTGTGCAGTCGTGGAAAAGGTTTTCCACGGATGAGGCCGACATGCCGATCTGCGTCACGTGATACTCCCACGCCTCTGAGCACTCCGCCCACATACATATAATAGGCGCAAGAGCACACATCATATCTATATGTAAGCCAATACCTTCTACCTGTATGACCACCCTTCTCATCTACCTGTAAGTCCATCAGAATTACCTACCTGTATGATCATCTAGCTGTAAGCCCATCAGTTATCTACCTGTAAGTCCATCAGATTGATCTACCTGTAAAACACCCCAACACATGTATGTGGATATATCTGTGTGTGTTTTATAACTACAAATCCCTGCTTCACAGGACGAAAAATAGCTGGCAAACTGTTCAGGCGCATCACCCCCTCCACCCCCCCCCCCCACACACACCCGATGACTGGCAATAGAGAATGGTTGCACCCAGCTACAACTGACCACCACTAATACATGATCTAGTCACTGAACTATACATCTTTGAAATTACTAACTCTAAAAGCAGATTGAATTAACGGGCATTTAAGGGGGAGGGTTGTAATGATTTTTTTAGTCAGCAGATTATATACCTACCCCAAGCCCCAAAGCACTGGTTTTGAGGCCGACAGATTTCTGTTATGTACACATTTGTACTTGTTCATGGTCTGTACATATGGAATTTCAACGCTTTTCAAGGCTGTTTTTGATGGGAATTCAAGACTATTTTCATTTGTATCTTAGGGTGGAAAAACAATGGCGAATGGCGATTTCAGACTAATTTAGATCAGTGGGGACAGTTTAATGGAATTCAATGCTTTAAACCTAATTACCCAAAATAGGTCAAATTCAAGTCTTTCAAAGGCCTTGAAATGGGGCAAATGAAGTTCAAGACTTTCCAAGCCCTGTACGGACCAGGCATTTGTTCTTGTTTATAGTCTTGGCTCGGTTCGTAGCTTATGAATATGCGGTCAATAAGGTTGGATCTCCGTGGAAACGGGGGTAGGGTGGAGAGCGGATGTCCTCTCGCTGCCATCCCCATTTAAAAATTAATTACATTTTTAATTGTACATTACAGCATCACAATGTACATCAACGAAGAATTTTTTTTTTTTAAACAAAGCCATCGCGCAAATTCGATTTTGTCTTCAAAATCATTTGGAGAGTTCAACAGATCTGCATCAATCATAGAGAGAATGGTGTGTTTTTGCTTTTTTGTGATCACAAAAGAACTGAAATGTTATTTAAAGTAGATGATACAACATTTTTTTTTAAACTCCCTCGATTGGTTTATCAAGCCTAACAAGATTGGTCTCCCGAACTAAAAGAACCCAATGAACAAAATTCAAAGTTTAATAAGCGTGTCCTTTTCAACAACTTCTAGGACTTGTAAAACATTTCAAAACTTTCCACTTCTTGTTTGCATGTGATTAAATTCAATGGAACTCAAAGTTTTCAAGAATCTGTACAATTTTAGCTGCAGGTCATGCTAATATTACCTAATGCACAAAGAGAGGTCGTTTGTTGGGATATTACGTCCTGACAACATCTAAACCAATATCAGGCCGGGAACCAATTTGTTACAGTTTACAATCATCGCGATTTTATAGTGTTGCCTCCCTAGGAAATCGGGCTGTCGGCACCATAACCTGATCTCCCTCCCTCCCTCCTCCCTCCCTCCCACAAACCCACCAACCCACTCACTCACTCACTCACTCACTCACTCACTCACTCACTCACTCACTCACTCACTCACTCACTCACTCACTCACATTATCATGATACTGAGGGAACCAGTTCTTATCCTATCCTATCCTATCCCAGTAATGTCAGGCAAGGTAGCGACAGGTATCAATTGGTTCGACTCTGTCTTGGTTCAAACACACTACGCCACCTAGGAAGCCAGGCAGCGCTCTTACTGATTCAGCCACTCATCAGGTCCACAAAGAGAGTGATTATCAATAATATCGTTTACAAATGTTTAAAAAGCCACTGAAATTTCAAAGAAATAATTCAGATCCTCGGATTGATTAAGCCTGCAAAACATAAGTCTCCTTTACCTGCTGCCAACAAACCAAGTTATCCACCGTACAAATTATTTGCCCAGCAAATTCGGAAATGTGTATCAGTCTGGTAGTATTGCTATAGACCGGGGGCCCTATGGTACTGGGATGGCTCACTCCCTATCTCTCCCATGTGATGTAAATTTTGCGGTGCCACCTTGTGGTGGGTTTGATCGACCCAGCTGCTGGTTGGTGTTTCACATGTAAACACATGCGGTTATATCATGCATGAGGCGGGTAAGCGTGAATACACATCAATATGAAATTGCTATTAACAGGCACACATCATCGTCGTCCTCGTCGCCATCATCACACATCTTTCACATTCATATATATACATTTGTGCATATAATATAGCATCTGTTTAGCCGGGGGAACAGCCAGCGCACCAAGTGGTGGGTTTGATCATGTTGAGTACACAGTACAGGCTGAGTGAGCCGTCTTGGTATTATACATAGACACTATTAAAGTCTGTACTAGACTACTAAATGACTGAAACGTACAATCCTCCAAGCATTGTTTATCCCATCATTACTAACAACCTACTTACTCAAACTACTTCATGTAGTCAAAAAACACACCTGAGGTATTAACCTTTTAAGCATAACCCTATAAGCTAACCACACTCTATCTAACAGAATAAACAAACCATTCTACTAACACTACCTCCATCTCAAAATGTTAACTCCAACAACATGATAGTTTTGCAATTCACAACATAGTAGGCATACAAACCTATGAAGGGAAACTATGCACCTAACCACTCCGTAATGTAAAGGTCTAATCAATACAAATGTATGTATCAAGTGTGTATGAATACAACATATAACTGCTATTTTTGTATGTGAGTTGTCAAACTATACCATATGTAAGTCTTTGAATGTTTGATGTTATTTCAGCTGATTTGGGCTGGCTGCTGATGACGATATCAGACTACATGTGCATATATTGTAAATAACTGTATTGTCACATGGCTGGAAGAGCAGTGCCACGGCGCTGACAAAAGACTATATTCAATGAATAAACTATATTTACAAAAAAAAAAAAAGAATCCCCTCCCCAAAGATGATAGAACAAATTTGCTGTTACCATGGTTTGGATTTTAAGTTGAGTTTCCATAATGATAACAGGAAAAAAGCGGACGTTGGTCGTGGATTAAATCTTAGATATGGGCCACTTCTTACGAATTAAAAAAACATTAATGCAATTAGTTTTATAACCGAAATTTGAAATTGGTGAATGATTTATGATTCCTGATTGAATGGTTCAATTAATAATTCTATACTTAATTGAAAACTGACTTCTGTGCAAAATCTGTCTTAGTTAAATACCAAATTGAATCATCAACCAAATCAAGTGCACTGCCAGAAGTCGGTATTGTCCCGATATGACCATATATGTTGCTAGGACATGAAAACCACATTAAACCTACCCTTTGTAGACTTTCTCCTAGCTGAGCAAACAACCTGGACAGTATTATCCACAACCGTGGACCATCACACATCATGGATGAAATGCTATTACATACTCTACTCCACTTCCCCATTACCGTAAGGATCATTGGGCTCCACTGATGACTTTCTAACTAGCTTGCTCCATGTTTCATTGTTCTCGACAGCCCACAGTCCGCCAACTCCAGTCCTGTCCATGCTCATCTGGTTAAGCACATTGTAGCTTTGGAAAATGTACAACGTCGTGCGACAAGGATGATCCCAGGATTGGGAGAGATGGCATATGAAGATCGCCTGAGAAGACTTAGGCTACCAACATTGTCATATCATCGTCTCAGGGGAGATATGATAAACTTATAAGATTATCACTGGAGTCTACGACAATGATGCCAAAACGGGTTTGTTCAACCTCAGAATAGACAGCAACACCAGAGGCCAGCGGTATAAGATCTTCAAGGAGAGGTCATAAAACACTCCTTTTTCTTTTGAGTGACAAATCCATACAACAGTCTTCCAGACCAACGGTAGAAGCATTTGAGAGAAGGCTGGATAGATATTGGAAAGGACACACCCAATTATGACTTCAAGGCATCGTCCACTTCCATGTGTGCAAGGGTTTTTTGTTGTTACCATAACGAGTTGGCTCAATAGGGCATAGATCAGCCACAAGAGGATCTGTAAGTTAATACTTTGACTTTGATTTCCCACCACTTCTTCCATCTACTCTTATACTTCCCCCTTACATTATTCCTACAATGCATACCCACAAAATTGTTAATATTAGTACCTTTAATACTGCATTTCAGACGTGGATTGTGATTAACACTTCTTTTTAAAGTCCTATGGCACAAGTGCACGGCTTGAAGTTTAAAGGACATGGTTTTAAAAATCCATAATCATAAGGATATGAGTACGTAATCAGTAGAATGCTGGTGAACCAAATCACAATGTCCATGATCACTGTCTGCTTACTAGTAAAATCAATTATAGTTGCATTATCCGATGGTTTTAAGTTCTGTCATTAAAAAAAATATATATATTTTTTTTTAGATAAATAGGTTAGGTTGACCATAATCTACGTCACTTAAACATTAAACAATTTTTTTTTAAAGGGGATAGATACCATTGAAAGGAAAACATGCTAAATCACATTTTGGCATGCACACCGAAATTAGTGGTATGCAGGTGTTGCAATACCTCAGGGAGTTTGACGCCCCTGCCTTGCAGAGTTGTAAACCACTGCCTTGTGGTACAGGTTCTTGACAGAACCGAAGGCTAAGGGAGCAAACCCTAAACAGAAAACCATGTCACTGTGGCAGCATCAAGGGCTTGATGTATGGAACTTCCAACCAGCCACTGCAGGGACAAATAGTTTTGCGCCTGTCTGGACATGTGCTTGCCAGCGTGAGACCTCTATTTGCTCCACGAGCGAGTGCCGTTGGTAACTTCCAAAAGCCAGCAGCACTTCAACACTTTTGCAGGCAGCTTTCATGAAATGAACCATCAAGAGAAACCTGAAGCTGAGAGACATTAAGACCGACTCATGGACATCACTCTCGCAGCAGATAGCTAAATGGAGAGCGACAGTCAAGTAATAAAAGCAGTCTTTGTCGCATCGCGACCGACAGCATGATGAGGACACCGAAATTCTGGACATCGAAGCTTTGCTGGCTCGTTTTCTAAATTCTAGTATAGTAGCATAGCACAGAAGACCAAAATGTAATACATGTTTAAAAGAATTCACCAGTATTTGTAGGTTAAAATCTAGGTCAGCGGTTTTGTGGGGTTAAAAAGAAATTAATTAATGCCTTCATCCGATTATGCAGCTTTAAACTCAATGCCTCCTGCGGCAGGTCTGCTCTAATGTAACAAATAGCCATGACCGAGTACTGAGATATAAATGATGATGTCACATCCTTTACGTAAGACAAACCAACGCGCTTGGTAGACTCCCTACCGCCTCACCGACCCAGCCAGTGTCAGTAATTTGACTCAAGCACTGAGACACCTACATTTCTCCAGTAGTAGGATCAATCCTATACACTATAATACAGACGGGTTCATAATTCCAGCCGCTTGGTGTATTGTGGGATGTGTGGCAGCAAAACAAACCCACGCGAAGCACATGGCTCATGCTCTAAGAAAGACACCGAGTGCAGCTTAGTTTCAGTTCATTTCAGCTAATGTTTGAAACGTAGAATACCAATTAAAATATATATACCTATTAAATTAAGATGTGAATCTTTTAACTATCATTGCATTTTCATGTTAAATTCAAGGTTTTTCAAGGCCTTGAAAATGTGGCAAATTAAGTTCAATACTTTCCGGGCCCCGTACGGACCCTGCATGGTATTGCCACTTAACTTGCCCTATGTTTGCCACAGAACACAGGTACTTTGTTCATACTACTCTGCTGAGCACCCAGTAACCAACAATTTGCACATTTCAGGGCATGCCCAGTCTGCAGTAGCCCCCTCTACCCCCCACCCCACACCATGGACTCGTCAATACAGAGAGAGAAAGAACTAAGTTACATAACTTAGGTCCTCTCATTCCCGCTCATTGCTATTTTACCAGTTTCATATGGCTCAATAGTTTGTAGTTCTTTTTTTTAAAAGATGGTATTGAGGGGAGGGTATTCAAAATTGTATTAAGATCCTTTTCTATTCTATGGATTTGTGTGACCTACACGTGCACATTTCCGGTACTATTTATTTATCATTTGTCAAGTGCTTACAAAAAATCCACAAAAGACCTAGTGCTATGCAACTGCAGCCCAACCGCACAACCTACACAGTATCAGTATCACGTGTGTAATGTGAGGCCTGGCATAAATATATATAGCAGCAAAGGCCATATTCATAGGGAAAAGAAAGGGGGTCCTTCACAATTATCAACATTTGGACAACTGTACGAAATACACTTATTCCACTCGCCCAACAAAGCCTACAAGAAAAAAATTGATATTTTAGAATAATTTGACCGACATTTAAACAAATTAATTTAAGAAAGCATACAGTGGGATTAAGCCCCTCCATCCTAACACACTGTTTTACGCTTCTGAAAACGTTGGTAATTGTGAAACCTGCCCCCGCCGCCCCCCACACACAGGGTGCATAAACACTCTTTCCATCGATCACTAGATGGAATGAATCAATTTTATAGATACGCATAATGCCTTTAGAGAACATATGGAATCATGTCCCACATTAGTAGCAAATTTCAACTACAGTCATTTAACTTTTGTTCTTCTGCATTGTTCCATTAGACTGATGCACAATGGAATCTCTGATTTAGTCCACGTGATCTTCCCATGCTTCGACATGCGCACTGACTGAGTGACTAAGAAGTGAAAACCAAATCTAAGAAGTGAAAACCATTCGAGGACCTACCAGATCGAAAGACTAATAGTCTTCGGAAAAGGAACTCACCTGGAAAACAGAAAGGCAACATTATTAATATTTGATGTTGATTGTTGGAGTTTTACATCCCTGCAACATATAAGGTCATCAGGACGGGCACCGACTTGTGAGAAGTGCGCAATCATTGCGACTGTATAGTGATGCCCCACCATGACGCCAGGATGCCAGCACCATGACCTGATATCCCACTCAGTCACATTATCCTGACACTGAGCCAACCAGTCCTTGCCCAATCCTAATAATGCTGAGCGTCTGGCTAGGATTGTTTGTTTGTTGTTTTACGTCCTAGCAACATCTAAGGTCATATCAGGACGGGTACCGACTTGTGACAGTGCGCACTCATGGAGACTTTATAGTGCTGCCCCACTGGAAGACCAGGCCACCAGCACCATGTGCCTGATATCCCACTCAGTCACATTATCCTGACACTGAGCCAACCAGTCCTTGCCCTATCCTAATAATGCAGAGCGCCAGGCTAGGAAGCAACAGGTAACAATTTTTAAGTCATTGGTTTGACTCGACTGGGGTTCGAACCCATGACCCCACGATCTACCAACACGGGAGACGGACGCTCTAACTCATTCGGCCATCCCTTCTAGTCGTCTGGCTAGGAAGTGACACATATAATTTTTTAGTCATTGATTTGACTCGACCAGGGTTCGAACCCACGGGGTTCGAATCACATGATCTACCATAACGGGGGACAAAGGTTCATCCCGTCTGGTCTGTTAGCAGTGCACAATGTGAGAGCTCTAAGGGTTTGTTTTTTTTGGGGGGGGGGCCGAGGTCCAAACGAGGTAACGATCAGTATAAATGTTGCAAATCATTGGTTGGACTCGACGTGGGTTCGAACTCACGAACTCCAAGCCAACACTCTTTAGTCTTACCGATTCGGTCACATACATTATCATAATATGCCACTTCATTTATTGAGAGCTAATTAATTTGGAGACAGGAAAATTACAATTTGAATAGGTAGAATGTTTTACATCATAACAGACAGGAAAATTACAATTTGAATAGGTAGAATGTTTTACATCATAACAGACAGGTACGTAGTAGCTGCTTCAAGTCATGATATAGTAAATCATAATCTTACATCAAATATATATGTAATACAAAAGGTAGTTGTACTGTGGTTGTGTGTATGTGTATTTCCAACTGATAACAAAAAGACAAAACATAAACTAAAATATAGTTGGCACTACATTTCTGATGAAATCAAAAAGAAATTGCGATTAATTGAATTATATACATAATTCAAAACCAGACACAGATACTCACTTGTTTGGCTAATAAATTTATTAATCAGGCTTAATCAATTTTAACACAGCCTTATATACTGATACCTTGTAAACACAAGTTATGGAAGCTCCTCTCAATAATACAATTGAGCCTATTAGCTTTTAACTACTCTAAATATTCTCAGACAGTACAACCTGTTAACAATCATCTTTATTATTTCATTACTTATGTGCAGGTCAGAAATCTTGGAGGTCTAACATACTTTTTGTCATTAATTATGTGCAGTTTATATAGCTGATAGTTTTATCATAATATTTGTATGATAGGGCTACTAGAATGCAGGATTCGTTGAGGAAGCTTGAAAATTGAAGACATGAGGCAGCAGCTACGGGCAGATCACATCACATGTTCAACTCACATCTGGCACACTCACACATATACATAATATATTAATATATGCAAGCACCAGAAACTCACCTCCATATGGACGGGGGGTACTAACAAGACCGGAGAGTACTAACAAATCAAAGTCGCGATGATCCAAAACAACTGTCAACCAGCATTGAATGCAGAGATAAACATTTTAATTGCAAAACGCAACTTCACAACGTTCCAAAGTGGACAGATAACTTTTCAGCGAATCTTCCAACCTTGCCAGACTCACCTTAGAAAGTTGATGTTAACACAACAACATGTCGACCTGCAGTGTGTTAAATGATAAACATTTTTATTTTTACTGAATCGACATAATGCTAATTACAATTTACATTTGAAGAAAATAGTTTTTTTTTAGAACAATGAACTATGTACCACTGCTCTGGTGTAGATGAGGAATTACCTCCAAATACCAAAAAGGAAGCACACACATATTATAATTATAAACCCATTATCGCGTCTAATAATGCCATGAGTGCGTTGGTCCCTGTATGCACGGTGTGTGTTAGATAAAAGATTCACCCCATACTTCCAGTACAGGGGTGAAGACCAGTCTTATATAAAAACGGTCGAAAAATCGGGCTAATGAACTCATTCTTTATGAGAGCCTAATTTCACAATCTAAGAAGCAACATTTATTCTTTGTAGATGTCTTCATATTTACCGGCTAACTTTGAGTTGAAAAATATAATAAAATAGCCAGTTTAATAGGATTTAAAATTGAAATCGACGGCATTCTATTGCCGCCATCTTGGATTTTTGCATTCTCTCCCATTTCACCAAATCTGTGCCAATATATGTAGCCATTTGATCATGGAACCACAGTTTCTACTTCATGTTCCATACTAAAGCTATTTTCGCTCGTATTTAGACTATGTTGTCGTTCACCCCTGTACTGGAAGTATGGGGTGAATCTTTTATCTAGGTGTGTGTGTGAAATTCTGAGCGAGTGGAGTGTCACGACTCGCGCAGGGTGGGAGGGGGAGGGGATTAGAGAGGCGCATGCCGGGATCCCCTATCCCACAGCAGGACACTACATAGCTTATTACATCAATACATGTGATAAGGGTTTATCACAATCCGATGACATCACTATATACTGGGCACCATATATTGTTGTTTCCACTTTTGGTTTCCATGTCACATAGGCCCAACAATTTGAACCCAATTTTTTACCTCTAACCTTTCGAACATAGATTGCAGTGAAATTAGCATAGACAATGGTGTACATTAAATAAAATACCACTTTGTGTTTGTGCATTCATTCACCGTCCCTCTTCCCCGCTACATACTTTTTCCACTTTTTGTCATGAAAGCTAAAGCTGTGACCTTGCGTGCTGAGTGGCAGCTTTAAGCCATAGTTAGTTGGTTGGTTGGTTGGTTGGTTGGTTGGTTGGTTGGAGTTTTCCATCCTGGCAACATCTAGTCATATCAGGACGGGTACCGACTTGTGACAGTGCGCACTTATGGTGATTTATAGTGCTGCCCCACTGGGAGACCCGGCTGCCAGCAGCATGACCGGATATCCCACTCAGTAACATTATCCTGACACTGAGCTAACTAACTATCCCTTGCCCCATCCTATTAATGCCGATCACCAGGCTAGAAAGCGACAAGTATCAATTTTATTTTTATATCATTGGTTTGACGCGAACAAGAGTTAAACTCGCGACCTTCCACATGAGAAGCTTGGGCTCTACCGATTCGGCCACCGCGTCCGGTTTAGACATTCGTCAGGAACCAGCGAAACTCTGAACACATGTAGTGTGCCTCTCGTCCTTCTGACTCCTTGGCAGTGATATCCGTACAGGCTGGTTTAACGTACTTCTTTATCGGACATGCGCTAGGCTGAGAACTTATTGAGATTACATCCAGGGACGGGAGATGACCTGGAGGTGCGTGGACTGAATGCCGATCTATCGGAGCGCACATTGACTAGGTCGGCACGTTAAATGAGTGTCCGTGTAAGGAATAGCAGATCAGTTGATATCAGTACAAGGCTACCACAGGCCGGTCTCATTGGACCAGTCACGTGTCATGTATGAGGCTTTCGGATGGGTTCAGCAGGTACATGAACGCTGAGCAAACGCTGGTGGTCACTACACCAGGGTAATAGCTTTTTTATTCTCAGTGGAGCATGCGCAGTGAGCTGCTACATACAAGGAAGATCGATTGTGGAAATACTGCACAGTGAGATACTGCATGCAACATTAGTTCTTGCTGCTGATATCAGACAGCAAGTTGGTGGTGGAAATCCTCTATGAGGTGCTTCCCAAGGGAAATCCTCTATGAGATGCATCCAAAGAGAAGTTCTTACAAGATATTCCCAACGGTGCATATAATATTGCACAGTGAGCATCAGTTCTTGCCACTGTCAGAGAATAAGTTCTTGCCACTGTCAGAGCATCAGTTCTTGCCACTGTCAGAACATCAATTCTTCCAACTGTCATCTGAGGGTGGGTTGGTGGTGAAAATCTTTACAAGACATTCCCTACGCAGCAGACTGCACAATGAGCTGCATGGTGAGCTGGCACCCACAACACTGGTTCTTCAATGGGGACCTTTCATGCGCCATTTCTCTTGCTATACACTTGGTGGCAGCACCCATTCCCGGTCCAAGTTGGCCATCATGGTTGGATAGAAGGGTGTCGCTGTGTGTCTGGGTTGGTGGTGTAGGTGTGTGGTAGGGGTGTAGGTGTGTGGTGGTGGTGTAGGTGTGTGGTGTAGGTGTGTGGTGTAGGTGTGTGGTGGTGGTGGTGTGTAGTGGGGGTGTAGGTGTGTGGTGGTGGTGGTGTGTAGTGGGGGTGTAGGTGTGTGGTGAGGGTGTAGGTGTGGTGGGGGTGTAGGTGTGTGGTGGGGGTGTAGGTGTGTGGTGGGGGTGTAGGTGTGTGGGAGGTTTAGGTGTGTTGTTGGGGTGTTAGGGCTACAGGTGTGTGTCATAGGGTGTAGGGGGTATAGGTGGGTGTGGTGAGGTGTGTGGTGGGGGTTTAGGGCTGTGGTGGGGGTGTATGTGTGTGGTGGCTGTTTAGGAATGCTGAAGATTGTGAGGTGATGCTCTGCAAGACACCAATACACCTCCACCACAAACCACCTACACCCCCACCACACACACTGTCAACCCCCACCACATACACCTACACCCCCACCACATCCCTAAGCTCCCACCACACCCCTACACCCCACCACACCCACCCCACCATAACTACTCACCACACACCCCTACACACACCCCTAGACCTCCACAACACACCCAGCACACAAACATACGCCCCCACCACACACACCTACACCCCAACCACACCCACCACACCATACCCACTCACCCCTACCCCATAATCCACAAACCCCCACCACACACACCAAAATCCTCACCATGCCCCTACACCTGCACCACACCTCCACCACACAAACATACCCCCCCCCCCACCCTACACCCACCATACACACCCTCTTATTTACACACTAGATAGTAGAAGGAACTGCTTCTATCCAACCACAGCATTACATGAGACCGGCATGGTGCGCCATCTGACGAGAGAGTCATGCAAACTGAAAGTTCCCTATTGATATCAGAGTGCAGGCTGGTGGTGGAATTCCTCTATGAGACCTTTTCCACAGAGGAAGCTGGACAGTGAACTCCTACTCTCAACACTAGCTTTTCCATTGTTAACAGAGGACGGGCCTGGCGGTGGGAATTGTCTATTAACTACATAAAAACTGATCAACCTGACATATATATCTTCCCTAGTGAACCAGCAACTGGAGGGTGGGTAGACAAGCCCCCTGCCCCCCCCCCCTCCCCCACACATACACTCACATAATCCTTGGTGTGGCCATGCCCACAAGGGCCTTACCTAGGCCACGTGACACACCGAACATCCTACCTCTGCGCACTCTTTGTGTCTATTTATACACAACAATCGACAGCGATTGATCGGTGTCAGTAGGGGAAATAAAAAAACCTTACAGTTACACTTCTTTCTTACACGGCCATATTGCGCACAATATTGTCACGACTATCTCAGGTCAACCTAGCTTTGAAGAAGTTTAAACGACCTTTCTCAGTGTAACTTGAGCACGCACCCCTAGTATTAGTGTTCTGAACGTACATGGACAATATTCTGGAGCGTTTTCAAAGAACACTTTGGTACGCGAGTTCAATGTTTAATGTTGCACAATCCGATGATTTTAAAAAAGAAGCTTATATCACTTTTAGAAATACATATTTTAGGTTCATTGTTAGAATCTGCGTTATTTTAGTTTGAAATATTTAAAATCTCTAACTTTGGACATATTTGAAGTGCAAACACATTGCGCCTGTGCTATTTTTAGACTCCTCTCCACAGAAGATTCAATACTCATGATTCCCTTTGCTATGAGAGCCTAGTACTATACTCAGGCCGAGGAGGTACGTCGTACTGCAAGTAGTGTTTGTGTGGGTTTGTGTGTGGGGGGGGGGGGGGGGGGGCGGGTCCGGAACTCTTCATATAACCCGGCCCTTCCACAATGCATCTCACGCCCGGATACAGAGCCCAGAAAAAGAAAGATACAAATGTTGGAGGGAGTTGAATTGGGGCGGCGGGGGGGGGGGTGGAGAGAAGAGAATCGTAGGTGGGTTAAACAAGGTGGTGGTGGTAGGTGGTACTCATCATCATCATCATCATCATCATCATCATCATCATCATCATCATCATCATCATCATCATCATCATCATCATCATCATCATCATCATCATCATGCTGTCGGTCATGATGCGACAAGGACTGCTTTCATTACTTGACTGCCGCTCTCCATTTAGCTCCCTGCTGTGAGAGTGATGTCCATGAGTCGGTCTTAATGTCTCTCACATGTATCTCACATTTCATGAAAGCTGCCTGCAAAAGTGTTGAAGTGCTGCTGGCTTTTGCAAGTTACCATCGGCACTCTCTCGGGGAGAAAATAGAGGTTTCACACCGGCAAGAACATGTCAAGACAGGTGCAAAACTATTTGTCCCTGCAGTGGCTGGTCGGGAGATGTTGGGCGTTCCATACATCAACCGCCCTTAATGCTGCCACAGTGAGATGGTTTTCTGTTTAGGGTTTACTCCCTTAGCCTTCGGTTCTGTCAAGAACCTGTACCATAAGGCAGTGGTTTACAACTCTGCAGGGCAGGGGCGTCAAACTCCCTGAGGTATTGCAATACCTGCAATACCTGCATACCCAACTACTGCCCACACAAACCAATTAATGCAAACCTCTAACCAAGGTGAATGGCAGCCGACTTGGTCTTGGGTCAAGGGTAGAAAGACAGGGTAATGAGTTGGTTGTAGGTGGTACTACTGTCCACACAAACCACTTAATGCAAGCCTCTAACCAAGGCCGCCAACTTGGTCTTGGGTCAAGAGTAGAGGGGTGGGGTAAAGGGTTGGTGGTAGGTGGCACTACTGCCCACACAAATCATTTAATGCAAGCCTCTAAAGAAGGTGAAGGCAGCCGACTTGGTCTTGGATCAAGGGTAGAGGTACAGGGTGAAGGGTTGGTGGTAGGTGGTACTACTGTTCTCGTGAATGCCAGTCGACCAGATGCATTATTTACGCCTACCATTTATGCAAACTACAAACCAAGGTGATAAGAATCGGACTCGATTTATACTTTAAATCACTGAAACTAGGTACCGGCAGCGAAATTTTAAAATATGCCTATGGTCCAATATTTTTATTCGTTCCTGTAGATGTTGAAATTAGAAACCCAAGTCCAAAACCAGTTGGGATATATATAGTATTGTTCTGGAGATAATAATTCTTTAACATTAAATATATAAAAATGTATTAATTTTGAATTAAACCTGGAACTTTGACCAAATATAATTTTATAAAGTTTAAGGATGTAATGAGCATTCTGCTAACCAATTTCCATTGTACATGTGTAAAGGAATTTAAATTGTCAATTGCTAAATCAATTAGTAAAGCAGATTTTTAATAAAGACAATGTCAAAAAGTGCGATTCATAACAAAAAAATCATTCTGATTTGGTAAAATAGCCATTTTCAAAGCCTGATATTTTCTTGGAAAACTGCAACAAGACTAAATAAATGCTAAATAGTTCACCTATCCATAACAGTGTAACACCTTATTTTCTTTCAGAGCTCTATATTCAGAGAATCAAAATATATTTGCATCCTAAAATGTCAAAAAGTGTAATTGTTTGCATGTAAACAGCATCAGTAAGTGAAATCTTTTCAACATTTCAATCTTTGAAAGCTCATTGCAGCAAAACAATCTTTTGAATCTTCCTCATATTTGGCACAGTATTACAATAACCATTCCCTGAGACTAATATATTATTGATACCAATATTATATCCAAAAGTATGGAAAATATTGACTTTTGATTGAACATATAAAGACAAATTGTCGGAAAACCAAATATATCAATTTCATGAATCTTTAAATCTTCATTGTAGCTTAACCAATTGGTTAAACTTCCTATAAATTGACAGTGCACATCATCTAAGGGAATACACATTATCATATTAATATTCTGTCTAGAAATAAAAAAAAGTGCATTTTGATTGCACTTACGTAAGAAAAGTGTACAAAATAACAAATAAAGATTTGTTCATCAAGCTTTGAACACTCACTGTGGCTCATCCAATAGGTGGATCTTCTTCAAATTTTGCACAATTAGCAGAAGGAACTAATGCATATTAGCTATGCCAATAATTTAGCTAAAGATATCAAAAGCTGCATTTTGATGGCAAATACAAATTAAAAGTGTCTGAAACCAAAAATATTGATTTAAATAAATCTTTAAATATTCACTGCGGCTATAGCAATTGTTGGATCTTCCCCAAATTTGGACAAATATTAGATTATATATTATCTGATATATCTCAATAGACATCAATGTCATATGCATGTCTCTACATGGGTGTCACAATTGTGAAACTAGTGTGGTCAGCAAAGACCCAAACAGGTTGATGTCAATATTCTGTCTGCGACTCCTTGCACTAACTAGCACTATACTAAGATTGGTATCACTGGAAAGGGAATCAAATTGTCTATCTATCTATACCAAATGTTACTCGGTTTTAAATACCTTTTAATTCAGTAGATGGGCTTTAAACTTTCAAAATTATTTAAATTGCAGAATTTGACATGATTGACCTTATTGACCTAGGGCAAACCATATATGATTAGAAAGCTGAGGTCATTGCGCTTCTTCTTGTACCATCCATGACTTTCTATGATGTAGTTCAAGGAAGCGTCAGCCCATTAAAGATACCCTGTTTTCAGTCATTTTCATTTACATCAGTAATGAAGGAATATTCACTAAATACACTCATCATACAAATGAGAGTTTACTTAAATACAACCTTACTATATATTCAATCCAATAACAACATCAGATAGAACATATGTTGATGTTCTAGTTTATGCAATTTCATCAAAATCATATACATACAGAAATAGTAACAAGCATGTGAATGTTGATGAAAAAAGCACCATTCCTGGACTTTTACAGGGCGCTGCAAGTACCCACTGAAACCATACAATTTTCAAAACCAAAGCACCGCCCTCTCCCCAAAGATTGTACTATACTGCATAGTAGAATCTTTGCTCGCCCTCTACCCCTCCCACTCCCAAAAAAGATTATGCAACTTAAAATAAGCTCTAAGTAATATGGCAGGTTTTTATTAGGGATCAGAGAGATAGTAGCTTGAACCAGTCTCTTTCTCTGTCACCCTCCTCGTCCCGCTCTCTCTCCCCCCTTTCTCTCCCCCTTGTTTCCTCTTTCTTTCATTGGGTAAATAATTCACTATGTATTACACATGACTCCGACCAGGTTAACCAGGATCGATCCAACTCTTGTCCAGAGCACAGTTGGCGCTTACGTTAAAACCCATGTGGCTTCATTCACACTGACAATGCCCACCCAAATTATATTTCGCCGGAAATGGTTTGGTTAACTGCAGTAGAACCCTCACCAGGGGTGCATGGAGTGTGAGTGTGAGTGAGTGTGAGTGCCCGTCTGTGGGGACTGCTTTGGGTGCGCCATAACTCAGAAAGTCTAACATTATCCACCACCGAGCTATAACTCAAAAAAAGGTTCCATCCCAGCGGGACCCGCACATACTAGAGTTGCACAGTCGGTTGTGTGTGTGTGTGGGAGGGGGGGGGGAGAGAACAGAGAGGCCTCTTAAATTCAGAACATTTGAATCCCAGCAACGTGGAATTATAAGCTACAGTTTGTCCGACTAATGCGATCTGAGTGAAACCAGCTGAAACTTCAGGATATAACCATTGTTGAAAAGGGAGGTGTGGGGGGGGGGGGGGAGGCGAGATGAGGGGGGGTTAGGGGTAGTAGTTAGTTCACATGTCAGGGTGTGAAGTTCACCACACAGTGGGATACACCAGTGGTGCTGGATTTATGTACAGCAAGTCAGATGTAGATTTAGTGCAGCACACTTTGAAGCATGTGTAGGGTAGGCGCCCATAAGAGAAGAGTAGACAGCTTCATTTGTGAACAGGTAGGTATGAACAGAATGCAACTTACCCACCATTACCAGCATAGATAACGCTCATAGCTACAGTACCTTCGGTGCACAGTAGTTAGATAGATAGGCATCAACGTCTGAAACTTGCCAACGGCTGCCAACGGCTGCATTAAAGTTGCATAGTCTGATGGTTTTGAGTCGTCATCATTTTTTAAAGATAAATATATTAGGTTATCATTATAATCTACCTTACGTTAGTTTGAAGTAACTTTTATTTTAAACGGCTACCATTGGAGATATTTAAAGTGAAAACATGCAAAACTCTGATACTGTAAGCTTCAGTAGTAAGAGGTTCTATTAAATTGAATTTAGTATTGCCTTAAGTTATAATACTTATATGCAGCAACAAATGCTTAATAAGTGCACCAGTATCTAAGTTGGATAGGTAGAATCAAATTTAGATACTAGTTTTAGTTTCGAAAATATTATGCTTTCATCGGACTATGCCACTTTAACTAAGGCATAAACACTTATACACATAATAATGTGTCTGTATTATTTGTAATGTATTGTATTCGCGATTGCTGTACTATTAAGCCTTGAATTTACTCTTACAGCAGCCTGGAGGTCAGTTGTTTGTGCTATAAACCATTTAACCACACTTCTTCCTGCAGTGTCCAGTGTCCGCCCGGCTCCTCCAGCATTAGCCCACGCCGCTCCCACCCCAACCCCCAACTCGTTGTTACTCATAGCCCATTTCTACCCAACATTTCTGTTAATCATAACTGCATAGTCCGATGAAGACATCAACTTCTCAAAATCAAAACAATTATCTAAATTTTATTCTACATATCTAATTTAGATACTGGTGCACTTATTAAACATGTGTTGCCACATAGAAGGGAATACGGAGGCAATCCAATAAAATCTTTTACTATGGTGTCAAGAGTTTTGGTGTGCTTGTCAAAATTAATTGTGCATGTTTGCACTTCAAATATCTCAAAAGTTAGCCATTTAAAATAAAGGTCACCTTAAACTAAAGCAAGGCAGATTATAACGATCAACCTAATATATTTATCTCAGAAAATGACAGCAATTCAAAACCATCGGACTATGCAACTTTAATCAAAGTTGTAACATAAGACGCAAATTCATGAAGCGTTCCATATTTTGTTATATGTCTATGTGGTGTGGGAGGTTAAAAATCCCTTGGGTCGGTAAAAGTGTAGGCTCGGGCTTTCTATCGACCAGCAGTGGAGTGGGGAAGACCAGTCGTCTGTGACTGGGATTTCCCCTGCTTGGGACAACTAATGTACCAAAGAAAAGAGAGACAAATAAGTGTTCACACTTCCTGTCCACCATTCGCTATATTTGCTATATCGTAAGCCTTTTGTAATTAGCCAGACCAGAAGACCGGCACATCCCACACCTACTTGTGTTCTATGGAACAGCTTAATAACAATGACAGCATTAATAAGAATAGCACCGTGCACAATGCAGAAAGGAGCTATACAAATCTAGGTGCTGCATCATGAATGATGAATCTGGCAGCATTGGATACCCCGGGTTTGCTTACGTGTGTGGCCTTTTGTGTGGCCGCACGAGGCTGGGGACCCCCAGGTACAAAGAGCACGCTGTGCAGGCTAAGGTTGCTTACATCCAGCTTCAACTCAGGTATCATTGAACCCAAGATAATCACAAAGTTCTGTCAAATGAAGACGTGTTGCTGCTACGGTGGGCATGGTGCGAGTGGCTGTGCCGAGGCTCGCAGGGGGGATTCTGGGGGTTTTGAGAGGTTGAAGTTGATTGGTTGAGGGGTTTCTGGGGTGGGCCAATGGGATGGCTTGGTGTGACTGGCAGGTGGGAGGGGCTGCTTCCCTGTTCTCTGCACCCCCAGCAATGACAGCAAATGAGCGCCACCCACTCATTTAACCCCATTAAATTATATATATATAATATATGTTAAAATACGATACTGGGTACCAAAAGTGAGACATTCATGACATGGACAGCAAAGGTCAAAACCCACTGAAAATCAATCAATGATTCAAATTTACTTCAAGAAAATTAGTTACCATGTCACATAGACATTATCCTAGCAAAAATATATTTGTTTAAAGTTTATTAGATTTCCTTTAATTCACTGTTTGAAGTAAAGTTCTTCTCAAAACGGACATGAAAGGACTTTAAAAAAAAAGATTTAATAGCATTATTTCAAGAGCAATGCAAGCTATGTTCAAAATATCCATTGGATTGTTATTGAAATGTATAAAGTCATTGAAACTGAAAGAAAACATTGTGATTTGATTTATTCATGCTGTTGTGTGCGCCCTTAAACATTCGTCACCGTGACGGACACGACGGGTGACAAATGCTACGGCATCTTTAGGTCACTAAAATTTCATAACAAATCAATTATCCTTGCAATTTTTTGTTGAGTATAGGTTATAAGGTTCTTAGGGTTTTTTCTATGCCTCCTGCACCCACAATGACTCCATTATCAGTTCTTAATGACTAGAAATTGGCCATTCAATATTACCAGTAAGAGATGTCATGTTTTTGGGTACCATTTTGATGGGGTTTTTTAGAAGAAAAATGTCCATAATTAGTTTTTAAATAAACACTACCAAGTTGCCTGAGCTATGTCTCATATCCCTAAACTATATGTTAGTGATAAGTGATATTAAAGCACAGATAGCTGTGCTAACACAACATGAAATGTCGGTGTCTGCATTCTATATCCACTATCATATTTTTACATACACATATACAGTAAAACCTCTCTAACCGATCACCTCCACAGATCGACCACTCCCATATATCGATCGCTTTATTTGGGGCCCAAAATCGCCCATCCAATACCATTGCTACGAAATGAAAAACTCCCTAAACCGACCACCTCCCTAAATGGACCCCTTAAAGTCGGTCCCATGGTTGGACAATTTAGAGAGGTTTTACTATATATATATAAATATAAGTATACATATTTAAAATACTTATATATGTATATTAAATAACATATACTTATATGTATATTACAAATATAAATACTTATATGTATATATATACATTTTCATTTTTATATTTCATTTGAAGAGAGCTACAGAGAGAGAAAGAAGCATACTGAATTAATCACACCTGCCTGGCCGAGTGTTTCACAATGGTAGATCGTAATCTGGAAGGGGACTAATTAATGACATAGACATAGAATTGGTGTGCGCTAAGTTGCGCACTGTACGGCTGGCTTTATCGTCGCCTGGTGACACCATTTCGCAGAACTCTGTTTGGCTGCTTCTGGCCGTCTTACTCTTAGCCAGCTTCACATGCACCCTGGTGGGTTCCCCACTGCACAAACCCATAATTTATTTGATATTATTTATGTTGAAGGATGCCTAAATAACCCAAGTTGATTTGTCAAATACAATATGAAGTATTTCCCAAGATGAATTTACATTATATATCAATTTTCTTAAATTGACACACACACACTCATAAACATGTATACATAAACATATATGTGATGTATAACGAATTATGCAAGTATAAAGATATGTAAGGGTTAATTATTACTATTATTTGTTATACTCCATAAGACCAACACTGTACCGGTGGCTCCACCTACCCTCCTCTCCTCCACCGAATGTAGACCAGTGTCAGTCGCACCGGAGGATACTTACATACATCCAACCATACATTATATACAGACCTACATGTTATATATTTACATCCATCATGGATCCACATACATATGTATATATACATATATACATACATACATACATACATACATACATACATACATACATACATACATACATACATACATACATACATACATACATACATACATATTCATTTGGATAAACAGATCATTTGACTCTCCACTCCTTTCCAACCCCAACAAATAAAAATGGAAAAGTATATGTTAAGCTTATTTTGGGTTAACATTAAAGTTGCATAGTCTGATGGTTTTGCATTTTGGTCATTTTTCTGAGATAAATAAATAAAATTGATCATTATAATCTACCTTATTTCCGGTTAAAGTAACTTTGATTTTAAATGGATAAGTTTTGAGATATTTGAAATTCAAACATGTAAACTTAGTTTTGGCAAGCACGCCAAAACTCTGACACCATAGGCTTCAATAGTAACAGGTTCTATCAAATTGTCTAAGTGTTCCCTTCTATGTGGCAATAAATGCTTAATATGTGCATCAATATCTAAGTTAGATATGTAGAGTCAAATCTATTTCATTATTTTGGTTTTGACAATTTGATGCTTCATCGGACTGTGCAGCTTTAACATGCTACCTAGGAATTCCCCCGAACTGTAATAAGAAGTGGCACTCCTATTGGTTAAAGCATACACACAAAGTCCCCATTTCACAGTAAAAGCGTGTAGTATTGTTTGACATCTAGGGCCGAAATGCCATATAATAATATTGACATACAAATCTTTAGTTCCACATATTTATAGTGTTTAGAGTGGGACTTTATAAAATAAAATAAAAATTTTAAATGTCAAAAACATGTTTAACATACGCTTGTATAATAAAAAGACGTCAAATAGAGCCGTAGGTCGCCCCCCCCCCCCCACCCATACCTCAGTAATCATATACAGAATAAATATATGGGATGGGTCTAGGAATGCATAACATCTTATGCCACCATTAACTTGCTTAATCCGATGGTTTTGAGTTTCTACCATTTTAATATTTTTGTAGATAACTATACGAAGTTGATCGTTCCAATCTACTTTACTTTAGCTTGATGTAACTTGTATTTTATAAGCCACTTTTTTGTTGTTAGATGTTTTAAGTTTGAGGTCTAATTTTACTACAAAGGCCATATTCGGCAACAAAGGCCCTATTCATTGCGAGAGGCGAGAAGTATCTAAATTGGTTCGGTTGGTTTGTTGTTAGTTTACGTCCTAGCAACATCTAAGGTTATATCAGGACGGGTACCAACTTTTGACAGTGTACTCATGGTGACGGCATAGTGCTGCCCTACTGGGAGATCATGCCACTAGCACCATGACCTGATATCCCACCGAACAGGGCAGCAAAACCAAGCAAAATTATTTCACCCCGATACATTTTAATCTTGCCTCAAAGTTGCATAAAATCATACCTTTGAGTTACTGCCACATTTAAAAAAAAAAAAAATTTTTTTTTTAGATAATTATCTAAGTTGATTGTTTAAAATCTATTTTACTTTAGTTTGAAGTAACTTCATTTTAAACAGCCAACTTTGGATATATTTGAAGGGAAAGAATGACAAATTAATGTTGGTGTGCACACCAAAATGCTGGAAATCATAGCCCTTATTAAACAATGGCCGGGTCTATCAATCTATTAAACCGACTTAGTATTTCCTCCACGTAGTAATACTTTTTAATGAGTACACCAGTATCTAAGATGGATACACACGATCAAATCTAGATAAGTCTTTTGGTTTCGATAATGTTGTGCTCCCATCGAATTATGCACCTTTAAATGTTGAGCGATCACCCAGAGACAGACAAGCTGTGTTCTGACATGTCTGACGTCACACATGTCACGTGACATCAGGCTGATGAATGCGCATGCGGTGTTTGCAACCAACGTGGGACGCCTGCAATTCAGAGACTCAGTGTACACATGCAAAGTAGCACAGCTTCTTCCAAGTACTACTGTTCAGGTTGTTCTTTTAGGTGGCGCCACCATGACTTAAAGAAGCAGTGCCAGGATATATAACAACCTCTTTCCTTCCTCCTCCTCCCTCCTTTCTTTCTCTTTCTCTCTCTTTCTTTCTGTCTCTCTTTCTTTCTTTCTTTCTTTCTTTCTTTCTTTCTTTCTTCCTTATACCATTAATTAGGACATGAATTTTTGTTCGGCCTCTCTGCATGCGATCTCTGGAATTATCCCTTCTTTTCTTTTTTCTTCTTCTTCTTTTACTCTTTCAATCATTAATTTTCTTGTTCTCCCTGTCTCTTTCCCCCTCTTTCCGCCCTCTCTCTTCTTTCCCCTATATAATACATACTGCTCTAGAATTGTCTTTCTTTATTCCACACCGTCATTATTTCCATAAACCGCTAGTTAAGATTTAGCATGGTTGCATTCATTGTGGAATATATGGGAAGTCACAAACGTTCCACAACTTTTCATTAAAAAAAAGAAAAACACAAAAAAAAAACCACCACCTTGGTCACACAACACTGAAAGCGCTAGGAGCTAAGTGAACCTTGCTACACCGTGTACACGCTCATTATGGTGACACATCACTGTGGTAACGCTCAGATAGTCTTCAAGGTTAGTAATATATATAGCGCTTCTTGGACCCAGGGTGGCTGATGATCTATTGGTGCGTGGACTAGTCCTACTTCTAAGACGATCATATTTCAGTTTGTTTAAAGTTGCAGTCACATAGTTTTGAATTTTTGAAATATTTTGATATAAATATTTAACCTTTCGTTTGACGTGTTTTTTTTGGTATATTAGTTGTTTAAGCAGGGGAAATTTCAGTCGCAGACGACTGGTCTTCCTCATTCCACTGCTCGTTGCCCTATCCTAGTAATGCCGAGCGTCTGGCTAGGAAGCGACAAGTATAAATTTTTAAGTCATTGGTTTGACTCGACCAGGATTCGAACCCACGATCTACCAACATGGGAGACGGACGCTCTAACTCATTCAGCCATCCCGTCCGGTTAATAATGTAATAAGGTTCATGGACCATTGGGTCACATGGAAGCAGAGTTTATTATCCCAAATGATTTACAGATCTAACTGACAGATATTATAGCCAATAACATGTATATGTACATATTAAAATTGATTCTAGAACCAATCAACAAAACACAGATCAATAAATAAATGAAAATTAACGTCGGGAGGATGTCAGAGGCACGTCCGACGGACTCGAGCCCAGTGCTCGAACCCCCTCCCTCTCAGGCGAGTCAACATACAGTAAAACCGCTCTAACCGACCACCTCTACAGATCGACCACTCCCCTATATAGATCGCTTTATGTGGGTCCCAACAATATCATTGTAACCATATTCTAACTCCCTAATCCGACTACCCCCCTAAATGGACCACTTAAAGTCGGCCCCAGGGTCGGTGGATTTAGAGAGGTTTTACTGTATATATGCTATCAGGCACCACCTACTGGGGCTCAAATAACCCATTCTGTGATGTCAGGGACAAGTGGACTTACGTCCTTACATGACATAGTGTAATTAGTGGCCCATGAATCAAAACCCGTTTCAGTTCTATTTCATAGACCAAACCTCTCCAAATTCCAACTGTGTAAGCGCTCTTCAACCTACATCACTGTATGGCCGTAATAGTGTGTGTGTGTGTGTGTGTGTGTGTGTGTGTGTGTGTGTGTGTGTGTGTGTGTGTGTGTGTGTGTATGTGTGTGTATGTATGCATGTATGTGTGTGTATGTGTGTGTGTATGTATATATATATAATATATATATATATATGGTGTACAGCTTATTATGCTAGTATAAAGATACGGAAGGGAATATTTCTTCTCATTATTGCTATACTCCATAAGACGCAACACTGTTCAGTTGGCGCCATCTTGGACCACCTCACCTCTGCCAGATGTTGACCAGTGTCAGTTGCACTAGAATATATATAATATATATCAAGAATTGAGATATTAAAATGAGATATAGTTCTGGCGGTAGTGGCCTGGTCCGGGATGACGTGAGTTGGCAGGCGGATGAGTATGACTTATCTAAATCCACCACAATGGGCTTCCCTGTGGACGCCAGCAAGTACTCACATCACTTTCTCTGGTTTATGATTTCCACAAGTTTCAAGTTGGCAGCGTGCCCGGTTTTACAACGCTGATATGTAGTCAAGTCTGAATTGTATACATTTTTTTTTATTATTAATTATTTTAATTTTTAATATGGGTGTCAGGGTGGGGTGGAGGGTCTCTAAAATCCCGTCCTCAATGTTAATGGGGGTTCACGATTCAGGATTGTGGCCCACACCTGGTACCAACAGACTGGTACCAGCCGTAGTGAGTGAGGAGCAGAGGAAACCTGAATCGTTTGATTTGCTTGCATGTCACGTCATAGCCGTGGGGTTCAGGTTCACAGTATAAAATAGGCGTGGTACGTTATGAGTGTCTGTGTGTGTGTGTGTGTGTGTGTGTGTGTGTGTGTGTGTGTGTGTGTGTGTGTGTGTGTGTGTGTGTGTGTGTGTGTGTGTGGAGAGGGAGAGAGAATGGGAGAGAGGGGCGGAGTTAGGGAGGGAGGGGGTTAGGGAGGGGGAGAGGGAGAGAGGGAGGGAGGGAGGGAGGGAGGGAGGGAGGGAGGGAGAGAGGGATAGAGGGAGGGAGGGAGAGAGAGAGAAGGAGGGAGGGAGGCAGGGAGGGAGGGAGGGAGGGAGGGAGGGAGGGAGGGAGGGAGGGAGGGAGGGAGGGAGGGAGGGAGGGAGGGAGGGAGGGAGGGAGGGAGGGAGGGAGGGGATGTTTAATAAGTGCATCAGTATCTAAGTTAAATATGTCAAATCAAATCTAGATAATTGGTTTGGTTTTGAAAATTTGATATTTCATCGGACTATGCAGCTTTAAGAGGGGGATCACTGTAAGCACAAACACGAGCAAAACACTAATAGATCACCACATACACCTTCCGTCTAATTACAACAAGGGCTCTTTAACAGGGATCCATTACGCTTTAAATTCCCAGCCAGCCATAGTCTGTGTGTACCCGTACGCAGTGGCTATCCGCACTACACAGACATGCCCACGGGGGGTTAATAACAAATTAGCACTAAGCAGTTTAGTGGAGGAAACTGTAATTAAGCTGTCACTTGAGACATGTTTAGCACTGTCCACACGTAGACGCCAACAGGCGTGCAGCCATCGCAATGTAGTAATAAACTTACTCTTGGTGACGCACAACCTAATGTAGCAGTCACACTACGACGACAAGGCCGACGACAGCCCAACGACTTGTCGTTTTGCTCTGTCGTCGGCTGTCGCTACGGTGTCGTTATGTTGTCGTTCGGCTGTCGCCGCGACACCTCCGCGACAACTCCAGTTTCTCCACTGTCGCCCGGTTGTCGTCGGGTTTTTGTGCATGTTGAAAAACCTCGGCGACAGACGCTGTCGTTCGGGCTGTCGCTACGCTGTCGCTACACTGTCGCTACGCTGTCGTCTTGTCGCTAAGCTGTCGTTAAGCTGTCGCCTGGGCCGTTTGGCCGCATAGTCAACAGTAACACACATGTTTGTACCGTCCCATTTCTGTACCGTCACATGTTTGTACCGTACCAGACACACAGAGACACACACAGAGACACACACACAGAGAATGGGACGGTCCAAACATGGCTCAGTTTAGCTTGCTTAGAGGGATGTTAGGACCGTCCCAAATATGAAGACTGCTTCCTAACAGGTCCGCCGCATATATCATATGGAGACTGCTTCCTTACAGGTCCGCCGCATAGTCTAACACGCATGTTTGTACCGTCCCATTTCTTCATATATCATATGGAGACTGCTTCCTCACAGGTCCGCCGCATAGTCTCTGTGTTGTGTCTCTGTGTGTGTCTGTGTGTGTGTCTCTGTGTGTGTCTGTGTGTGTGCCACATAAACCTACATGTTTGCACCGTCCCATTCTTCATATTTCTCATGAAGACTGCTTCCTAACAGGTCCGCCGCATAAGCCTCCATGTTTGCAAGAGAGTGTGAGTGTGATAGTGAGTGTGAGTGTGATAGTGAGTGTGAGTGTGATAGTGAGTGTGATAGTGAGTGTGATAGTGAGTGTGATAGTGAGTGTGATTGTGAGTGTGATAGTGAGTGTGATAGTGAGTGTGATAGTGAGTGTGATAGTGAGTGTGATAGTGAGTGTGATAGTGAGTGTGATAGTGAGTGTGAGTATGAGTGTGATAGTGAGTGTGATAGTGAGTGTGATAGTGAGTCAGACTGAGAGTGAGAGTGAGAGTCACACTGAGAGTGAGAGTGAGAGTCACACTGAGAGTGAGAGTCAGACTGAGAGTGAGTCAGACTGAGAGTCAGAGTCAGACTGAGAGTGAGAGCCAGACTGAGAGTCAGAGTCAGAGTCAGACTGAGAGTCAGAGTCAGACTGAGACTGAGAGTCAGACTGAGAGTGAGAGTCAGACTGAGAGTCAGAGTGAGGCACACACAGAGACACAGACACACACACAGACACACACACATAGACACAAACACATAGACACATACACACACACAGACACAGAGACACACACACACAGACACACACAGAGACAAAGAGACACACACACAGACACAGATACACACACACAGACACAGAGACACACAGAGACACAGATACACACACAGACACAGAGATACACACACAGAGACACACACGAAGCAGTCTTCATGAGAAATATGAAGAATGGGACGGTGCAAACATGTAGGTAGATGTATGCGGCGGACCTGTTAGGAAGCAGTCTTCATAAGAAATATGAATAATGGGACGGTGCAAACATGTAGGTATATGTATGCGGCGGACCTGTTAGGAAGCAGTCTTCATAAGAAATATGAAAAATGGGACTGTGCAAACATGTAGGTATATGTATGCGCGGCGGACCTGTGAGGAAGCAGTCTTCATGAGAAATATGAAGAATGGGACGGTGCAAACATGTAGGTATATGTCTCTGTTGTGTCTCTGTGTCTCTGTGTGTGCGATAAACCACACACACTCACTATGACACTCACACTCACCCTCACTATGACACTCACTATCACACTCACACTCACTATCATGAGCCATGTTTGCACCTTCCCATTCTTCATATTTCTCATGAAGACTGCTTCCTAACAGGTCCGCCGCATAAACCTACATGTTTGCACCGTCCCATTCTTCATATTTCTCACTTTGGTGGGGGGGGCGGGCACTGTCGCCGCACTGTCGCCGCACTGTCGCCGCACTGTCGCCGCACTGTCGTCCAACTTGGCCCGAATTTGCATATGTCGTCGGGTTTTCACAAAATCCAAGTCGCTGGGCTGTCGTCGCCCCTTGTCGTCGTAGTGTGACAGCTACATTACTAACTGGTTCCAGATCATTATAATTCCACTCAGCTAAAAGGTCTACAGAAGTGGATTGTGCATATACATGTGAAGATATGGGATTCAAGGTTATTTCAAGGCTGTTTTTTGATAGGAATTCAGGACTATTTTCGCTTGGACTAGAAAAAAATCAACAATGGCGATTTTGGACTAATTTCGATGAGTGGGGACAGTTTAATGGTATTCAAGGCTTGTAAAGACTAAGTACCCAAAATAGGTTTTAATTCAAGGCTTTTCAAGGCCTTGAAATGTGGCAAATGAAGTGTAAGACTTCCAGGCCCCATACGGACATTGGAAGTGTTATCGAAGCAGGACCAGCGCTACCATTGACCTAGTCCCAGTTAACGGCCAGCCCCCGAACACCAAACACACGTGATACTGATAACCTACACGACGGCTGGCAGATTGGCATGGAGTTCGCACAGAGAGGCGTCCTAGCTTACTTAAATGTCTCAACTGCTAATTAGCAGGGATCAACGGTAGCCGGCATACTTCACCGCTCACCTTGTTTCACCAGAAAATCTTGCCACAATTCAAATAAACTTATTTAATTTTGGGCACCCATAAATACACCATCACCCACAAAACAACACCACTGGATAGTTTAGAGCAATATTGATCTAATTTCTTGTTATTAATTCAAAAACAAATTAACGATGATTTATCAATGACACAATCATAATCATCATCCTTGTCGTCATCGTCATCACCATCACTGTTCAAACAAATCCAATAAATAAATAAATATGGTTAATGGTGATGCAGCAGATGCTGATGACGACAATAATAACTGTATATGGGAGAAGACGAAGAAGGAGAAGAAGAAGGAGAAGAAGGAGGAGAAGAAAGAGAAGAAGGAGAATAATAAGAAGAAGGAGGAAGAACAACAGAAAACGAGAACAATTTTATTCCACATAACAAAATATAACATAGTACAGCAAAAAGAATTTATATTTGAATTTGACATGACTTGGTTTGCTAGCATACCAGACTGGCAGTTATAGTACCCGACTATGTCAAATGTGTTCAGGCACGATAGTCGTTATGCATGCGTAAGTAGAAAGAAGAAAAGGCAGTCCGGTTCCAGTCGAGTGCTCGCATATTAAGATTCTGAGAATTGTAATATACACAAGGCAACCTATGCTAACTATTCATCTACCATATTAACTCATTACACCAGTGTAATAACGTCAACTTGTGCTCTGTAATGCATGATATAGTTTCACAATCCAATGAAACCACAACCTGTTCAAAACGAAGATACTTGTGTACATTTGATGTTACATATCCAACTTAGATACTGGTGCAGCTATTATTATGTATTAAACATCTATTGCTGCATAGACGATTTGATCAATTCAATAGAACATGTAACTGCTGCAATTCATACAAGCCTATGGTTCTATCATTTCAGTGCGCAAACTAAAATGACTGTGTATGTTGTCATATCCCCAAAATCATTATATATATATATATATATATATATATATATATATTATATATATATATATATATATATATATATATACACACACATGTGTGTGTATATAAGTATATATATAAACACATATATATTATTAAACAAAAACATTATTTAATAATATAACAGAAACTAAACACCATCGGATAATGCAGCTATAAATAGAATTTGTGTAATGTTTATTTAGTCCATTTTAGTTGCTGGCACATTGCACTGGGCTGAGTGCCTAGTTTAATTCACAGCATTGTTATGCAAGAGTAAACATTATTATGTGACCAAATATATACGACATATTTCCGCGCATGCTAATTGTGTTGATGAATGAACTGGCCACTTTGAAGTATGTCCTATTAAACTGGAAGAATCTTCAGCGATTGTACATGTCAGTCACTTGGCGCGTACATAGATACACGAGGTGTACACAGCTGTGTCCTGCCAGAATTCCTCTGGCCAACTCACTCAAATATGGGAATTCCGAGTTCTGCTGGTCCCTCAGGAAGGTCTGAAGCTGTGGCGCAGCACGGCAGGGTCACACAGCTTCAGCTTACACAATGGGGACCTTTCAGTTTGCATGACTATGTCAGATGATGTCAGATGGCTCACCATGCCGGTCTCAGTATGCTTTGGGGCGGGTGTAGGTGTGTATGGTGGGTGTGTGGTGGGGCGTATGGTTGTGTGGTGGAGGTGTAGGGGTGTGGTGAGAATGTTGGTGTGTGTGTGTGTGTGTGTGTGTGTGGATTTAGGGGTGTGTGGTGGTGGTGGTGGTGTAGGGGTGTGTGGTGAGTGGGTATGGCATGGTGGGTGTGGTAGGGTGTAGGCATGTTTGCGTGGTGGGTGTGTTGTGGAGGTGTAGTGAGGATTTTGGAGTGTGGTGGGGGTGTACGGGGATGTAGGGGTGTGTGGTGTATAGGTGTGGTGGGGGATTAGGGATGTGTTCGGGGTGTAGGTGTGTGTGGTGGGGGTTGACGGTGTGTGTGGTGGGTGTGTAGGTAGTTTGTGGTGGAGGTGTAGGGGTGTCTTGCAGAGCGGCACCTCACAATCTTTAGCATCCCTAAACCCCCACCACACACCTACACGCCCACCACACACACCCCACAACACACACCTATACCCCCACCACACACCTACACCTCCACCACATCTACACCACACACACACCTACACCATCACCACACACACCTACACCCCCACAACACACCCCCCCCCCACCCCTACACCACCACACACCTACACCCCGACCACGTCCCTAAACCCCCACCACACACCTACACCCCCACCACACCTAAACCATCACCACACACCTACACCCCCACCACACACCATACACATACCTACACCCCCACTACACACCTACACCTACACCACACCACACACCTACACCACCAGCCCCACCACACACCTACACCCTTCTATCCAACCATGCTGGTCGACTTGGACCGGGAACGGGTGCTGCCATCAAGTGTATAGCGAAAGAAATGGCTCATGAAAGGTCCCCATTGAATATGTGGGGTGGTGGTGAATACACAGACACAAAATGGTATTTTACCGAATGTAAAATACCGGACTGGATAGCTGAATTGGCAAGAGTGCCGATTGACTTATGTTGGAGCTTGTGGGTTCGAACCCTGGCCGAGTCAAACCAATGACTACATAAAATTGAAAATTGTTGCTATCTATCCTGGTGTTTGGCATTAATAAGATAGGGCAGAGATGGGTTTGCTCAGTAATAGGATAATGTGACTGAGTGGGATAAATGGTCACGGTGCTGGCAACCCAGACTTCCAGAGGCAGCACTATAAAGTTGTCATGAGTGCACACTGTGACCAGTCGGTGCTCGACCTAATATGACCTTAAATATTGCCAGGATGTAAACCCCACAACCCCCAAACAAACAATATAATGTCAAATATTTGGTAGGCTAATTTCATTGCAATCTACTTAGAAACAAATGTTCACCAAGAACCCTCCCTAGTTTAATCATATAGACTAGAGGCGTGAGGTTATACGTATAAGTAGTGTCCCACGAGTTTTAGAGCATAGGGTGTATGGTGAAGAATCGGGCTGGGAGGAGTACCAACCCCTGACCTCAACTTCCGGTGTCTAAACTCAATATGCGACCCGGCGTGCTAGGTCGCAGCGTCAGTCCTTCCTGACGGACCAGTGGAACTGGAAAAGACTCGCGATAGACCTTTACGCGCATTTAAAGTTTCATGGTCCAATGAAATATTTATTTTTCAAAAGCAAAACATGTATCTATATTTGATTATATATATCGAGCTTAGATATTGGTGCATTAACTAGTGATTTGGGACAGCATATATAAAATAATCAGTCAATTTACTACAGACACCTACTTTGAGAAAGCCATCACACAGGGAAGCCATTAACCAATTAGGTCAATCTCATGGCATCATTAGCCTTGACCCTCATTCCAAGTAGCTAGTCAGGTTCCAGGATGTCCAGTGGTAGTATTACTGGCACAGCCTGGGCTGATATAAATTGCCAGTTATCTACAGGGTAGCTTTTTGGTTTTTGAATCATTTTCTGAAATTTAAGATAGAATATATCATTTGTGTGGTCACGAATATTAATTACAGTAATGTTGGCAGCTGGATTGAATGGTTGGACAGCTAACTGGTTTTATTTGATAGATTTATTCCGAAGCGAACTAGAAAAGACATAGCAGAATGCAGGGAATGGGGTGGGGACCAAGAGATTGGCCTCTCATGGTCGTTTTCGGTGTTTTTCTTTTAAATGTCTTATTTTGGGAATTAATGTTACTTTTAATTCAAAATTAGGGTTTATTTTTTATTCATGCATATATAATATATATATATTTCAGGTGTTTTGGAGATTTTAAATTAACAGACTGGAATTTAAATTAACACAATATCATTTAAATTAATAATATAATATATTATTACGTAGTCAAATCCAAACCTTTTTCTGATCTGATACATCTAGGTTGGAATTTGCCAATTCAACCTGGGATGGTAAATGGATAGCCTATAAACTAATATATTATAAGATAAATTACCAGTACTGCACCATACGAACGGCTACACTAGGATAGGGTGAGGAGCAGGGGAAATAGGAAGATCAAATTTTCTGTGACTGAAAATTCACCAGCTTAATCAACTGATGTACAAAAAAAACATACACACACAAAACAACTAGGTATTTTCAGATTTTCAGTCTAACTTTGTCCCATCTGAGTTGGAAATATGAGATCAAATGTAAGTATGTGGTTTGTTTAAAAAAAAAAAAAAGCTTCTTCCGACCATGCAGCTCTAAAACATGGTTCAAACACATGGGTTCAAATCCCATGGCCTACAACGACTTACATCAGTAGGTCAGCCCACATCACATCACATGCCAACAAACAAATGATGGTGGTGCACTGGCGCCATCACTAGTAAATGCTAGGTGACCAGGCTCGTTTTTTATTTAGGTCATTCCACATCATTTGGTCATCGCGAGACGTCAATACGCGTCATAGCGAGAGGACTTTTGGAAAGCTTGTCGAAAGTATTTTGAGTTCTTTCAGCTCCAATTGCTTCAAAACTAGCCATTTTTCCTCAAAATTACTCCGGACTACTGATTAGTAAGTGATAATGATCAATTTGATATATTTATCTCAAAAATAAAATTAAAATTCTGACGCCATCGGACCATGCAACTTTCACCAGCCACCTCAATATATATATTTCCCTATAACCACTGCAACTTCAGCAAACAACTCGCACACCATACATTAATTGTGAAGGTATATATATATATGTAATAAACCGAGATGAACGTCATTGAAATCTGACTTCCGGTAAATTGCGCACAGTTCCGCCCTTCTCTGGGGCGGTATGTTTCATTCTTGGAAAATGTTGAAAATCACCAAAAGCATAAATATCTTTAGTCCCTAATTAAAGCAGGGGTTTATGTTCGTTTTTTTCTTGGAGTTTTATGTCCTGGCAACATATAAGGTCATACCAGGACAAGTACTGACTTGTGACTGCGCACTCATGGCGACTTCATAGTGCTGCTCCACTTGGAGGCCAGGCTGCCAGCACCATGACCTGATATCCCACGCAGTCACATTATCCTGACAGTGAGCTAACCAGTCCATGTCCTGTCCTAATAATGCCCCGAGCCAGGCTAGGAAGTGACAAGTATCAACTTTGTAAGTCATTGGTTTGACTCGACCGGGAATCAAACTCCTAACCACCCGGACTCCCAGTGCTCTAAAAACCAATTCGACCACCACGTCCGGTAACAGGAGTTTGTCTTCCCTTCAGATACAGTATGCACGGTTTGCTGCAGTTAATTGTGAGCGGTTGTCAGTTACAGATGACATTTAACGATTGCAGACAAACTAGGTGTTTTTTGTTTTTTTTAATTGCTGTAAATGACAATGGAAGATTTTCAATAAAAAATGCACTTGGGTAATTCTATTCGCATCAAAAGACAATCAGACCCACCATACACCACCCCGTCTAGAGAACCCCCCCCCCCCCCCACCTTGAGAAACCCCCCACCTTGAAGTCATGAGCCAACTGTGCACAATAAAACTCAGCAAAGACAGTTCTTTTTGTTGTGTGTGCTTTTTGTGGGAAGGGGGTAGGTATTATTTTTTTCCAAACTATACAGCAATTTCAGACAGTTCAATGACTTTGGATCGATGGAGGTTAAATACCAAAAAACCTCATAAAACACCGACTCTATACTTAGATATGCATCCCTCCCACCACCAACCACATATCCCTCCTGATCCACACAATACAGATCTCTTAGTGTTAGACAAAGCAGCCACCAATATGTACGAACCAGTCAGTATCCAGTATCCATTCTAATATAATAAAGTTGCCACTTGTCATGATAAGGGTGCAGGGCTTCATCCTGCTATATCAACATACAAGTAGAGTAAAAACCTCTCTAAATCGACCAACCACGGGGCAGACTTTAAATGGTCCATTTAGGGAGGTAGTCGGCTAATGCCCGGAACACACCTACCGTTTGTGTGCGCACACCTCCCGTATACGATCGAAAACTGCCCGTTTCGCCCACAAAAATCGCTTGGTGTGCGCTCCCCGCGCACACCTAGCGAATGCGATTCGTGCATAAAACTCAGTTTTTAGTGCTAAAAGCGGCCGTTTACGATTGCGATTCGCGATTCGAAAAACGAATCGGCCCGTTTTCAGTTTTAAGCGAGTCGGGTCGAGTCGCGAGTTTTAGTGCGCGAATCCTATACGGGAGGTGTGTACTAGGCATTAGGGAGTGTTTTTCTTTTCATCGTTACAATGGCATTGTATAGGCGATCATTTGGAACCCAAATAAAGCGATTGATATAGGCGAGTGGTCGATCTGTGAAGATTGTCGGTTAGAGATGTTTTAGTGTAGTACTATTTTATTTAATGTAGATTAGCTACAATAGAATTCAATGCGGTGCATGAAACCTGAGTCTGGTCATTGTGTTCAAACACGCCAGCTCACAGCTTCAGTCCTCGGAAATCAATGGAGAGTCTCGTGAAAGGCACTATTTGGCATCTGATCAACCCACAACTCCTTATCTGGGTAGCTGAATTATTAGGTGCATGTGAATGGGCAGAGGCTTGTAACAGTCACAAGCTAATACCCCTGTCACACTACGACATAACAGGCCAGCAAGTGGGCAATGTAAAAATCACTTTTTTATGTTGAGATACGTCGAAATTCTTGGCGTTTCAGGGCCAAATTGGACGCCACTGCAACGTAGTGGACGTAGGCGAAACATTGGTCCAACATAGTTGTAATGTGTCTCAGCGAGTTAGAAGGTAAAAAAAAAAAAGGCACAACGTAAGGCTAACGAGCCTTCACTGGATTGGAGGAAACGGAAAGAAACCGAACAAAGTCTGTTGATAGTCCGGTTTGTGTCCGTACACGTCTTGAACATGCACAAAACTTGGAATGGATGCCGCCAGATTGACATCTATGGTTCTTGTCCGGTTTGAGTTTGTTTCAACCGTTGGCTATCCGTTCATGTCCGTTTCATGTCTGTTCGTAGACCCGATGTCGCAACACTTTGACACATTTTAATACTTATGACGCCGGACTAGACAATTCTGTCCGTTGCTCAATCCGGCGAGGTGTGACAGGGGCTTTACTCACAAAAAAGGCATGACCAGTTTTCACCTCATTCTTTGATGACACATGTGGCGCACTTTGAGTGCATGTTGAGTTAAGTGTAAAAATGCATGTGGTGCACTTTGAATGCCCGTTGGGTGGTTGGTTGTTGGAGTTTTATGTCTTGGCAACATCTAAGGTCATATCAGGACAGATACCGACTTGTGACAGTGCACGCTCATGGCGACTTTATAGTGCTGCCCCACCAGGCCACCAGCATGGTGACCGAATATCCCACTCAGCCATATTATCCTGACACTGAGCCAAACAATCCTTGCCCTATCCTAATAATGCCGAGCACCTGACTAGGAAGTGACAAGAATAAATGTGTATGTCATTGGCTTGACTCGACCAGGGTTCGAATCCCATGATCTACCAAAACGGGAGAAGGACGTTCAACTCATTTGGCCATCCCATTTGGTTGAATGCCTGTAGAGTGAACTGTAAAAATGCATGTGGCGCACTTTGAATGGTTGTTGAGAGAACTGTAAAAATGCATGCGACACATTTTGAATGCCTGTTGAACAAACTATAAAAATGAATGTGGCGCATTTTGAATGCCTGTTGAAGAAACTATAAAAATGAATGTGGCGCATTTTGAATGCCTGTTGAGCGAACTATAAAAATTAATGTGGTGCACTTTGAGTGCCTGTTGAGTGGACTGTAAAAACACATGTGGGCCACTACGAATGCCTGTTGAGTGAACTGGTTCTAAGTCGCTAGGAGTAGGAGCGTATAATCCTTAACCCCCCTCCCCCCCCCCACCCCCCAATACGCCCATCGTAGTCCAGCAACCGGGTCATCATCGCGAAGATAAGATAAATCTGCCGACGCCCAACGGCCCCTGCGGGTGTGTGTGTGTGTGTGTGTGTGTGTGTGTGTGTGTGTGTGTGTGTGTGTGTGTGTGTGTGTGCGCGTGCGGTGTGCGTGTGTGTGTGTGTGTGTGTGTGTGTGTGTGTGTGTGTGTGTGTGTGTGTGTGTGTGTGTGTGTGTGTGTGTGTGTGTGTGTGTGTGTGTGTGTGTGTGGAGGGAGGGGGAGGTGGGTCTTGCCCTGTCCTGCCCTGCCCCCCCCCCTCCCCCAGGTGTGAAGACAGGGATGATTGTGTGTTTGCACCAGCACCGCACGGTGCTAAAAGTACGAACGGCTTACTTTGTGATACCAACGCAGTGGTAGCTGGCGGAGAGCCAGTCATTTATAATATAATAGCACGAGTAGCCACAGGGCGGGCCTCCCACCACCCACCCACCCACCCACCCCACTCCACTCCACTCCACTCCACCCACCCACCCAACTGTGCACAAAGGAGAAGAGCCCCACCGCGACCCGCCGGCAACCAGAAACCACAGACCCGCAAAGCTTTTGTTTTGAAATAAAAAAGAAAGAAGAGAATTATAATCAAATAAGAAATAATGCCACCCACCCACACACAAAAATGTGGGGAAAATAATTACTGGCGGTATTCATTAGGTTATTTTGCTCACCGTCATCACTCAGCGGCCACGTGACGGTAATTGTGGACGCCACTACTTGTCGCCTGTGATTAAACTGCCCCGGCATCCCTTGCACACACCCAACTTTCCACCCCTTCCACACACACACACACACACACACAACCAACCCATCCACCTCAATTCTCCACCCACCCATCCAACTCTCCACCAACCCACTCATCCAACTCTCCACCCACCCACCTCTCAACTCTCCACCCATCCAACTTTCCACCCACCCCTGCATTCAAACCAGACACTCAACCCTACCAAACCCACACTACTCAACCACCACCACTTCACAGCTAAATTTAAAGCTGCATAGTCCGATGAAGGATCAAATTTTCAAAACCAAAACATTTATCTAGAATTGATTCTACATATCTAACTTAGTTAGTAATGCAGTTATTAAGCATGTGCTGCCACATAAAAGGGGATACTGAGGCAATTTAATAGAAGCTGTTACTGCAGAAGCCTATGGTGTGAGTTTTGGTGTGCTTGCCAAAACTAATTGAACATGTTTGCACTTCAAATATCTCAAAACTTAGCCATTTAAAATAAAAGTTACTTCAGACTAAAGTAAGGTAGATTATGATAATCAATTTTATATACTTATCTCGGAAAAATGGCAGAAACTCAAAACCATCGGACTATGCAACTTTAATTTGAGCTGCCAAAGAGCGTGTGTGTGCGAGAGGGGGGGGGGGGGCTGAAAACCAACCAATCGCATTAAAACGTGGAATGCACAAAACTTTGTATTATCCAATTTAAGGGCCAACTTGTACATTATGAATTTGGAATGGTAACACTGTGTGTTTGCTTATTGGGGCGTTACATCCTAGCAATAGCTAAGGTCATATCAGGGACAGTGTGCACTAATGGTGCCTTCATAGTGCTGCTTCACTGGGGAGACTGCTGCAGGTACCATGACCCGATATCCCACTGAGTCACATTATCTTGATACTGAGCAAATCAATTCTTGCCTTAAGCTATTAATGTTGAGCATCAGGCTAGGTAGCGAGAAGTATCAATTTTGTAAGTCATTTGTTTGACTCGGTCTGGATTCAAACCACAACCTTCCACACAGGAAGCCAGCAACGCTTTTGTCATGATATCCAATCGTATGTTGAAAAGTACTATTGTTCAGATTTTGATTTGCCTCAATATATATTTTCACGAACAGCAACAACAAAAAGGATAGAAACAGTTGATGCTAAAATCAAGCTGTCATCACTGGCTTGTGTCTCCGTCTAATGAAGGCAAATCTGGGAATTACTACAAAACAAAACATGACAAAACAAAAATTACATTTCGAAACTTCTCTCCCTTTTCTTAAAGGATAAAGTAATTGTCTATATATGGGCTAGGTAATTTATACCAGGATGGTTGGTGTCTACGCAGTTGCCCAAGTGTTGGTCAGAGGAAACAGTTAAAAAATATCGGCGACTAGAAGAACATGGATTAGAAGGACAATAGCACAAGAAACGAGTGGGACTAGACAGCAAGAATGAGAGGGACCGCAGATCAGGAATTGAAGTGACCAGAGAGTAGGAATGGAAGGGACCAGAGGGCAATAATGAGACGGAACAAGCAACAGGAATGACAGGAACCCAGACATCAAGAACGAGAGGGGCCCAAACAGCGGGGATGAGAGGGAACCAGGCAGCAGGAATAAGAGGGACCACACAGCAGGAATGAGAGGACCCAGGCAGCTGGAATAAGAAGGACCACACAGCAGGAATGAGAGGGATCCAGGCAGCTGGAATAAGAAGAACCACACAGGAGGAATGATAGGGATCCAGGAAGTTGGAATAAGGACCCTTACAGCTGGAATAAGAGGTATCCAGGCAGCAGGAATAAGGATCCAGGCAGCAGGGATGAGAAGCACCCATACATCAGGAAGGAAAGGGACCACACAGCAGGAATGAGTGGGACCCAGACAGCAGTGATGAGAGGGACCCATGCAGCAGGAATAAGGACCCATACAGCAGGAATGAGAGGGATCCAGACAGCAGGTATGGACAGTAAGGAGGCTACGTGAAGGAGGCACGCCTCTTTCAGGCGAGGAGTGACGTCATGTCCCCGTGTCAGGTGACGTGAGTGGAACGTGAAAGCTGCTTCAGCTGACGTCAACGGCACGCGGCCAGCGTCGCAACTCACTAATAAACCAGCGACCAAATTCCCCAAATGATTTGTGTATAATCCAATTCGGGGTTCTATGGCGATCTTGGTAATCAGTGGTGATTTTACAGGGAACAAACTTCAAATTAATCAGAAGAAATCACAAATATGCAATTCAATGGAAGTTGTATCCAACTCGAATATTATTAAATCATTAAAAGTAAAAGAACTTGTTTGGTACGTTTTTTTCTCCAAGTACTGCCATGGGTGTTCATCAAATTTATATATTTTTTTAAATTTTATAAATAGGAGTCATTTTTTTTTCTGAGGAGGCAGCGCCTAGTCCCCTCTGTCGGGCCGCACTGGTAGCCCTGAGGCGGGACGTTTACCATACAGTGAGTGTACAGTTCTGACTTGGCATTATCTGTTTCGTTGCTGATCGCCACCTGCCAATAAGCCCAACCTGACATGGTAGGGCTGCTGACGTATCGACAAGTGGTATTCTAAAGGCCCTGTCACATTATGACGCATCTCGCAAGCGTGTGGCCAACATGTCAAATCACTTTTTTATGTCGAGAAGCGACACACTTTTAGGCGCGGGGGGCAAAGTTGGACATATACATAGCATATGGCAAACATATGACCAACATATGGCTGACATGCTTCCTGACAAAAAACGCTCAAATTACGCTCACGGTACGGTACGTTCACAGAACGCGTGAACGTTATATACATTATTCGATCGCCAGAACTACACCTCATACGTTACATATGTCCACACATGCTGGAGAAATGCTAAACATACGTTATCAGTAGGTGGACTGTACGTTCCCACTGCCTTTAACGTAGGTCAACATAGTGAACAATGTTTGTCTAACATATATCTAACATACATTGACATACGCCTAACGTATACATAATGTACGGCCGACTTACAAAATTGATACCTGTCGCTTCCTAGTTTGGCGCTCAGCATTAATAGGATAGGGCAAGGACCGGTTAGCTCAGTGTCAGAATTATGTGACTGAGTGGGATATTGGGTCATGGTGCTAGTGGCCTGATTTCCCAGTAACCATCCTGTGTGTGGCCAGCTGATGTCATATATCATTAAGTGGTGGGTGACGAAAGATCGTGAGACCAGGAAGTGCGATAACTGCTCAAGGAGTGGTTTCCAAACTATTTTTAATGAACACATAACCCCACACCCAGACCAATGTTGTCCTCACAAGCAGGTGCAATGTCATCTTGTGGTCAGGACTGTATGTATGGTACATAATGTTTGGTACAGTGGTTGCTGGTATTGGTGGTGGTGGTGGTGGTGACCGCGAAATATCTCTATTCTAATACCTCAAGAGTAATTCTATCTATTTAATCAACATAGGGATCTATACTTAAACCTTTGCCAACAAGTGTCAATGCCGGAATGGCAATATACAGAGCCAACTATATATAACTTTTATATGGTACCAGCAGTGAAGCTCATGTACCCCATCCTCGCCCCACCCCCACCTCACCCCATCCTTGCCAGCCTGCATTCCTCCGGCAGGTCGGCAGGTGCTCCAACAGAATCAATGATCAGTACCGGTCCAGACAAAGTCATGAAGGTCAAATGCCGTCAATCCACATATTTATTAACATTTGACCGAATGACAAAATTTAACTTTGAATACCGATTCCAAACAGTAATAATATTATTAATTAAGTAGGATATGTAGAATCGAATTTACTATTGTATGTTAGATTTTTGTGTTCGAAAATTTGATGATTTCGTCGGATTGTGCAGCTATAAGTTTAAGTAAACCATGCGCAAATTGCCATTTTTCTGGGTTAAAAAAAATTAAATAGACGATTGGTGGACAATCAAAGTGTGTCATGTGTGATTGAAGTCCATCCGCCTAGCTGACGCTAGTGAGAAGTATCAATCTTGTATGTCATTGTTTTGACTCGGCTGGGACTCTCGCAACCTTCCGCACGGAATACATGCGCTCTAACCGCTTCGACCACTGCGTGACACACCAAATGAGAGTGAGAGCTAGTATGTGTGCTCATTGTGAAATAATTTGCTATACACACATGTTTCATGATCGATGGGCCAGACAGATGGCCGAATGAGTTGAGCGTCCATCTCCCGTTTTGGTAGATCATGGGATTCGACCATGGTCGAGTCAAACCAATGACTTAAAACCTAGCTCGCTTCCTAGTCAGGCACTAGATATTATTAGGATAGGGCAATGACTGGATGGCTCATGGTCAGGATAATGTGACTCAGTGGGATATCAGGTCATGGTGCTAGCGACTTGGTCTCCCAGTGGGACAGCACTATAAAATCGCCATGAGTGTGCATTGTCACAAGTCGGTACCCGGCCTGATATGACCTTAGATGTTGCCAGGAAGTAAAACTCCAACAACCAATCAAATTATGACCGATGCACGGCAGTACCTGCCTTCAGTGACTCCTGTGATCACCGAACCCCTGGCATGTGCGGACAATTTCATAACATACAAACTGTCTTTGTTTAATTTGATTGGCCCTCCGACGAAAGGAGACCTGCCATGTTAGGACAACATTGGTCTGGATGCAGAGTTGTCCGCTGAAGACAGGTATCAGTAACTGATAGTAGTCGGGTGAGAAATGGTACCTCTACACAACTTGACCTCTACACAACCTTCACACCTCTACACAACCGTCACACCTCTACATAACCTTCACACATCAACACAACCCTCACACCTCTTCACAACCTTCACACCTCTACACAACCGTCACACCTCTACATAACCTTCACACATCAACACAACCCTCACACCTCTTCACAACATTCACACCTCTACACAACCGTCACACCTCTACATAACCTTCACACATCAACACAACCCTCACACCTCTACACAACCTTTACACCTCTACACAACCTTTACACCTCTACACAACCTTCACATCTCTACACAACCGTCACACCTCTACATAACCTTCACACCTCTAAACAACCTTCACACTTCAACACAACCTCCACACATCAACACAACCTCCACACATCTACACAAACCTCAACCTCTGCACAGCCTGCCCCTCCCCTCTGGGTCACCCCTCCCCCTCCCCCCACAAACATACACACATCTTCACACCTTGGAAGTTAATAGCTAGCTAATAACCACCACCAGTGTACGCATCCCCAATCATGTTTCCATTGCTATTGTGAATAGACAATTCAGTTAAGGGCGTGAAATCCGGACAGTTTACAGTAATTGGTGAGCCTGCCAATACAACTCAACCATTATGCATATTTCCTCTTTTGTCTTCCTTCCCGGCGTCGTTCTGCCACCTGGCGCCGGTCTGATAGTTAGATCATCATATCGGTGTGCACAATGACCAAGGTACACTTAGCAAAAGCTCATCACACCCCCCCAACCCCCATGCAGACACTACAAGCTTACCTGCAATCGGTATTCACAGCCAATGTCCCAATGTAAAAAAGCATGATTAGATGCTTTCAAATATATTTACTGTATTCTCGCGGGTTAACACCCATGTGTGGGTTAAAGGGGGTTGGCCAATATTTCGTAAATGTCCACCCCTTAAACGCCCATGTATAGGTAAACACCCCCCCCCCCCCACTTCAACGATTTGCCAATTTAAATGCCCTGGGCCCGTATGCATGAGCTGGTGTTAGGGCCGTAACCACGGTTTGGCTGGCTCCACACGGCTAACGGTGGAAAATCCGTATGCATCAACCGGTGCCAGCACTAGCCGCCGACCGTAGCCTAGGCTAAGCTAAACTACTTTCAGAGCACGGGTAACGGGCTACCCGGACCGGTTAGTGTGCGTGTGTGGGTCTCAATCTATTCAATGCCATCATATTTGACAGAATTACATACTCAATAAGTGAAATTTTATCAAATTAACCCTAAATTCGAACCGATATTAACACCGGCGGTGCTATTCATATTGTCGAATCGACGAATGTAAACTAAACAAATCGCCGCCGCCCGTCGCAGTGCTCGCCGGCAACAGGCTCAGCAATAGCTACTGGCTGGTGCCCGGTGATATTAATATTGTCGAATCGACCAACAAATAGCGGTGCTCGTCGGGAACAGGCTCAGCAATAACAAGGATAGTTGGTGCCCAGTGGTGTTAGGTACCGATTAGGCCCAAATCTATTAAATGCTATCATATTTAACATAATTACATACCCTAAAAGTTATATTTTATCAAGTTAACCGCAAATTTGAACCGATAAAGGCGATATTAACGCTGCCGCTACATCGGCAGCGATATTAATATTGTCGAATCGACCAACAAATAGCGGTGCTCGCCGGGAACAGGCTCAGAGGGATTTCCCAAATCTATAAATAAGTACACGGTTTGCTATCCAGCCCGGTTTTGGCATTGGTGCATACGGCTTGACCTGATTCACCAAGGCCCTCCTAGCCGCGGATAGCTACCCCAGAGCTAGTAGCCTGTAGCACCGGCTGCGCGTAGCTCCAACCCATGCATATGGCCCCAGGGCATTCACCTGTGGGAACACGGTGTATATATCCCTGGTGCGAGTGAACATGTGGGTGCGACGTTAGAGATGAAGAGGGCCGGTGGTGGTGCCACCGGTCCCATCAAGTGTGGTAGGCTGCCGGTATCGGCAGCAAGTATATAATAATAATAATGATGATAATAATAATAATAATAATAATAATAACAACAACAACAACATAATTCCCTTCCACCCCTTTATACTCGCGAAAAATGGTTAAATTACCACTGGACTTACAGCATCGTTATGTTAAGGTCGCAATAGGTTAGTGGTGTATGATCATAATATCTAAGTTTATTGATTGACAATACACATGCCCGTCGGAATGGTTCGTAATTGTATAGATCTCTCAAAATCAGGCAAAATAAGCACCAGAGCATTGGCTTTTTTTTAAACAAAAAGGAAATATTAATACAATTTTATATTTATTATATATAAATACATTAAAAATATAGATTTTATGCCATAAAAATCTTTATTTCTTAGATTTATGTATATTATTACCTGGATATTAATATGCATATATATATATGTGTGTATTTGTACACGTATGTGAGTGAAAGAAAGAAAGAAAGAAAGAAAGAAAGAAAGAAAGAAAGAAAGAAAGAAAGAAAGAAAGAAAGAAAGAAAGAAAGAAAAAGAAAGAAAGAAAAATTCCACCATTTCATTAAATCCTTACTGCAGCTCTACCAGGGTAGATGAGATTGGTTAGTTGATTGTTGAAGTTTTACGTCCTGGCAACATCTAAGGTCATATCAGGACGGGTACCGACTTGTGACAGTACACACTCATGGCAACTTTAGAGTGCTGCCCCACTGGGAGACCAGTCCACCCGTACCTTGACCTGATATCCCACTCAGTCACATTATCCTGAGACAGTGCCAACCAGTCCTTGCTCTATCCTATCCTAATAACGCCGATCTAGGAAGCGACAAGCATAAATTTTGTAAGTCATTGGTTTGATTCGACCGGGAATTGAACTCCCGACCTTCCGCACGGGAGGCCTGCGCTCTACCGATTCGGCCACCGCTTCCGGTAGGCCATGAGGAAGCCCGGTGTCACGATTTCAACTTCCCCCCTTCCCAAGTTCCCCCCCGGGAATTTGAAAACGTTTTTAACTTCCCTCCGGGGAAATTAAAAACGTTTTCAGATTTCTGGGGGGGGGGGGTAAACTTAAAAACAGTTTTCAGATTCCTCCCCCTATTTTCAAATTCCCCCCTCCGGGAATTTAAAATTGTTTAAAAAACTTTAAAAAACGTTTTAAATTTCAGACCTATAATATTTTTTTCTTAACCATCTTGGAGACTTTTTGTGTCATTTGTGGTTAAATGTTTTATTGTACTAGTAATAATTTCCAATATGCTATTCTCTGGATATTATAATATTTGTCATGAAAAATAACAAAAAATATCAAAAATAAAGAGAATTCCCCAAAAATGGGGGGGGGGGGAGGGAAAGTTAAAACAAGGGAGGGAATTTGAAAACGTTTTCAAGTTCCCGGGGGGGAACTTGAATATGGGGGGAATTTGAAATCTTTACACCGGGTTTAATCTTACCCCATTCAAGACGGGAGAAGCGCTTACTGGAAATCAAGCTCACCTCAATTACACATGGCATGTCTACACCAAATCTGTGCAGTGCGATAACAACCATTCAAGTGTACATAATGCTTATCTACCGTATACGATCGTTTTCCCGCACCCACCTACCGTATACGATCTAAAACTGCCCAAAAGTCGTGAGGTGTGCACTCCCCTAGCACACCTACCGATTGCGATTCGCGATTTTTAGGGGTAAAACGGTAGGTGTGTGCTAGCATTACGATTGCGATTCGCGATTCGAAAAATGAATCGGCCCGTTTTCAGTTTTAAGCGGATCGGGAGTTTTAGTGCGCGAATCCTATACGTATGTGTGTACCTGGCATAAGACGCACTGAACTGGACTTGGGTCAGCTAACGCCTGGTATACACCTCCAGGATACGATTCACACCCTAAAACTCACTGCTCGACCCAACCCGATTCCCGACGCGACTCAACCCGATTCCCGGCTAAAATTGAAAACGGGGGACAATACACATATCCCGACTGCTAAAGCCCCAGTCACACCTACCCGGATCAGAGGCCGGACGAGCCCCGGACCGTCATCTGGGGTGGTCCGTGGCTGGTCCGGGGTCCGACCCGGATGTTTTAAACATGTTTAAAACATCCAGGGCGGTCCGAGGCATTTTGCGATCCGAGGAGTTCCGGGGGTGGACCGTGGGTGGACCGGGGCAGGTCCGGGCTGTCCGGGGGTGGTCCGGGGCTGTTTCGCCCCGGATGAGCCCCTCTGGTCCGGGGGCTCGTCCGGGAAGGTGTGACTGCGAGGCAAAAAAAGCGATTTTATCCGGGGCGGTCCGGCTCAAAATCCGGGGCTCGTCCGGGTAGGTGTGACTGGGGCTTAAAGACTGGAGCGCTCACATATAAAGTCTGTTTCGTGACTGGTCTACGGACACCTTGCGTCATTTGCCTGAACCAGACCAGCATGAGCGCCTCCTATGACACCCCTCTTCCATTCCCCCCTTTTCGGGGGGAATGGAAGAGGGTGGAATGGAAGAAGGGGGAATAGAAGAGGGGAGAATGGAAGAGGGTGAATATAATAGGGGGGAATGGAAGGCGGGGAATTGAAGAGGGGGGAATGGAAGGGGGGAAATGCAAGAGGGGGAATGTGGAGAATGAAAGACTTGGACGCGAACGGACGGCTGGTATTATACAGTACGACTGAGCGCTCACATATACCGTTTCTCGAACGGCCCGATTCATTTTTCGAATCTTACAAGATTCCAGTCTTAAGCCCCAACACTGAGTTTTATACGCGAATCGGAAGGATCAAGTGTGTTAGGGGGGTCACACACCTAAAGACTGAAACTGACGAAAAACCAAACTTAGGTGTTATACGGGAGGTGTCTATTGGACTGGTGCAGGTGATGTGTGTTGCGTCTAATCCGATACGCTACTTGGAACCCGATGCAACGAAATGATAACAGTAAAAGCCCACTCAGTAAAATATTGCCTTCGGCACATATAATAATAATGAAATATAACAGAACATCATAGTGTATGTATGTATGTATACATGTATGTATACATGTATGTATGTATGTATGTATGTATGTATGTATGTATGTATGTATGTATGTATGTATGTATGTATGTATGTATGTATGTATGTATGTATGTATGTATGTATGTATGTATGTATGTATGTATGTATGTAATAAAGCCGCATAGTCCGATGAAAACATCACATTTTCCAAACCAAAATACTCTAAATTTGATCATGTTTTGAATTTAGCATTTATTAGAAGGAAAACTAAGGATATATATATATATACATACACATACACCATATAAAGTACCAGATATGCCCATGTCATGTTTGCACATGTTGAAATTGTAAATAGCTGAACCTGACCTAGAAAGACGCACAGATAACAGTATCGTGGTCCACAGGCTCAACCTAGTCACGTGATCACGGCTGCTGATCAAGCCATACACTGTGGATAAGATACCAGATTGGTAAATGACTATTTATGCGCAGATTTCGCGCCACTTTTTAATTAAAGCTACATAACCTGATGACTTCGAGTTTCTACCAATTATATTAGATCCAACTATTAGGTTGATGGTTAGTGCACATGACTTTAGAGTACTCTTTGTCGTATTTAATATTTAGATAGCTTGATAATTATAATCTGAATTTCTGTCTTGTGTTTTACATTTAGAAAAATATATTAGCTTGATTAAAATCCACATTGCTTCAGGACTACCGTTTTTTAAAGTGTTTTTATATATATAGATAAATACATCATTAGGTTGATTATAACCTGCATTACTTTAGACAGAGTACCTTTATTTTAAAAGGTTAACTTTGGAGGTATTTGAAGTAAATCCCTAAAAATTAATTCTATGCACGCAACGGAATTCTGGACAGACGCATTCATGGCGACTTTAGACAATTTGAGGTTTTCATATTATGCAGCTTTAAGAAAAATCACCTTAGATTTGGTAGTTGTTATCATTATATCAAAATAATCAGCTGAGACAATCTCAGATTTTTTTAAAACAATTTCCATTAATTTTCAAAGTCGAATTAAGAATTGTCGCTGGAAGGTAGAAACGTGGTTTCTGTGGAGGTTTTGTTTTTGTACGATACATACTCATACGACGCCACTTCAATCATATCAGTCTACTTGGCCGGCATCAACCACTGTAAGGAGGGGTCGGGGGGCCTCACTTGATTCATTTACTTGTGAATCCAATATACTGCATCCGACTCGCCAGATGGGGAATGTTTGTTTGTTGGTGTTTTACATCCTGGCAACATCAAAAGTCATATCAGAATGGGTACCGACTTCTGATAGTCCACACTCATTGAAACTTTATAGTGCTGCCCAACTGAGAGACCATGGTGTCGGCACCATGACCCGATATCTCACACACTCACACTGTCCTGATACTGTGCTAACCAGTCCTTGTCCTATCCTATTAATGCTAAGTGCCAGGTTAGGCAGTGACAGTTATCAATTTTATAAGTCATTGATTTCACTCGGCTGGGATTCGAGCTCCCGATCTGCAGAACGGGAAGCCTGTGATATACTAATTGGGCCATCGCGTCCGGTCAGATGCGGTGAGAGTGCGTGCGTGAGAGTGCGTGCGTGATTGATTGATTGATTGATTGAGTGAGTGACTATCAACCCAAGTTGCCACAGCAACCAATGAGAACTAGCTGCCCGGAAGACAGGACCACACAAATATCCATGAGCTACCACAACCGACACACCACTGTACGCCCTCGTGTATATTACCAAAGCGAGGCACATGATAAGCAGGCTCCAAGTGGAGTTTCTGATACCAAGTATATTTCAGGCACACACACACAAATAGTAAACAGGCAAGCACGGCGTGGTCTACTTATGCTCAGTCACCATTCATAATCAATAACCATTTACATTGTTAAACTTTGTAGACTTGAGTGTGTGGAGGGTGAGTGAGGATCCCCCTTTTCTTTCTTTCTTTCTTTCTTTCTTTCTTTCTTTCTTTCTTTCTTTCTTTCTTTCTTTCTCCAAGCAATGGTTTTACATTGTCCTATTTAGAGGCGATGTGCTGTATTCGAAAAGATAGCGGCGATATACCCCCCGGAGGTACTAGCAACTTTAATAGAGAAATGGCAGTCGAGGTCAGATATGTTCTAAAAAATTATTCTTAAAACTGCATAATTCTACAGATTTCAGTTTCTTCCATGTTTTAAAAATATGAACATATTAGGTTCATCGTTATAATTCACTTTAGTTTAGTGAGACTAAACAATTAAAAAAATATTTAAAGAATTGTTTTTACAATTAAATACTTGAAGTGAAAGCGTATTATAATTACATGCATGCCGTAAAGCTGGACACCATATGGTTATGTACCTTGCAGCAGTGACCAAATTCCTGTGCAGCAATGATATATTTCAAGCGCTTCTAAGTTTGATTTGATTTAGAAAATATGATAACTTCATCGGATTATGATAATGTTTGACCAAAATATGCATATTTTAAGCGCCTTATAATATGATCCTATTTTAGTTAGGTTCACGATTATTAATTTCCAATCAACTATGGCATTTCCAGCCCGATTTATACTCACAATAATATATAAATATAAAGTAAACCCACCTGGGTAGGATTGATCGATTATTCTTTTTTACTTCCACTGTGACTTGCTACAAATACTAAAACAATGCACATAATCATCGAACTGGCCGTTATATAGATAGTCGATCTACATCGAGGGCACACTAGGAGATAAAGCTTATCTAGGCTAGACCTAATTCGAAATAATCTCAACTAACCATCAGGTTCAAGGTGAATTACCTCAACGCCACGCCAGTTGTGGTACAGTAGACGACTTTACTGCCACTGTGCCAGTGTAATTTTAGTTTCAAAATTATATTTAAAGGGCCTCCAACGTGACCATAACAACTTTATTTATTCACAATTATTATGCTCAAATAAGACGAGTCATAGTTTGCATAGCTTGAAATGATCTAATCTTTCCGAGTTATTTAGGGCCCAAGTATGGTCTGAGTGTCTCTGTGGTCAAGCAGTCACTATTTGTGATTGGTTGGTTGTTGGAGTTTTACATCCTGCCAGCATCTAAGGTTATATCAGGACGGGTACCGACTTGTGACATTGTGCACTCATAGCAACTGTATAGTGCTGACCCATCGGGAAATCATGCCACTAGCACTATGACTCGATATCCCACTCAGTCACATTATTCTGACACTCAACTAACCAGTCCTTGCCATATCCTATTAATGCTGAGCACCAAAGCTAGGAAGTGACCAGTATCAAATTACACAGAAGTTCTGGATTCCATCATGGTAAGAACAGAACGCTTTTGAGCCGTTACAAAGAAAACAGACATCTTGTTTGGGGTAGGTAAGGGTTTGTATTAAAAATACAGACTTTGTAACTTTTTGTGATTGAGTGAGACTGCGAGTGAGAGCGTGTATGTGAGAACGTATGTGTGTTCCTTTGTTACTTAAGAGAGGGTACCTCTGGTATACCATTTATGAGTGGTACCAGGGCAGGTCGGTGGTTATTTCCACATCCACGTTTAAACTATAAATAGTGCCCCAACGAGAAACACATGTCCAGCTCAAGACCCGTCAGCACACTGACAAGTGGGTCCGTGCAACACGGCATCGTAAAATACAGATGTGTCTGGAGAGCTTGATTTGAAATGCTGTGACTATTGCTCACGAACACAGCTGACGAAGAGGCTAAGATGGGTAAATCAAGACTTTTATTTGGGCACAGCCCACCCAGCGGCATGTACATTTGAGGATGTGTCAATAGCCCCGGTCACACACGGGCCTTAAGTCGCCTCAACTAGTTCGCCTCATCTAAGTCGACTCAGATCGCGCATGTGAACGGTCCTCTGAGGCAAATTAGGGCTGAGTCGACTCACCTAGTTCGCCTGAAGTAAACCACTTCGCGAGGTAGTTTAGGTGAGGTGAACTAGCTTGAGTCGGCCTAAGTGGCATGTGTGAACGTAACTGGTTTAATTGAGGCGGCTTAAGCACATGGATGGAGACTGCTTCATAACATGTAGTTGCTTTCATAGTGGTTCGAACACACATGTTTGGACAGTCTTAAGCCGTGTTCAGACGGGGAAGTTAATTTGAATCATAAAAATCTACTTGTATAGTTCGGCTCACATTTGGTGTGTGAACGCGCGGCTGAGGCGGTTTAAGCCTGAATCGAATCATATAATTTGAATTTTATAAACAACCTAAGTAGGTGGTTTATATGAACCAAATTTTATGATTCGACTTATATCGCCCGTGTGAACGCAAGTGGATTTTATGAGCTGGTTTAAGGACGTCACACGCATGCGCAGTCCAGACCTGAGTTTGTTTATTACCGAAACTGGCGCTGGTTAGTATGGACTTGCTCATGCGCAGATATCGATTTCCACCTTAAACCGCCCCAAGTACTACCCGTGTGAACGCGACACACTTTCTAATCCTTTCAAACTCGGTCCGTGTGAACGCGCATCTAAATCGATTCATATTATCCGCCTTGTATAAAGCGGCGTAAACTTTTCCCGTGAGAACACGGCGTTACATGTTTGGACCGTCCCATTTTTTCATATATCATATGGAGACTGCTTCCTAACAGGTAGTTGCTTTTGATAGTGGTTGGAGCACATGTTTGGACCGTCCTACTCTTCCCATCTCTTGTTAGGTATGTTGTTTGTATGTATTTACTTGTGGATGTATATGTGGCATATGGATGTACATGTGGATGTATGTATGTGTGGATACCCATCCTGATATGACCTTAGATGTTGCTAGGATGTAAAACAACAACAAACAAACATCAATCTGAGCCGGTTTAACGTGTGTGTCTGAACGCGACACCCTTTGAAAACTCTGTATGTGTGAATGTGTCGCTAGTTCGCCTCATCTAAGTCGGCCTAATGCTGTATGTGTGATCACGGCTAGTGACGGGCGAGAAGGAGTCGAGCGAAGGTCATGATATTTGAGGGGGAAACGAAGTTGGTATGAGGGCAGATGAAACATATGAACGAGGTAACATTGAATAATAATAGTGATAACATATGTACACGAAATTGTGAAGTTAATTGCATAGTAGCAAAGTTAAGATAAAATTATAATAGTTAAATGTTAATTAGATGATAATTAACAAATGCACGGGTGTCAGTTGCTTATTAAATTAAAGGTAATTAATATGTGATTTTATGGTAAGTGATTTGAGATTAATTGTTTGTTGATAGACATGGGGCCAATCAATTGCAGGTGTGGGTGGTTGGGTAAAATTGGAGCTGGGAAGTGGTCAGTGCGGCAGGTTGAAGTCGACTGACCAGCTTGGTCTGGAGGCCCATGGATTGGTTTGTGTTCTGATTGGTTGAGGGGCCGGATTGATTGTCGGGTTGTGATTGGCCGGTGGAGAGGGGGCGTCTGGAGCAGTGACTGTGTACAGGTGCGGTGGCAGTTGAGTTTTTGTTGCCTTTTTTTCCCTTCTCTTTTTTAAAGCCTGTCAATATTTGGTGTGGTTTTTGTTTTGTTAGTGCACACTTGGCACCGATGCGTAGTGAGTTACCATGTAGGATACAAGTGACAGCTGACAGCTGGAAGGGCACGCTGTGTGTCAGCTAGTGACCCTGCTGCAAACAGTGACAGCACACCACATTGCAGTGTGCTGTAGGAAACCAACTACTACTACTAGTACCCAGATTTGTGCACCCAATATTGCAGCTTTCAGTATTGTCGAAGCTAATTTCAGTATTTTTGAATGACTTTCAGGAATACTTTCACCACGAAAAATTACACAGGCCCCTGAGTAACCTGTGCCTCTTCCCTAATCTTGGGTTACATAATATTCACAAGCAAACTTTCCATGCGTCCCACAACAGACCTGTGACATATTACACAGTAAAGCCAGGTTGGTTGGTTGTTGGGGTTTACGTCCTAGCAACATCTAAGGTCATATCAGGGCAGGCACTGACTTGTGATATTGCGCACTCATTGTGACTTTATAGTGATTCCCCATTGGGAAATCAGGCTGCTGGCACCATGACCCGATATCCCACTCAGTCACATAATCTTGAAACTGAGCTAACCAGTCCTTGTCATATCCTAATGCCGAGCATCAGGCTAGGAAGCTACAAGTATCACTTTTATAAGTCATTGGTTTGACTCGACCGGAAATTGAACTCTTGACCTTCCGCACGGGAGGCCTACACTCTACTGATTCAGTCACAGCGTCCGGTCTCAACAGAGCTAGAAGGCTTCTAGTTGCACCCAGCACCTTCCTGATTAAACCTGATGTACGAAACAGTCTACAAGTCTGTGACCGCAGATGTGGGCTAGTTTAGTAGTAAGTTCACCTTCTCAAAGCCAGAAAGATGAGGATGGCAGAAAAGTACCACTTTCCTTGCATCCAAACTAATCTAGTTTGATAGTTGCAAATCTTAGCAACAGTTAAGGTCATATCTGTATGGGTTCTGACTTGTGACTGTGCTCACTCATTGTGACTTTATAGTACTGCCTTACTGGGAGACCAGGCCACCATGACCCGATATTCCACTCATTGACCATATCCTGATACGTAGTAATCCAGTCGCTGCCATATCCTCTTAATATTGTTCAGTACCAAGCTAGGTAGCGACAAGCATAATTTGTACACATGATTGCTTTGCCACAGGGTTCAAACCGACGACATCCCCACAGACAGAAAGCCACCCAGTTACCATACCGATTCTGCTATCCTGTTCGGTCTAGCATAACACCAGAAATAAAGTTTGGTGACCAGATACCACACCACCTCAAACAAGTGGAGTAAAACAAGTAAAATCAAGTAGAATCTCCCGTTTTGCAACATTTCCAAGTACAGTAAAACCTCCCTAACCGACCACCTCCACAGATCGACCACTGCCATATACCAATTGCTTTATTTGGGTCCCAATCGATCGCCCATACAATACCATTGTAACGATAACAAAAAAAATCCTTCTTAAATCGACCACCTCCCTAAATGCACCAATGGACTAGCGGGAAAATGAGTCTGTTTGGGGAAACATTCAGTTTCATGTCTTCATTCACAGCATGTGCTCTGTGTCAACAGCATAACTGACATTAAGCACAAAATCAAAATCTGCACGCAAAACCACGACAGTCACCAAAACACTGCACGAATAAGCAGACTGAAAGTGAGGCCGACGCACGCACACCAATATTCCTGTTTCAAATGGATCTGTAGCAAGCCCCAGGAGACCGGCGCATTAATAAGACCGCTGGGAACTGTCACACTCTCAGTCCGTATGAGGTGTGTATTGACGGTTTTGTCAACGGTGCTGATGGGGACCTTTCAGTTTGCATAACTCTCTCGTCAGATGGTGCACCATGCCAGTCTCCTGTGTTGTGGAGGTGTATAGGTGTGGTGAGGATTTTGGTGTGTAGGTGCTTAGGGATTTGGTTGGGGTGTAGGTGTGTGTGGTGGCTGTTGATGGTGTGTGTGGTGGGGGTGTAGGTGGTTTATGGTGGAGGTGTAGGGGTGTCTTGCAGAGAGGCACCTCACAATCGTTAGCATCCCTAAACCCCCACCAGAGCCCTAAACCCATACCAAACACCTACACCCCCACCACACACCTAGATCACCCCCCTCCACCACACCTACACCCCACCACATCCCTAAACCACCACACACCTACACCACCAATACACCTACACCCTTCTATCCAACCATGATGGCCGACTTGGACCGGAAACAGGTGCTGCCACCAAGTGTATAGCGAGAGAAATGGTTCATGAAAGGTCCCCATTAAGCTCTAGCTTCAAGTTGTCACACACACAAAGGAAGAGATATGTTCATTTATCCGTCATTTACCCCCCCCCCCCCCAAACCGTAACTATTTTCGCAAGAATTGTTTCTTTTAGTAAAATGTTGTTGTTTGTTTGTGTGTGTGCGTGTGTGTGCATGTGTGTGTGTGTTTGTGTGTGTTCTTAGTGACTCAAACTTCCTTTGTGCTTTACTCTTTTTTATTAAAACAATAAAATCATCACCGTGTCATCTCTGACAATCCAGTTTGACTAAAAAATTTAAATAATTACTTTTTTAATTTTTTTGATTAAAGGCCCAACGGTTAAGGGTGCTACCTCCTCCCCGGGCGTAGACTGAATAGTCAGTCACAAGAACCAGGCACCGCCTTGTCTAATCTGCCCGTTTAAAGCAGGGCGCCATACTGTAACTTGAACCGACTGTTGAGAGGCTGAATCGGCCCCGTTAGCGCTAGGCATAAGGTACTGCTTTCCTAATGCGCCCAGAGCACGTGTGCTACTAGTACTACTGGTACTGGTTCCGAGGTGTGTGAGTTATCTGAGATGTGAGTTATTTATCTAAACTGTGTGAGGTAGGTAACTGAGGTAGTCCCGTTTCTCTGAAACCTGCTAAGCTACTCACATGGTGGCTATGGAACCACCACCTTCGTTTGTGCACGAACATATCTCAATGTCGTATACCCCACACCCCACCCCGGACACCTGTGCCTCTTCCCTAATCTTGGGTTGAACTTTGAAATCCTAGCAGGATCTAACGCAAGTTTAATTCTAGGCGGATCTAATGAACACTCAAAGAAAAAGACCCCTCGCCCAAATGGATTGACGGGTGAGGCATACATAGATTTAAATATAGGTCCTTGGAATGTCTTTAATGAATCCTTGCCATGAACGGGTTGTGCATGTACAAATTGTCTTTGTTCAATTTCACTGACCCTCCGACACCTATGTCTGTTAGTGTTAATGTTATGCTAGGAAAAAATTGATTAGATGCAGCGTCGACTAACGAAGCGGTGTGACAGTCATAATGGAGTTTGTAATAGAGATGACCAGACAGGATGGCTGAATGAGTCGAGCATCCGTCTCCCGTTTTGGTAGATCGTGGGATTCGAACCCATGGGTTTGAACCATAGTCGAGTGAAACCAATGACATAAAAATGTATACATGTTGCTTCCTAGCCAGGCACTTGGCATTATTAGGATAGGGCAAGGACTGGTTGGCTCAGTGTCGGGATAATGTGACTGAATGGGATATCAGGTCACGGTGCTAGCAGATTGGTCTACCAGTGGGGCAGCACTATAAAGTCGACATTGGTGTGCTCTGTCACAAGTCGGTACCCATCCTGATATGACCTTATGTTGCCAGGATGTGAAACTCCAACAACCAACCGATCATAATAAAGACAGGCTTCCACCAACATTTTGGTTGTCTGCTTTTACATGTAAAAGCGATGGTTTGAACAAAAAACAAACATTTCTCGCCGTGAATATGGCCTATGCTGCCGACACGGCGGAAAGCAACCACCAATCAATCAATCAACCCACCACCAACATCCACCGTCGCACAAAGCTCACTACGACTAAGCTTTCCATTATCATATCCTTCTCTTTCACATATAACGGACGCGGTGGCCGAATCGTTTGAGCACAGGCTTATACAGAGCGGAAGGTTAGGATTTTTAATCCCAGCCAAGTCAAACCAATGGCGTATAAAATTGATACTTGTCGCTACCTAGCCTGGCGCTCGGCATTAAAGTTGCATAGTCCAATGAAAGCATCCAATTTTCAAAAGCTAAGCCCTTATGTCAATTTGAACCTACATATGCACCTTAGATACTGGTCCAGTTATTAAGCATGTGATGCTACATAGACGGGACTACTGAGGCCATTTAGCAGAGCCTGGCACTACTGAAGCCTATGTGGTCAGAGTTTTGGCAAGCTTGCCAAAATTAACTTAGCATGTTTTCACTTCATATATCTCCTAAATTAGTCATTTTCAAGCAGAGTTACTTCAAGCTAAAGTAAGATAGATTATAATGAGCAATCTAATATATTTATCTCAGAAAATGACAGAAAATCAAAACCATCGGACTATGCAACTTTACCAGGCAGAGCAAGGACTGGTTAGCACATTATCAGGATCATGTGACCGTGTGGGATATCAATTCATGGTGCCGGTGGCCTGGTCTCCCAGAGTGGCAACACTAAAAAAAGTCACCATGAATGAACAGTGATAAGTCGGTACACATCCTGATTTGACCTTAGATGTTGCCAGGGTGTAAAAACTCCACCAACCAGCTAACAGGCATAAAACAGAAATTTACAAACCCAGAAAGCACATGATGTAAGTAATCAAAACATTAGATACCGGCCCATGTCATTGTAATCTCAGTAGAATGGCTACGTAAGTTATAATGTAGCGGAACAGTATATTTTATACCATAGCATTATTTATTTTTAAATTCCTTATATAAAAAAAACAAAATAAATCCACTCCAAAACCCCCCTAAAGATAGCAAAACCTATACAATGAAAATAATAATAAAAGGGCGAGATGCTACCCATAGTAAAGGTGCTTAATACATAATTGTCAAGTGGTGGATGCATATTTACGGTTGGCAGAATTAATCCAGATATTTAGGACAAGAAAGTTGGAAGACGGGAAGTGTTTCTTTTGAATGGTTCCTTGCCGAGATCCCAAGTGCACAGATGGGACATTTAGAATCTAATGTAGGCGTGTAAGCCTCCCATATCTAAACCAACCTTGCACAGCCTGGTCTGTGGACTATGTTGACCATGCGTGCTCGGGGTGCATAAGAGGACTACAACTTCCAAAAGCAACTAAGCATAAGAAGCGGTATACTTTTCAGTTTTGAGACACCACGAATTGACGAATCGCATGTACAAAATATTGTCCTGCATGATTACAAAAACAGTAGCCACGTATTTTACACAGTGATAGAAATAAGCAAAAAATGTAACTTGTCCAGGACAAGTATGGTGTTTTTTTCACTTGTCCGTAGTACTTACAGTTATCTCAGGTAACCTCCATGGTTATGGGAATAAAACTACAACAAAAAATTAAACAACAAAACAAATGTCATAAATAATGTCAATTTTCACTTGTCCAGCGGAAAAGCTCAAGCCATATTCTGCTTGTCTGTGCCTACTCTCACTTGGCTCGGACAAGCTCTTATTTCGTACGCTGTTACGATGCCATCATGTTCACATTGGGAGTAGTTTACTGAATCAGTAAATGTAAAATAATTGCTAGGACAATTTAACTGCAATACAAATGTATAGCAATAATCCTACTAAGTGGTCATGTGATTATCGGTGCAGAGTGAGTTTAAAGTGTTTGGCCGAGAATGAAGGATAGGACCGAGAGTGGCAACGACCCAAACTTTCTGTACATATGCTGAAGCTACGACCCAGCATGCCGGGTCGCAGCTTCAGTCCTTTCTGGGAGACCAGCAGAACTCAAAATACCTGCAGACCGGACAACACTAGTAGTACTGACTGTGCGAGAGGGTCTACAGTCTCTGAAGGTTGAGACAGCACTATGGTAGGAGTAGCAGTTGGGGTGGAGTGCATAGCATTGATGAAATGGTGCTGTCACATTACGACGTTTCTCGCCAACGTGCGTCAATGTGTGTAATTTCTTGGCGAAACAGTGGGAGACGTCTGGAAGCGTTACGCGTGCGTTGGTATTCGTTGATGGACGGCGACGGTCGGCGAGGCGTGCCAGGGTATCGGCGAAGTTTTGTGTTTGCACAAAACTTTGGACGTGCGACGACACACGGGTGCTAACATTATGGCGACGTTAGGGGTGCGTCGAGATACGTTAAACGCGCTGGAATAACGTTATGTGAACACTAGGCATACGCCGCACGCGCGTGAGGGTCATTCCTACACATTGCACCAAACTGTTGCTTTTTGTTGTTTTACATCCTAGGAACATCTATGGTCATATCAGGACGGCGCGCCAAACTTTTACCACAATGTCGGCCGCACGCTACCAATACGTTGCGCTGACGCCGAAAAGTTTGACGAGTCTCAACGATTAAAAGTGATTTTGCGTGTTGGCGGCACGCCGGCGAGATACGTTGTAGTGTGACAGGGCTATTAGGATGTTAAAACAATCATTTTCTGGAGACATTTTATTTTCCCAAACTATTTAGTTTCAAAATAAAATTATTTCAGGACTTTGAAAACCTTTTAAAATTCCAGATGGCACCCATGAGCTTGGAAAAGAAGGCGACTTTAACAAATGCTTCATTGTACGAATATGGGTCCTTGTATCATTTGGAGTGGAGCGTATATTGACACGGGCCTTGGACAAAACTGTCACTGAAACTAAAGGTACTCAGATCTCAAACCCCACATCCGGTAATAACTGCCTCGATACTCAAATCAAGCAACATACCCTCTTCCCCCCCCCCCCCCCATAAAAAAAACAACAGACGACACAAACGCATAACTCATTATTGGGGGAGGAGTGTTCAAATTGTCCCGCATGTGTTTGGGGTATATATATAGAGATGTCCGAAAACTGGTTCAAACGTCTTCCGGCTTGGAATACACACGCTGACATAGTTAGGCATACACCGACCCTGATATTAAATTTAACGAGGACTAAGAAGTATTTACAATTTAACAACACACGCCAAAACAAAACAAAAACAGGCAAAGAAAAAAAAGCTACACATAAAATATAAATTTTAAAAACCCCACAACCGCCAACCTGTGCACATGCTGGCCATGGTGTGCTGCAAACAGCGCTGCGGCTCGGCTCATCACGCCACAGCACGACCGTTTCAATCTTTTTATCCACTTCTTTTCAAACTAGATACCTACCCCCGAGTTTTTAAAGGGCCTGCCCTCCTTTCACCGACCAGCCATTGCTGAGCCCACTCTTATTATTCACATCGAATATCCCGCCTCTTCTGCCTGCTGCAAAATCAGGTAGGTGGGGCGGCTTTACAATTACACGGTGACAGAAATACAATGTTTAAAATTTAATAAGCATGTTTGATAGGGGGATACTGTGGTTGGCAAGGGAACAAACACGCAGACTGGCGTCTAATTCAGAGGTAATTCTCTGTGGGGATGGGAGGGAGAAGAATTCAGGTGTGTGTGTGTGGGGGGGGGGGGGGGCATGTACATTTAGCAAGTATTTATCAGTAAATGAGTGGTGTGTGTGTGCGTGCGCGCAACCTCACCAAAGGCATGAGTATTTATATGAACCGCCAATCACAAATCCTGCTATTATGTCATAATTCTATCCAAACTAATTATATATCAATATATAAGCAATGTTGCTTCATTAGCTAAAAAAAAGTCTTTCATATGGTTGACACGCACAACTCGCGTCATGCTTACAAGTACATCTTCCATATATATATCATATATTAGTCAGCCTCACGAAAACGGGCCAATCGGTGGTCAAGTGAAGATGTCGGCATCGCAATTCTTAAAAGTGTAGTGCATTTCTTTGTTTCATATTAAATTATCCTAGAAACAAATAAGGTTGTTGTATTTTCTCGACCTTTACATTCAGTATAAATTTAAGGACTTTCCGACATCTCTGTCAATGCTAAACTATAATTATACCGATCGACGCCGACATCCAATGATTGACGCCGACAACTTTAACAGATGTCGGCATCGCAATTCTTAAAGTCTCATGCATTTCTTTGTTTTATATTAAATTAACCTAGAAACAAATACGGTTGTTGTATTTTCTCGACCTTTACATTCAGGATAAATTTAAAGACTTTCCAACACATATGCAGTCTGAGGCGCCGGTTGTTCGCACGAGGCGGCGGTCTGCTACAACGGCAAAGCCGTGTGTAGGATGTGGTGATGCGCATCGTTCGGATGGTACTGCTGATGTTGAGTCGGGTAGTGTCACTAGTATTGTAAATGAGGTGATAGAGGCTGGTCTGACAGAACCTGCACGGCGGTTATCACTGGAATGTAGAGATGGTAACGCGTCTGACTTGGACGATGAATTGATGACAGACTTGTTGAGTGGCTGGAGCTAAAGCTAGAAAATCTACTACAAAGGGTAAGCTACTGCCGTATAAATATGTTATCCGTGGAGAACGTAAAGGGAAGGTGTCGCAAGTACAAGCGAGCTGGTTTGAATACTTTGCGGCTATTCGCCGTATGATACGCCGAGGTGACGTTCCTGTGTCGTGGGTGCCAAAAATGGAAGCGCATATGGATGCGTTGTTTGACATGGCACAAAATTACACATGGGAAACGTGCTTGGCGTTTTCCGAGCGTGTAAATTATAATTATACCAATCGACGCCGACATCCATGCTCGACGCCGACAACTTCCCCCAATTGGCCTCTTTTCGTGATCTTGACCCATATATATATATATATATATATATATATATATATATATATATATATATATATATATATATGCACGCAGTAATAAACACTCATGGCAGGTTCACCAATCATACAGGACATACCTTGCACAGGATCCTGCTCATGGTATCAAATTCATAGGGGTGTTGGAAATAATGATTACTCTTGCCTAGAGTAGGGCTCAAATCCCACATTTCTGCCATTCTGGGGAAAGCATCCTAACCATTAGTCTACCTAGATTCCTTGATGCAATCAACCTACGCATGCCTACCTGTCTGTGATTGTGGTGCTTTGCCTACCGGGTCAGCTTATTTCTATTTATTCTACTCAGGAATGCCCACCCTCCTCAAAGCCAGCCATAATGCCTAATTGGGTCGTTGAACTTAGAAAGGTGTGCCAAATTCGCACTCCGACCTCTCTGCACACATACACACTTTTAATAAGTTATTATATACCTACACATACACCAGGATGTCTCAGCCATACTAATTTCTCCTTCAGAAATTGTCCATCACAAACGCCAAGAAGAAATAATAAAAGTGGCAGCATTTGTCATCAAAAGTGGGCAAGTGCTGGTGCTTTCGTGCTTGAGTTTAGCTAAGACGTCACGACCTCCTATGAGAGAAAGCGAGATGTTGCTAGATGCAATTGGATGAATATGTCGTCTGGGTTGCTACTAGGACTATGCCACGTCTAATGTAGCATGAACAGGAGGCAAGACTGTAGGCTTACTCGCTGGGAAAGTGGTGGCGCACCTCGTCGTCTATTTGTGTCAGCGTGTCACTATAGACCCCTTTCAATGTTTATAAACATTGTGTATGCGCGCGCATCTTGGCTGCAGAACGAAGGCACACTGCCATTGAGTTTGCCGGTACGCGCAGTGCAAAACGTTAATTTTGTTCAAAATTATTAGAAATGCAGAACCCTAACCATATAAATTTAATATAATCTGTTTGTTGAATATGTTTACTATACAGGGATGAAAGTGATCTCCGGGGAGAAAAAGCGGATATTCTCCCATAGGTTTAGTTTAGCAATGTCAGGGAATCGAGGAAAATTTCCATAAGTCAGGTTTCATATACAGTAAAACCTCTATACCGACCCCCTCCACAGATCGACCACTCCGTATATCGATCGCTTTATTTGGGTCCCAACAATACCAAGGTAAGGATATTCTAACTCTCTTAACCAACCACCTCCTTAAATGGACAACTTAAAGTCGGTCCCATGGTCGGTCGATTTAGAGAGGTTTTACTGTATATTGGAATATGCTGATAGTGCTGCCCTGTTTGGAGCATGTACGGTAGTAGTATACACTGATAGTGCTGCGGCGTTTGGAGCATTTATTAGTGGTAAACGCTGATAGTGCTGCACCATCTTCACCATGTAATAGTATAGATCTACGCTGATGGAGCTGCATGATTGAAAAATCCCGGAAATCCGCGGAATCGCGGAGATCTTTCATCCCTCTACTATATGTGTTCCAAGTGGTTTGTTTCTAGGGGGTGTGGTTTTAGAGATATTTCACTTTTTCTGAATGAAGATGGCTCACACGCAGTGCAAAACGTCTATTTTATTCAAAATTAATAGAAATACAGACCCCAAACCTTATAAATTTAATATAATCTGTTCATTGAATATGTTTTCTATATATGTGTACCAGGCGGTTTTTTTCTAGGTGGTGTGGTTTTAGAGATATTTCACATTTTCTGTATGAAGATTGTTCATAGACATTGAGTTTGCGCGTGACCGTGTGTCATCCTGCAGCCAAACAGCGCATGCACTGACCTAGATACCTATGCTGATGTCATATGAAATAGGTCTATAAGAAAAGAAGGCGGCCAGGTTTGTATGGTAATTAGATACCGCGGTGGATGATGGGATATCTGCTACCAAAATAGGTCACGTGACGCACGTGGTCTGTGTCCCTTATTCGTTGCGTCCAGCGAGTCACCCGACATGAGATAATATATCTGTCGGGATTTACTATTTAGCATGTTGGATGGCTGATCGTGAAGATATTGCAACACTGAGCCTCCACGTAGTGGTGGCGGACATTTAAATTTTAACCAAGGCAACCAGCTGAGCATGCGCACATGTGATCTGGGTCGCCTGTGAAGCCTGGCTCCCAATGCGTATCACAGACAGGTGTGAGTGTGAGTGTGTGAGTACAAACGTCCTGCTCACTAAGTTACCATAACAACGGACGTACGTAATGGTATGCAGTGGCTGTTTGTTGTTTTACGTCCTAGCAACATCTAAGGTCATATCAGGACGGGTACCGACTTGTGACAGTGCACACTCATGGTGACTTTATAGTGCTGCCCCACTGGGAGACCAGACCACCAGCACCATGACCTGATATCCCACTCAGTCACATTATCCTGACACTAAGCCAACCAGTCCTTGCCATATCCTAATAATGCCGAGCACCTGGCTAGGAAGCGATAAGTATCAATGTTAAAGTCATTGGTTTGACTCGACCAGGAAGGTTTAAACTAAACATTAAAATAGTGATAATAGTAATAGTAATAGTAATATATATTAAAGTTGCATAGTCCGATGGCTTTGAGTTTCTGACATTTTCTGAGATAAGTACATTAGGTTGATTGTCATAATGTATCTTGCTTTAGCTTGAAGCGACTTTTATTTTAAATGGCTAACTTTGGAGACAATAGAAGTGCCGCCATGCAAAACTAATTTTGGCAAGCACGCCAAAACTCTGATACCATCATAGCCTTCTGCAGTAACAGCTATTAAATTGACTCAGTATTCCCATATATATGGTGACAAATGTTTAATAAGTGTGCCAGTATCTAAGTTAGATATGTAGAATCAAATTTAGATAATTATTTTGGTTTTGAAAATTTGATCTCATCGGACTATGAAGCTTTAATAACAACACATTGTAAAAAATTGGTATTCAAGTTAATTAGTTTTTCCGTGAAGCAACATACATATTTGGGTTGTAGAAAATTCCACAGTATTGTATCTCTCAAAAAGCTACCCTATAATCAAAAGATACAATTTTGCATGTTACTGTTCAGGCTTATTTTCATTTAAAAGCACTCCCATGTGGGCTAGTATGATGCTTACGAGTATGTAAAATAATGTATGGGTGTTTTTTTTTTTTTAATGTATTGCAAATTTACAGAGCGATTTTGCTATTCACTGGAACTACAGCCTAGTGATGTCAGTACCATATCAGTGTCATTCAGTTGAGCAGAAGGCACCCATGTAACATGTGTGAAATAAAACTTCAAGCTTGGGAGGTTTGGCTAGAGGCCTGCTAATGCTATTTCGCAGTAGTTGCAGAGAAAATAAACCTGGACCCGTACAGAAAACAAAATAATACAAAACAACCAAAGTATTCCGCAAATGTACGAAGCCCATAGCCGTGTTCACACGGGCAATGTAAATCGATTCGTAGAAATCGACGCCTAGTTCGGCTCACATTTGCCGTGTGAACGAGCGGCTGAGGCGGATCAGGGCTGAATCGATTCCTGTGATCTGGATACTGTAAACCACCTCTCGAGGTGGTTTACGTGAGGCGATTTCTGTGAATCAATTTATTTTGCCCGTGTGAACGCACCGCTAATTCGATTTACCTGATTCGATTTGTCTAATTCACTTCACATTTTGCCCGTGTGAACACGGCTCATGAGTACAAGTAAAGATGTCGTTTGTGTTGCCATCTCCAGTCAGAGTCATTTGAAATCGACTGACAAGTATTTTTGATGACTTAATGCTATAAAGGTCATGTTATTCCTAATATGAACTTAGATGTTGCCAGGATGTAAAACTTCAACAACCGTTCAGCACACACATGTCTGGCACGGTGGCCTAATTGGTAGAGCGCGGGCCTCGCATGTGGAAGGTCGGGAGTTCGGTTCCCGGTCCAGTCAAACCAATGACTTTAAAATTGGTACTTGTCACTTCCTAGCCTAATGCTCGGAATCAATAGGATAGGGCAAGGACTAGTTAGCTCAGTGTCAGGATAATGTGACTGAGTGGGATATCGGGTCATGGTGCCAGCGGCCTGATTCAGGGGGGCAGCACTATAAAAATCACCATGAGTGCACAATCAACACCAACTACAAGTCGGTACCCGTCCTGATACGACCTTAGATGTTGCTAGGACGTAAAACAACAAACAAACATGTCCGCCATTGCCTGTCTAACAGCAGACGACATTTAGTAGTAATAGTAACAACAGACGACACCAAAAGTGCAGCTTTAAAATAAATACATCCTAAGCTAATTTCAAAACATTTGCACCAAAGATATGTTTTATTTCCCCCATGTGATTTCAGTCGATAATTGTGCGGATTCGAATGCTGTGGATGGGCATAACGATTTAAAGCCTCAATTCAATGAAACAACAATAGCAGCAATTTAATTTGGCCGTGTATCGGTAGCCTCAATAAAAACACACTGACGCTAGAAAAGACACAGTGGCGAGTCAATTTTCTGCGGGTCATGTTGTAAACCGGTTTACTGAATCCCGGGTGCCCTAAGAACCATCACCGCGACATGCTCTTTCCATCAGATGTGAATTCCCAATTACATTCAAAATAATTTAATTACCGAGCCAAGTTGAAATGTCAGTGATCACAATTAAAGGCACAATTACCGCACCGTCTGTGCTTGAAATACCAGCCTGTCGTCTGGACGCTTCCAAATGTCCGATATGGAAATATTCACTATTTTCTACCTCGCATCCTGTTTCTATAATTAAACCGGTGTGGTGGTTTCAGCGGGTTCCCGTGCTCAGAGGTGTCCCTCGCTTCTGCGCTGCTTCTGCGCATGCGCGGATTTCGCATCAACTCGGGTCACCTGAGCCACTTATTGGCGCATGCGCACATCCTACAAACTCGGGTCGAATAATCGAATACGCTTTCTCCGCAGCGCGGGTGGACAATTTAAAAAAAAATAAAATTTTATGACCGATAAAAAATACAGCAAAATAGGATTTAAAGTATTTTATGATGGCCCAGTTTACCTATATTTCCATTTAATTAATCTAAGTTATTCTTTTTTTGCACATGGCACGTGTATTTGTCGACTCCACTCGCCGTGTTCTATTTGAATTTCTGACGACTGGGATGACCCGAGTCGCCCGGGTAGTGTTAATCGATTACGGCCATCCTTATTAGATTCTGACGCATGCGCAGAAGCGAGGGACACCTCTGAGCACGGGAACCCGCTGAAACCACCACACCGGGCTCACAATAACCTCGGACATTGCTTGTAGATTGAGTTTGACTTTTCTGCAGGCCCTGGTACTTTTATCTAAACTCAAAATGAACTCGGTGGTCTAAAAGTCAAAATGAACGCGTGCTTTATCTTGCGGAGTGTTGGTGAACAATCTGACATTGACTGATTTCAGATGTAACATATCTCTGCCTTGGATCTACGGTGGGTCAGTCAACATGTTTATATGACAAACGTCGAATGATTGGACGTCCATGTGTCAAATCAACCAAAGGATCCCACGACTCCATCACAGAGTTTGGACTTTTTTTCTCTGTCCTAAAAAAGGGTATTATAACAGTTCCGCATGCTGTTTTCTGTTGCAATGGCAGTTAAAACTGCATAGTCCGATGAAAGCATACCATTTTCGAAACCAAAAACTACTATCTACATTTCATCATGTATATATCGAAATTAGATACAGGATTTCCTGATGCATAGAAGGGGATACGAAGTCAATTTAATAGAACGTATTACTGTTAAAGGCTAAGGGGTGAGAATGTGTACGTGCAGGGAGGGGGGAATACACAACACAGTGACACACACACACGAATGGGAAAATTATATTAAGAAATATTAGGATAATCCACAAACGCATCAGGAAAACACATATTATAATTTCTTACATGCAAACACGCACAACAAAAATTCTCATTTGTCCAGGATACTACATTTATTACAAAACATTAGTGGGGATAATGGGGAAACTAATTCTCCAAGTAGTTCGCAAATTAACTATGAAATATGTCCCCCCAAAAGGTTTGTTTTATTTAACAATGCCTCTACATCACATTGATTTTTATCATCAGCTATTGGATATCGAAGTGATCGAAGGATGATGAAAATATCATGGACAAAGAAGATCACCAACAAAGAAGTTCTCAGAAAAATTAAAAATAAGAAAAGCTTGTTTGCCACTATACAGACAAAGAAACTTATTTATTTTGGCCACATCATTCGTCAGAGTTCAATATACCGTACATTGTTGGAAGGGAAGGTGAATGGCAGCAGAGGGAGAGGGAGACCAAGAACATCATGGTTTACAAATATTTCACAGTGGACAGGCTTGAATTATTCAGTCTATCAGAACAGCACAACATCGGGACAAGTGGAGAACCATTGCATCCAACCCTCGACTAGAGGACGGAACTATTGATTGATTGATTGGATATCAAACATATGGTCATTCTGACATATTTGTTTCGAGGAAACATGCTGCCGCCACATAGGTACTCTTTCCAATAAGCAGCAAGGGGTCTTTTATATGCTTTTCCCACAGACAGGACAGCACATACCATAGCTGCTTGTCAGTCAGCCATTATCGTTTCATCAGAGTTTTATTTCTGAATGCACTGTTTTCTACATTAATTGGTACTGTTTGGCTCAGTGCCAGTGGCCATATTTGTTTAGAACCTCTTTCTCGTCATTCTTACGTAGTTCTCAACCCTTGGTGGCACCCAAGGGACAAAATTCAATTGAATAGATTGGTTCGTTCGTTGGAATTTTACATCCTGGCCACATATAAGGTCATATCAGGACCGCCCCGTGATTGGAAGATGCAATTTAGCATCGTCTGAGTGGTTGCGCGGAGAGATTTCAAATTTGAAATGGGTTGAAGCTGAGGTGCATTTGAAACCACTAAGCTTACACAGTTGGTTTTACGTCCTGGCAACATCTAGGTCATATCAGGACGGGTACCGACTTGTGACAGTGCACACTCATGGTGACGTTACAGTGCTGCCCCACTGGGAGACCAGGCTGCCAATACCATGACCTGATATCCCACTCAGTCACATTATCCTGACACCTCGCCAACGAGTCCTTGCCAACTCCAAGCCACTGCACCTCGCCCCATACGCTTTGGGGTGGTATGGCTTAAGCTTTTAACATCCCTCGAATCTGGCCTCCAGAAACCATAGCCTGCATAACTTCAAACCATAATGCCGAGCTCCTGGCTAGGATGTGACAAGAATCAATTTTGAACGTCATTGGTTTGACTCTACCGGGAATTTAACTCGCGATCATCCTCACGGAAGGCCTGCGCTCTACCGATTCGGCCACCGCATCCGTATTTTTCAATAAATGAAACACCAGTTCGTGTACCAACTCCACCATCTTTCGCCGTGCAAGCTGAAGCTGCAACCTGGGACTTGCTATCCGGACCGCACTCTGTCCACACCTCTCTCTATCTCCTCTTCGCCGGCCTTGCTCCTCCTTGAAATGCATTCTACTCTTACTCTGTGTGTCTATGCCTCGCTGGTTGGTCGCCATAGAGCAGGTAGACACGGTCCTTTGACGCAACTCTCCTCATTTCTCTTTTCTATACTCTACCCTTTTTTTTCTTTCTTCTCCCAGACATACTCCTCCCCCTGACCAGGGCAGTTGTGTGCTTGGGTGGGGCCATGTACCATTACATTTTCTCTCGCTTTGTTCTCGTTGCTGGAACCACTGCTGCACCCATCTTTACCCGCCCTTCCTCGAAACCCTTGCTGCTGTCGACTGGATACAAGTGCCAACTACCGCTCAAGAGATTCGGGGCCGCCTCAATGCTTCGCCGTTACAACGTTGTAAAGATGTCCCCAGCTTCTACAACACTCCCTACTGAAGTTAAGTCTTCAACCAAAGATTGGGGCCGATTTATCAGAGCCTCTCTATTAATGTTGCAGTTCTGCGACCAGTAACCGTCGTAAGGTTACAAACCACCCCCAAAGTCAAGCTGCAACCTGGCATGTTCCCATGGTGGGTCTCAGCATCAGTCATTTATAGCCATAGGGTATCATCGGACGCACACTTGAAATAACTATATTCTTGATTCAACTTAGCTATAATAACATCTTCCTGTCATACATAAACAAAGCGCAATTTAAATAACAACACTACCTTTAATTTTGATACATTCAAAGTTACGCAGTAAGAAAATGGCTGACCAAAACTAAAGGTGACAGTTCACTTTTTAGCACTCACTGAAAAATAGTGAAAATAGCCACACTATCGAGGTAAATATTCAATTTTAGACCTAGTTGATGTTACAGAATGGTAAAATTATCATAACCTGAAAAATAGTTTCCCATTGATCGGCAACCATTGGCATTTTGTGTCGCAAATGCCCATGTCATAGGCTATGAGATTATCTATACTACAGTCGGTATGTGTATTACTGACATCATTAGTCGGAAAGTACTGCTGGCATTACTGAATTGGTAGTGTACGCATATTTCACTGCATTTTGAAATCAGGGACTCAAATGAATCCGGTTCTTAACTAAAAACATTATTTTCAGCTCATCACTCCCATCTGCTCGGGCAAATGCTAGTTTGGAATTTGGAAGATAATTTCTGACTATACATAACATTAACAGATTACTGGTATAAATCCTACAGGAATCTATTATTCAGCGACGTAACGACTGGAGAGTGGCCCTTTAAAGGTTCAGTATATTACGCGATAAAAGGGGCCATAGATGATAGAGCTGTCATTTCTAACAGGCTTCTATTATGGTTGTGAGTTTGTGCTATATTTTGAGGCAAATATATTAGGTTGAAAGTTGGAATCTAGATTGCCTTTATTATAAATGGCTAACTTTTGAGATCCTTGAGGTGAAAACGTGCAAAGTTAATTTTGGTGTGCACATTGAAATGCTGGACACCACAAGAAAGAGCCTTCAGCAGCAACAGATTCTATTAAATTGGCCCTTCTATGCAGCAAGAAATGTTTACTAAGTGAATCAGTATTTAAGTTGAACATGTTGGCACAAAGCTAGGTAAGTATTTTGGTTTTGAAGACTATGTAGCATTATTAACCTTTCAAAATTCTCAACTCCTCCCTCCATATTAACAAATAAAAATAATTTATAAAGGACAGCGAACCATTATTATATTTAATTTGGCGAATAACATTTTAAAAACAAAAAAAAATACATTGTTGTTGGGTGGAGGCGGAGTGGCTGGAGGGAGCTGCCGGCCCCGGTTATACGGCGGAACCCGGGGGGGTAAAGAGAGAGGTGTCGCCGAAAATTAAAGTATCCTGAGAGGTAGAAAGTCCAATATCCTTTCATAAAAGAGAGCAAAAGCTCTGTACCATGTCACGAGATTGGGAGTGCATGGAGGTAGCAGGGGTAGGGGTGGTGGTGGTGGAGAGGTCCGGGCGGCCGAGGGTGAGGAGGGACTCTGGAACCTGCCACTAGAAAGGAGAGCACACACTGCGTACCGGTGTATTAAGTTCAAAACACTACCCCACAACAAGACTACGGTAGTGTTTTCAACTTAGGTAAAGGTAGGTTCAAAACACTACTGTGGCCACACTCAAAACACTATCCTTAAGTTCAAAACACTCCCTTTGAGCCCAAAACACTACTGTCATGGTGCTGACAGCCTGGTTTCCCGGTGGGGCAGCACTATAAATCCGCAATGAGTGTGCACTCTCACAAGTCAGTACCCGTCCTGAGATGACCATAGATGTTGCTAGGATGTAAAACAACAAACAATAAATCAAACACCGCAGCATGGTCAGCATATTAATATGTACCAGTAGGTTACATTTTGCGGCATTACAGACCAGACGGGATGGCCGAATGAGTTAGAGCGTCTGTCTCCTGTGTTGGTAGATCGTCGGTTCGAACCCTGGTCGGGTCAAACCAATGACTTAAAATGTTTTACTTGTTGCTTCCTAGCCTGGCACTCAGCGTTATTAGGATAGGGCTAGGACTGGTTGGCTCAGTGTCAGGATAATGTGACTGAGTGGGATATAAGGTCTTGGTGCTGGCAGCCTGGTCTTCCAGTGGGGCAGCACTATAAAGTCAACATGAGTGTGCACTGTCACAAGTCAGTACCCGTCCTGATATGACCTAAAATGTTGCTAGGACATAAAACAACAAACAAAGAGTATTACACTTACAGCACCCACTGCCGTGTTATGACAGTGTTTTGAACTTAACACTAGTGTATTCAACTAGAAAACACTACGGTAGTGTTTTGAATTTAGGTTGAAAACACTACGGTAGTGTTTTCAACGGGGTAGTGCTTTGAACGTCCTACACTGGCACTACAAGGGCCTGGCACTGATAAATAGCTTGCAAGATGAAATAAGGCAGTTCTCACATAGCGAAGCCAAAATACATGGTCTCAGTATCAGGATCTGGAAGACTTTGACAGTCGGCAGTTTCACCATGAGACGATATCGAGTAAATTATCCAAGTGAAGTAGCCCTGGTGATTACAGGACATCCGTACCATTCGCCTACAATTGCACTTTCATTATAATTTATATCTGATCCCCTTATGCAATTCACTTATATTATAAATTCCACAACAGGCTTATATTTGTAATGATGTATATATTATTTATGAGCTAGTCAATATGTCTAAACAGGAAGTTACGACTTTATTTATGTTGCCGGTTTGGTCATCATGCCTGCATTGCGTTTGATTCGCGGCATAGGAGGAGTATCCCCCCCACCCTGCAACCGTTGAGTTATGTAACCCCCCCATGTTCCGCCTTATAACCCGGGCCCGCAGCTCCATCCAGCCACTCTGATTCCAGTAGCGCTCATCTCTTCTTTGGCCTACCACACCACACCATGCTACAGATCACCTAGTCGCCGGGCTACGCCCACTCACGATGCCGTCAGTCGCCTGCGGACGAGGCCGCCCCACCGGCTGTCACGGAACATGGAGATCCGCAGACGCCACCGCTCCGGATACCGCCTCCACGACCTCGGGCCGCCAAATTGAGGCGGCCTAATGGATCACCTCGTCGAGACGAGCCCTTCACACCCACTAATGGCCCGCTCCATCAAGCGCCTCACCGGCCTCGTGGAGGCGATGAAGTTGACCGCCCCCATGGCCTTGGAGCGCCTCGCCAGAATCGTGGAGGTGATGGCGTCCGCCGCCACGCCGCACCCGGCCCGACCATACCACCTCAGCCCCGCTGCCTCATCCACCCACTCTACAGACGACACGCCCGGCACTGGAGCCCCACGCCGCACCCAGCTGCCTCTGCGACCCCGACCACACACCAGTCTCTGCCGCGGAGGCTGTCCGGGAGATCCTGGAGTCCGTCAAGGCGTAGAACACCGGACGCCGGAAAGGTATTCCGGCGAACTATATCTTCCTCCACGACCTGGTCCGAGAGGGGCCCGGATGGGAAGGTGGTGAAGAAGGGGGAGGCGACCATGGAGGAGTACAACCTCGCCCTCCGGATGGTCGAGGTCCACCCCTCCTTCCCCCCGGACGCCATCCCGGGCCTAACCCACCACACCTTGACCGTGCTAAGGGATAGCATCACACACCCCTGGCTTACCATCCAGAGATACTCTGAAATGATCTTTACCTGGATCGCAGATGGTAGGCTCCCTGACGGGTGGCACGACCCTATGGTGATCAACTCGGTCTGCCTCGAGGTGATCATCCAGGGATGGCTGCCTCCACGTCATTCTCCCGGGATCCATCCTCCCGCTCTGCAGCTGCTGCCGCCCAGGCCAGCTCATCCCAGGCTGACAGCCGTACGCCCTACACCCGGGAGGCCTACGTCGTTCCCTGCCCGGCCTGGAACCCTGACCGTGCCGGCGAAGCCCACGGCAAGCAGGGCGACACGTGTGCGCCTATTGCGCCAACGTCAGGCGGATCCTCACAGCACACGCACAGTGAGGTGGTGTGTTACACCAAGCACGCCCGTGAGCGCGCCTTGGCAGGCCCCGCGACGGATTTTTAGTCCGACGCCGGCGGATTGCCGACGGACCAGGAGGGATGCACTCGCTCCACACCCGCCGTGGCCCGTTGATACCTCCTACATTGACCACCTCCCTAGGTTCCACCATCCTACCCCTCCCCTACCTTGCCATCCGCGCCCCTGCCAGCGCCGCCGAGTTTGCCGCTCCCCTAAAGCTTTAAAGCTTAATTTTCCTTTTTACATATACATACATGGTTTCTTCTTCAGTGCTGGTCCTAATTGGTTGGTCCCTCACATTGTAACGGTTTTCTTCAAAATTAATTCTCATTTTCATACCACATGAAGAAAATTCCTTTCATTATTTATTTCATTATATTGCAATGACAGCAATCCAGTGGGGAAAAAAGGTTTGGTTTATTTTTTATTGCAAAAATAGATTCATTTGTCACGCAAATGTAACAGCTAAAAATGGGAATGGTGAAACTGTACTGCTTGTGTTGGAAACTACTTCATAGCAGACCAAAATATTCAAACATAGCTAGTTTATTTGCAAGGTTGTAACATGCAAAAATATCAGAAAGCTAATTTTAGGACTGTTGAGTGTCTCTGGGTAAAACAACGATGCTTGAAAGTGAGCATAACACATGTTTCATGAGGTGTCATACCATGAAACACGTGTTCACCTTTAAGTTTCACAATATCCAACCATGCAAGGTAGGAAAAATCCTGCTGCTATAAATAGCATAGCATTATAGATGCCTAGTTCTGAACACAAAAGTTATATTATTTCCTAAAATGCATTAAAAGTGCAATAACAACTTTGTGTCATGGGTGAAACACGCGTTATGGCGAAAATTTATTTCCCGATACAAAATCCAACAATGGATCAAATATCTTCCCACCACCAATTTTGTTGGCACACACCTAAGTTGAGTCGACCCTAATTTGCCTGAGAGGAGTGTTCACTCGTACGCGATCTGAGTCGACTTAGATGAAGCGAACTAGTTGAGGTGACTTAATGCCCGGGTGTGAACGGGCTTAAGCATCGTTCAAAAATAAAATAAAAAACATAAAAATACCACTTTTTGTTCTTATATGAAACTTATTAATCGACGAGTATTAAACTTGAATAATTAAAGTTTAATACTCGTCGATCTAAAGCTAAGTTAGATATATATCTGTTCCCGGAAAAATCGTTCTGATTACAGAGGGGTCCCCCAAAATGCTTGCTTTTCAGTGCCTCTTAGGGGGTATCCCCATGAATTTCAGCCTATGATGTAGATAAAATGTCCATCTACAACCTCATGTTTACAATTTGTAAATGCGTTCACATTGTCTGTGTCTGTGCACATTCAGAAGATTTGACTTGATTTCAACACTCAAACTCCACCTTCTATATATCTTGGGTAGCTTTAAAAGGTATATGGACATTTAAATCTGTTATTAATTGACCATCGTGTGAAGTTTCATGATGCTGTAAGGTCGAAAAGGTACTTTGGTAGGTCCCCTAGTTTCAGTGTTATAAGATCAATCATATCAATGATAACCAAAAATCCACAAATATGTCACTAATGTGTGCATCTACTTTTATTCTAATGGATGGAATCGACAGAGGAGATAGACACCTACTTACACTGAAAATTTGATTTAGATATCTCGATTATTTAGGAAGTTAGAACAAAAAATTACTAAATTATTAAATATATAGTTTTGGGGTCACACACTTGTAATGCTAAAACATTAAAACAAAGGAAGAAAACTTAACGTTTCATGTATATATATGATAGTTATACTAGATTTACTTGTAAGTTGACGTATTAATGACATTCTTATGAATCTACCAATACAAAGGTAAGGATGAAAGTAGTTACAATGGACCCATGGAACATCATTAAACAATGAGAAATTTCTATAACCTCCTTCTAAATCACTAATGTATTAATTTAGTTTTATTTTAATGGTGTATATCCTCCAAGTCACTTTTATTTTAATGGGTGAAATCAACAGAGCAGCTAGGGATCTACTTACACTGAAAATTTCAGTGAGGCATATCGATTATTAAGCAAGTTAGCAAAAATTGACAAATATCTAGACTTTGGGTCACACACTTGTATGTTTGTAATGCTAAAGCATTAAAATAATGGCAGGAAACTAGCCCTCATTACCTAAATTGAAATAGCTCTAGCACGCTTAATAATCAACCGATTGACACAATTGTTGGATTTTCTTGTATGGTTTTCAAAGCTCTTTCCAACAATGCCATTCATTTTCAGATAGGTTTGGTTTGAAAATGTTGTCCACATTGCTAAATGGAGTACGCAGCTTTAAGTTTAACCAAATATGACATGTATGAATAATTATAATAATAACAAATTTGTAGATTTAAACGCATTATATTTCGGTCTAAATAACACTTCCTGTGCTGTGCAGTTTAGTTTATATGTATATGTAAACACGAGGTTGTCGGTGTGTGGCAGTGAGGCTTCCCTGTACCTGTCTTGAACAGTGATGTGAATTTGACAACGCAAACTGACACACCCCACCCTGTATGGCAAGGTGTGGGGAGCATCCAAAACAAAACATGGCTGTGGCACACGTGGTCCCAGTTGTGGTCGCACTCATCGTGGACATGCGCGGCCCCAGACACAGGCGGCCCCACCGCGCACTGTCAACCCCAGACACGGCCAGCCCCGACAACGTGACACTCAATGCTACACGGCAAACTCACCTTCCATCCTGCTGATGAATTGCTGTCCCCTTTGTCTTTAAAATAAGGAATATTTTGAACCATCCATTCGTACACTTGGGACAAGGTCAGACGCTGCTCGGGCGAACCTTGGATAGCCTTCGTAATGAGATCAGCGTATGACATGTTTCCCCACGCATTGCGGCGAGATGAAGTTTTCTTATTCACACCCAGATCTTTCTGTGGGATCTCCCCATCCTTCTCCTCCGAGTGCGGTGGGGTTCCATTCGGCTCCTCCTTGATAAATTCCTTCGGTCTGAGCGGCCATGTATTCGACCTGGCACGAATTTGAGGCTCGAAGTTAGGGTCGATTTCTGGCGAGGGCACATCCATGTTGCTGGAGGACGACATTTCTGCTGTCGATGGCGTGCAACCTCGTTTCCTCCGCAACTTTGACTACTGATCTGACGCCACGCGAAATCCACTCATGCCTTAGGTGCTAATATAACTCGAGGCCTTAAACAACGTCCAGTTCACAAACAGGCTGTGACCAGTGCACCGAACTGTACACAATAGCTGTCCATTGAGCCAGAACCTGAGACTACCCGACCCGTCGGCGAATAAGAAAGTGGAAAGTTCACTGCGGGGCAGGGACAGTGACGTAGTGTTGTTACGGGGGCGGCTGATGCATATGCAAATTTAAGCATGCTCGACATTGGACGGGACTTTCCGAGCGACCAAAAGCCTTCATTTGTCTATGACACGCGTTATATTTAGCACACAGTGGTTTAAAAACACATTTAAACATTAGTGCCTGCATCGGTACTTCAGTTAATTGTTAACATTTACTACAAAAGACAGATAAAAGTCAGGCTGTCCCGAGTCACACAATCGGCGGCCTATGATAATGAGGCTCTGTGTTGACGTCACGACCATAAGTAGGTCAGTCTGACCCAAAACTTGCTCCAGTGGTCGTCTACCAGAAGCGACGGCTTCAGCAGCCTGGTTTCTGAGCCTCTTTCAACGTCGTATGTAGGCCAGGAATCAACTAATTTAGACCTTTAACCTTCCTGACGCCGTTATCGGTACATATCCCCCAAGCGTTCGAACTGGACAGGTGTTTGATAGGGGAGCCAATCATTTTCTAATGTCTCAATTTGTAATTAAATTAGGTGGCATAGGTCGATGATTTTTTATATTTCTGCCACATTTATTAGATATTATATGTATATATATATGGGTATTTATGTATGTATTCATGATTGATCACTATATAATATATTCTACTTAACCTTAGTTGAAGTAAATTTACTTTGGGGAGATATTTGAGATGAAAACGTGTTATTAATTTTGGTGTGCATGTCAAAATGCTAGTCATCATACATGCTTCAGCAGTGACAGGTTCTATACAATTTTAGTTTAGTATTCCTTCTATACAATAATAATGTTTAATGAGTGCACCAGTATCTAAGTTGGATATGTAAGATTAAATCTTGGGATATTGGTTTTGGAAACTGATTCTTTCATCAGACTATTCATGTCTTACAAGTTCGGGTTTATTGAAAAATAATTGCCTTTGTTTTTAAGATTGCAGTGGGATGCCAGTTTCTAGCTAATGTAAAACACCTACTCCCTCACTTAACCTGCCGCACTAAAGCTGTATTCACACGGGCAAAATCTAAAGCGATCTCCAGGAGGCGAATCATATGAAGCGATTTAGATGCGCGTTCACACGGACACTGCGTGAGGCGGAAGTGGATATCTGCGCATGAGCAAGTCCAGGCTAACCAGCGCCATTTTGGGTTCGACGACGAAGGCACCAGAGAGTGTGGGTTCGACCTAGATATGTATTTAATTAATCGTATTGGTTTGGAACGGTCAAAACTTCTGCTGGGCAGTGAAACCCTAAAAATAAATGATGAAAAAAATATCTGTGCATAGATAGCAGTTTCATTAATTAAATTATATAATATGCGCTTTTGATCGACCGGAAAGTCAACAAACTGAGGTGTCGCCTGCGCATGCGTGTGACGTCCTAAATCGCTTCATATGCGTTCACATGGGCAAGATAAAACGTTTCAACATAGATCGCTTCCTGTATACCACCTAGCGAAGCGTTTTACATTAAACGATTTATATGAATCGATTCAGCCCTAAAACGCCTCACCGTCGCGTTCACACGGCAAATGTGAGTCGCAGTACGCGAGGCGTTTCGCGTGAGGCGTTTTAACTCGCCCGTGTGAATACAGCTTAACATGGTGGGTTGATCTGAATGATTATATCAAGACTTATTTTAGTGTCATCCACTGGATCTTGCTGGCGTTAATGGTTATATCTCTGATTAAGGATACACTAATTACGCTTTAATTTTATTTGGGAAGTTTTAGCTCATTAATGGAAGGCTGCCATCTACATTTGAGTATAATTTCTTTAATCGTTATTGCGTTTAAGTCATTCATGATTAATTATTTGATTAATGACTTGATTGTGGTGGTTGGTGCCCTAGGATGGTGCTTGTTTTACGGATTCTAAATATGATTAGAATGAGACAAATATGGTCGGTCATTCACTTTAATTTGTTGTGTGCAACTATGATGACTTTTAATGTTGCAGATTAATAACGGGAATATCTAACCAGGACATGAAATTAAAGCTGACATTATTAGTTTTGTACTGTTATATCAATTTAACAGCAGACTCTATTGCTGCCATGTCTTCTCTCGCTCAGTCTTTTCCTCTTTAAAAAGTTTTTTTCTCGTTTTTACAATGAGTTATCTAGATCCTTGTAATACGTCTTCACATAATTCTCCATGGATCTCATTTCGCTAACATCCCTCGAACCATCCCTCTCGAGAATCTAAACTCATCAAATGTCCAGAGTCGTGGGTACAAGTTTTTCGGTAACCTTGTCAAATGAGCAGTTCCTGAATAACTACTTGTGGTGGTTTTTTTTCTCCCCAATTCTTATTACAATTTGCAAAGAAATGTTATGTAAGCAACAAATTTCGGCATGGAATAGTACATAATTTCATACAGTATCTTTCACTAGTCCACATTAAATGGAATTACATCTGAATTCTTTAACAAGCAAGGAACAAAAATGGGTCGGGGGAGGGGAGGAGCAAAAATAGTAATATGCGATTACTACTCCGATAGAGCTTCTATGGCGATAGACACTTTTTGGTACCGAAATTTCTTTACTTGAATCAATTTATTCTATATTAGTCTATTTTTGTTGCATATCTGAGCATCAATTAATCGGTCAGCTGGATTGTGACATAGGGAGACATACTGCATTTGAATACTTAGTGATTTCCATATACTACCAGACATTTAAGACTCAATACTTTCTTACAAGTTGTCATTTACACCAAAATGGGGGCTCGACCAGCGCTTGACGAGTAGTACATACATGATATATATATTTGCTGTAAAATCAACTATTTGTTAGTACAATAGTCAATATCCACAACGCATGCAACATCTGACGGCGATAATGAACACGATGGTTGTGTGACTGTTGCCACAGAGCATACAAAAGCTAGGGAAATTACTAACTTTCAAATGCACCTATGTCAGTCAAATTTTGGGATATTTTGAAAATTCCAAAAGTATATTGCTTTTGGATCATTGGAGCTTCGAAGAAAAATAAAATTTTCATGTTTGGACCCTTTTGAAACTATTAGCAGGGTACCAAACTAGTCAGTCACTATTAATACACAATATCCACAACGCATGTGACATCTGACGGCGACGATGAACACTACGGTTGTGGGACCGTTGCCCCAGCGCATGCATATGAATATTGTGTATTCCATTGCATAATTTACTTACAGTGATTATTCAGAAGCATTTATAGGACCGTTTTATTTTATAAATGTAAAGAACCAAACTGGAATTGAACCCGCAACTCCAGATTAAAAGTTCTACACCCTAACTACTAGACTACAGAACAGACATAACTTGTGTGTGTGCATAACTCCCCATGGGGGGTTGCGCTGACATCACTGTGTCAATATATATTTATATTGTAATTTACAGATTATATTTCCTGCATGTACTACTATAACAAATTGAAATACCTAAATGTGGGTTATGTAGTCTAGTAGCTATGGTGTGGCTTATGCATCCAGTTATCACATGACCAATCTTTTGTCACTCTATCACCACCCAGTAGCAAAGTTCAGTACTAATCATGCACCACCTGTGGTACAAATTAGAACTATTTCGAGTTCGTTTGTTTTGTCCGCGACGTCATGGGAAATACGTCTGGGCGGCTTTACACAATCTTCTCACATACCACATTCGCCACCTAATGAGGGACTAACGAACTACCAGACTATGGGACACCGCCCCTTCCCCTCGGCATGGCCGATAGATAGACCAGTGCAGTTCGTGATACTGATTGAACCACTCATGCATGAAAACAAAGATGTGAGTTGCAATAATTATCAAATGAACTTAGTGATACCTATTAATAACATGACGATACATAAAATGTAATCTATTGAACAGTAATGTGCGAATTTTCAATTGATTAAACACCGTCTCTTTATGTAATGATCATTAAAAGCACTTTACATTACTTAGAATCATTGTCAGATTAATTATACTGATACTGTGCCAATAATCTATCTCTCCAGATGCATAAGAGCTCGAGTATTCGTTGTGATAATTCAAAACCAGACACAGGAATTCTTTTTGGGCCAATAATTTATTATTTAACTTCAATAAATTTTGCGGTAGTCACTGATATTCCTGTCACTAGCTAACACTCTCCTAACTTGTCACTCAGTACAGAGGACATACGTGCTCATATAATCTACTCTAGCTTCCAAGGTAGTACAACCCAGAAGACTCAGATAATGTCCTGACTACCGGCAATTACATATATGCAGTGTATAGAGCCTAATATTCATAATAAGCAAGTGTATTAATGTCATCATCCAGATCTATCAGTAAAGTCTTGACGTCGACGACAGGAGGCAGCAGCTACGGGTTGATAGCGGTCATACTCTTGAAGCACACCAGACACAGTTCACTATACTAATTCATATTATCAGTCATTATAGGATAGGACCATCTACTCTCAGCCCTATAAGCACGAGGTACCCTAGATGGGATGGTGGGATGGATATTAAACTTTTAACTGCGCTCAGTGAATCAGGTCTTCACGACTTGGCGAAACGGTGAGGAATGATTTCGAACTGCTCTGGCTACCGGTTCTTGACTCTGATCATGGTTACCGAATGCTATACTGTATTGGTATCTACGGTGAGCATCACTATGGGGCCCGTGGTCAGTTTTTGAATTATGCATGTTACCGGCAACATGGACAATTCAAAACCAGACACAGGAATTCTTTTTGGGCCAATAATTTATTATTTAACTTCAATAAATTTTGCGGTAGTCACTGATATTCCTGTCACTAGCTAACACTCTCCTAACTTGTCACTCAGTACAGGGGACATACGTGCTCATATAATCTACTCTAGCTTCCAAGGTAGTACAACCCAGAAGACTCAGATAATGTCCTGACTACCGGCAATTACATATATGCAGTGTATAGAGCCTAATATTCATAATAAGCAAGTGTATTAATGTCATCATGCAGATCTATCAGTAAAGTCTTGACGTCGACGACAGGAGGCAGCAGCTACGGGTTGATAGCGGTCATACTCTTGAAGCACACCAGACACAGTTCACTATACTAATTCATATTATCAGTCATTATAGGATAGGACCATCTACTCTCAGCCAAATTGGGACAGGAGTGCAGATGGTCCTTTACTCACAAGTTGTTTATTCACGTAATCAAATATGCTATTTGATTTCCAACGACCTAGACGTCTTATACCGTCCAGAGATACTCCTATTCGCGCATACTCTTGGGCAGCTCCACGTCGTAGGCTGTGCGCTGTCACCATCGGCCACCAGCTGCATTTAGCTCCTTTTAGTATGAGCCGTATGCATTTGATGAACGTCTGACTCGTCAGGGGCTCCCCGTTTGCGAGTGCAAATGCTGGGGCGCCCTCATGCAGAGCAGTGCAACGACGGTACTCTGTCCATGCTCGTACGGGACAGAAGCTTGAGCGTGGTAGCCCGGTGACTTTAACGTGATAGCTGTCCTCCGGCTTCCAACCAGTTTTTGAACTACGGATGTGTACGAGAAGGTACGACTTGTGTGCCTCAATGTCTCCGACCAGCAGCGTATGACCGCCATCACCCAGCATCTCGGAGTAGAACAAGTTAGATTGTCTTAGTAAGCATGTATATCCAATCAGTAGTGCAGCAATAAATACAAGTCCATAGTTTCCCAATTTTCTACATTTTAATATAATCATTTTAACATGTGATATTTTTAATGGATGCGCACGGCTTACAATGTTATGCTTGAACTTACACACCCCATTCTTAAGTATAGACAGTGCATAGCTATCGAATACATCCCACCTACCCCTTACTAGTTTTACCCAGGACTTAGCCCCACACAGATAATTTTTAATGGCCCCTTCTGTCCTCAGCCTATCATTTAGATACAGCGTATATAGCATTACCGTCTTTAGTTTGGGGTATTTGGGATTGACCTTGCTATTTCTGCAAAAACTCAAGTACTCCTCAAAATGCACCCTTTTGTTCCTCCACGTCCCGCTTGCCAGTCCCACTTTGAAAAATATGCTCAGCCTCCTAACTATAGCACACTGTTTACCTGCGAGGGATAAAACCAAATAAAGAAATCAGACGGAGCAGGGCAAATCACAGGTACATGTCAAATACATTGTCGTCATGACAAATATCTACTCTGGAAAGACCACGTTCCAGACACAATTTATCCGCTACCGATTTAGCTTTGTTGTCGAAGAACAACCTACTCAGCACGTCTGCCAACACTAAGTCCTTCCCTGGCTTGTGTACTATCTGGACTTCGCAGCTGTTGAAGGCAGCAAACTTCCAGACTTCTCTTGCACACACACACAAGACAGGGTCTTTCCCAGAGGCAGTGGACAACACCTTTTGTGAAGCTTGATTATCAGTGTTAATGATAATAACGAACAGTTCAGGATGGGGAGGGGAAAGAGCCTTAAGGGCAACTACCAAATTGATCGCCTCTAATTGAGAAATATGCAAACTATTATTATTAAGAAATTCAGAAGAGTATAGTTCCGAAAAATATTGTGTACTACTGTGACCGCCGCCAGCTAACAATGAGGAGTCGCATTCTATTATCCAAGTCTTTTTGGGAAACGGGCGCAGCAGGATCAGCCCATTACCACCCTCCGCAAAGCGCAGAAACCACGTGATATCACGGACTAGATCTATTGTAACTATTGTCTTACCCACAAATGGTGTCGCACGCAAGAAAGTGAGAATTCTATTCATGAAGCATCTCGAGTGGGTAATGCACTTAGCAATGAACTGCAACCGTCCCACGAGTCGTTGCACGTTTTTTCTAGTTACACGGGACCCCACTTTCCATTTGTTGCACTCTATCAATATATTTAGTAATTTATCCTTAGGGATTCTGAGTACCATATCAGTGGAATCCATCTCATAGCCCAACCATTGCATAACCGTGTGAGGGGGTGTGCACTTTTTTGGTGAGAGAACCAGGCCAAGGACTGTTGTCAATGCCATTATTGCCTCATATCCCTGTAATGCTCTAGCATGCGTACTCTCCACTCCGACGAAGTCGTCTAAATAGCACGCTACAGAGAACCCTTGTTTCATTAACCATACCACCGCCTCGGTGGTCCTGGCGCACGCCATGCTTGACGTACGGCAGCCGAATGGGGGTGCAATATCAAAATAAAATTTGTTCTTTACTTTTATCCCAAATATAGGCACGCTGAGCGGGCAGGTACGTAGTTGCCGATACGCTCGGGCCAAATCAATGGACCACATAAAACAACCAGTACCTAACTGCGTTACCAGTCTTGCCAACCACATTATAGTCGGCAATTTAAATGAACATCTAACACCCTGATAAAACCCTTTTACTATCCCAGAATTAACACTGTCCCCCCTTGGATAACTTAAATCAACAATTATTCGTCGCTCCGCTGTGTTCTTTTTGGGGCGTGTCATGACGGGGCTGATCTGCGCCCACGGGAAAAACGGTGGTTTTGAAAAAGGTCCCAACAGAGCACCTTGGGCGAGCTCAGTAGACACATAATTATCTAACCAAAACAGATCATCCTCAAGACGACAATGATTCTCCTCTGATGGGGAGGGGGCACCACGACCAGTATAATTAGCTGGCCACCCAAACTCCAAAAAATCAATAATCTCAGCGTCTTCATAGTCACTGAGTAATAATCTCCAGCTGGATATATTTAAGCCAGACAGCACAGGTATTTGGGCGCCAATGTAGTTCGGCAACCCCGTGGCCCGCACCACTTTGTATATCAAACCATAACTAATTTCTTCATTATCCAACTGCCACTGGGGCCAGAATGACTCTAATATACATTTATAATTTAACGGAGATAATTCATTAAATTCAGATGATAACAGTTCTTCACCATCCAACCCTAAATTATCCCCAGGAGTCACAGTTACCGCTGTATCATCTACTAAAGCAGGTGAGTCAGCCTTGCTGACCACTGCAATGCGGTTATATGAACGGTCAATACAACTGGAAACACTATTGAGTGCAATGGGGAAAACATTAACACGTAACGTATCATTATTAATGTCATTTTTTAACACAGCAACATTATAGTCATTAGAACTTATACAACCCATACCGCCTCCACCCAAACCTGATGAAGCGGTGACGGGTAACGGCAAAGCATGAACGGTAGAACACAATGAAGAACTGTCAACATGGCCATCAACTGGCAACAAGGGGTGCTGAGTAGCACCATGCAGCGTGCAGTCGTCAGACGGACACAGCGCTGAGTTGATGGCAGGATCAACTGAATGAACAGGTAAATGGCATGCGATGGCCAATGACGGGTGCTGATCAGCACTGTAATGAGGGACGGCTGGCGGACCCAGTGTAGTGATGATGGCAGGATCAACACAGTGATAAGAAGGGGTGGTTGGACTCAACCAAGGTTGCACCTGAGATGTGCGAACAGGGGCGACATTGCTAACACAGCAAGACGAATGTGACAGTTTATCATCCGCCAGGCTTGCGGGAACGTGAGTGAGAATATCCCTGCCGGGGGAGGCCGTTGAGGGCTCCACCAGACGGCCCGACACACCGTAACCATCATGGCGACGTCCCAGCACGGAGCCTTCCCCCGGGTCAGCAAGAGGTGCGTTATTCAACGTTAAATTTAGATATGCTCTACCCGTACCAACCGCTGCCCCGTCAAATTTTTTAAGTACAACAGATCGTCTTAACTTATTATTGAACCACTTAAATCTGGAACCCACTCGCGGTCGCAACTTATTGTTGCGACACCTATCAGGCTTAACAACCTGTGACGATCTGACGGCACTTGTTAGCGCATTAGCGCCACCATGTACCAGCCTACTGTTTACTAGGTCAGACGGTGACTCCAATATGACGTCACCCGACTGTGACCCACTAACAACATTCATGGAATTGGCCATGATTATACCGTTACAGTAACTAACAGGAACACAAATATGGTCGGACAGCGGAATGGTTAACGGAGCCCGCACATCTAAATTTAACGAGGAATTAACTGAACAACACACACTCTTACTGACCGAGATTTGCCGATCGACGACTGGAGAAGGCGAATTCCACGACTTGACATGTTCTGCAACGACTTGGGCTCCCTTGACCACATCCCGCGATACAGTCGTGTCAGCGTCGTCTCCCCTTATACACACGGCCTCACGTCGATCGTGCATTACAAATTTGTCGACGTCGGCTTCTCTCCAACATCAACACCACGCACGTCCCTTGTCCTGAGCTTGCTTTTGCAGTCTACCTCCTTGTGGTAGTGCTTTCGGTGCAGATTAAGTGCACACCACGAGCAGCTGTGCACAAACCGGTCTCGACCCGTTCCATGGCTAGCAGCAAAACCACAGTCTTTGCCCCTATTCCAGATGGTGCAAATCTTACCATCAGTGCTCCTATCATACTCTGCAACATATGCGCTATCTCGCACCGGCCTAGAGACAGGCCGTACTAACCGCCGCCCAAGACTACTTTCGTCACGACGGATGTCTTGAATCATGTCTATATCATCCCATCCGCGAGGTAGCCGCTTGTCCGATATCATATTAAACACTCGTTCAGAGAAAGCTAAGCACGTCTCCCACGTGTAGTTCTGCGCCATATCAAATAGCGCATCCATATGTGCCTCCAATTTCGGCACCCAGGCTACCGGAACGTCACCCCGTCGTATCATTCGGCGAATAGTCCCAAAATATTCTAACCATGTCGACTGACCTTGTGACACTTTGCCCTTACGCTCACCCCAGATCACGTATTTGTGAGGCAGAAGCTTACCCTTATTAGCTGATTTCCTAACTTTGGCTCCAGCCACACGTAATAAGTCTCTCATTAGTTCGTCGTCCGTGTCAGAAGCAACGCCATCACTACACACAACTGAGGTACCACGACGCACTGGCACCCCCATACCTATGTCTAACACATCATCAATCATATTTGTGGTGTTACTTGACTCACCAGTGGCAGGCACAGCTGATCCGTGTGCATCACCGCACCCCACGCACGGTCTTGTCGCCGATGCAGACTGCCGCCTCGTGCGAACAACCGTTGCTTCAGAACGTGCCTGTGACGTCACACCCCGCTTTTCAAGATCCGACAATAACAATGGCGAATCTGATCGCGATAATTCAAGCGTATCCAATCTTGCCAGCCATGGCGCTGTGACACAGGCAAGTTTAGAGTCGAGTAGGTGGGACATCTCCTCCAACGACACCCCTCGACTCGGAACACTCACCGCAGTAGGGGATATGAGTAGTGTCCGGTGCATTTGATGCTCTGCTGAAGGCGTGCAAGATCTCCTACTTGACGGGCCACTAACCGGCGAGCCATCTCTACGACTCGCTGATTGAAGAAGCTCTTTGGAGAACTTTCCACTCCCATGTAAGCGCGACTTGGTAACTTTCGGCATGATGATAAGATGCGTAAATCCAGTCGTACAACTCTTGGTAAGCGTATATAATTTATCCAATATTAAACTTTTAACTGCGCTCAGTGAATCAGGTCTTCACGACTTGGCGAAACGGTGAGGAATGATTTCGAACTGCTCTGGCTACCGGATCTTGACTCTGATCATGGTTACCGAATGCTATACTGTATTGGTATCTACGGTGAGCATCACTATGGGGCCCGTGGTCAGTTTTTGAATTATGCATGTTACCGGCAACATGGACAATATATTATTATTATTATTATTAGCGGGAGAGGGATTGACTTACCCTTACGCATGATACATGGGTGGTCTCGGTTGCCGCAGCAAGACATCAACTGGTTTCCTTGGAAATCATTTAATCTATAGCTGTATTCACACGGGCAAAATCTAAAGCAATCTACAGAAGGCGATTTATATTAAGCGATCTATGCGCGCATTCACACGGGCTGAGTTTCAAAGTGTGTCGTATTCACATAGGCAGTACTTAGGGCGGTTTAAGGCGGAAGTGGATATCTGCGCACGAGCAAGTCCAGACTAACCAGCGCCAGTTTGGGTTCGTCGACGACGGCCGAGAGAGTGTGGGTTCGACCTAGATATGTATGGACTGAATCGTATTGGTTTGGAACAGTCAAAACTTCTGCTGGGCAGTGAAACCCTTAAAATAAATGATGATAAAAATATATGTGCACCTCTAGCAGGTTCATAAAGCAAATTTACCGCAAAGTCAACACACTCAGGTCTCGACTGTCACATTTCCCTCGACTGCACATGCGTGTGATGTCATAAATAAAACGTTTCAGCGTAGATCGGTTCCTGTAGACCACCTTGCGAAGCGTTTTACATTAAACGATTTATATGAATCGATTCAGCCCTAAAACGCCTCAGCCGCGCATTCACACGGCACATCTGAGTCGAACTAGGCAAGTCGATTTATATGAATCGATTTAACTTCCCCGTGTGAATACAGCTTATGCCGGCGTGATCACTAATTACATTCGTTACAGAGAATACTAGACATAATGCTGAAGACTTATACAATTTATACTTGTCGTGACAAAGACTGGTTTATTAGCGGAATAATATGGATGACAGGCATTTTGTCATGCTCCATTGGGAAGAACAAAGTATTCACACGTGCAGCGTCACTGATAAAAATGACTAGATGCTGCTAGGATGTAAAACCACCAACCACTCACGCACCCATCCCCAGAATGACCACATGATATATCAAACGGGACTGAATGAAATAATACAAGCTGCTAGGCCTTTACAAGTACGAGGACCTGGCATCACCGACCCAGGTAAATTACATATTCATTTTTGTTTGGTAATAAATCCTTTACTATTTGCTCTCGATCGCTCGTGGGGCACAAATAAAAAATGCTCTGAAGTATTTTTGAAATCCGAATAAACGAGCGGAGAAAAAAGTTTAATTGAAAAATTCACACGAAGGTCTCTCTGGATCATCTATTTTCAACGAGACGCGGGGATGGCTCCACCTGGTGTAAAGTAGACGTACTCAAACGGCCGTCGTGCTGCCACCTATTAGCTAACTTACAACATGATTGGTTTGTTTTACGTCCTAGCAACATCTACGGTCATATCAGGACGGGTACCGACTTGCGACAGTGCGCACTCATAGCGACTTTATAGTGCTGTCCCACTGGGAAACCAGGCCAGCGGCACCATGACCTGGTATTCTACTCAGTCACATTATCCTGACAGCACACCAGTCCTTGCCATGTCCTAATAATGCCGAGCGCCTGGTTAGGAAGTGACAAGTGTCAATTTTTAAGTCATTGGTTTGACTCGACCAGGGTTCGAACCCACGACCTCACGATCTCCAAAACAGAACTGCGTGACATTGAGTTTATTCAAGACAAGTCATCGTAAGAGAGGCAACAGTCAAACAATCAAGTAGTTCAATCAATCAAAGTCAGGAAATCAGACTCTCAACCCTATCCCGATGTTATTCTTCTTGTGGAGATGGGTGAGTGGCCGAGTTAGGTGGTAGTTGTTGTCGGTCCGGCATCAGGAGGCGATGTGGTATAATCCATGACCCGGCAGCCCATCGTCGACCGGAAGTGACTTCACAGATCTCGCGTGACGAGATGTGGTTCCATGGAGGTCCAGCAGGGGGCATGGATGCGTTTTGGTTCGAATCCAGGTGGCGGGACTGCAGGAGCAGTCCCCTGTTCGTGCACAAATTGCCCATGTTGATGAACAACATGAAGAATTTACGGAACTACATGACATGGACTTTATTCAAAACAGGTCATCGTAAAAGAGGCAATGGTCAAACAATCAAGTAGTTCAATCAATCAACTAAATCAATCAATCAAAGAAAGTCAAAGTCAGGAAATCAGGCTCTCAACCATATGAGTGGAGAGTGCCTGGTTTGCTGTGGAGAACGCCTCCCAGAAAATGTAGGCGTGAACTGCCATGGAGTGCCAGTTGTCGAGCTGCCGGACATCGTCGACTTGGGCACCTGCATGTGCACAGGCCTGGGCGGCTCTGCGCCGGGTGCTGTGTAGGGTGAATGAAGTCAGATCTGGGTGATCTGTTGAAGAGATTGCGGCCCGGAGGGCGGCCCCCCTGGCCAGGAGGGAGGAGTCGCACTCGATCACCCAGTGGGTTTTCGAGGGGGGCTTGAGTAGGACGATTCCGTTGGTGGTGGCGGCATAGTCCGCGAACCAGGTGAGGTCCCTGATGAGGTCAATGGTGACTGAGTGCTTGCCGAAGTGTGGCACTGCACGAAAGGCCGTGAGTACCCGGTTCATGAAGCTGCTCGACGGGGTGACAGTAGACTACATACTCTAGGCCTCCGACTATGTGCTGTAGGTGCTTCCAGGAGATCTTCATGTCGACCTTGGTTTATCTGCATTCAGCCACCATGTCGGCTACGTTGTCATCGCGATCCTCACTGTCATTTGTTGTGTGCACACCTCGTACCCTAGCCACTCGAGCCCGTAGGTGGGAGGGGTGCACTTTGCGTTCGTCGTTCGGGCGCAGGTTATGGAGGAGGTTCTGCACCCGAATGCCAGAGCGATGTCGAAGTAGACTCCGTTGTCGATTGTGATGCCCATTAGGTGGACGGAGAGTGGACATGCCCTCAGCTGACGGTAGCAGTCCTGGCTGTGGCTGGTCACCTCGCTGACCATGTCCATGATGCCGGCTAGTGTGTAAGTTGTGGGCCTTCCTTGGAAGTAGCCCTTCCTAAAGCCGGTGTTGACGCAGGCTCCCCTTGGGAAGCTCAGGTCCACAATGAATAGCCTCTCGTCAGTGTCTTTTTTGGGGCGATTCATCATGGGAATGGTTTGAGGCCCAGGGTGTGAATGGGGTTGCGTCAAAGGGTCCCAGGAGGGCGCCGTGCTTGATCGTGGTTTCCACGTACTTGCGGTTCCACTGAAGATGAGCCGGGTCCTCAGTGTGGTTGGTGGTGACTGGGACTGGTGGTTCGTCGGCGGTGTAGTCAGCTGGCCAGCCAAACTAAACGAAGTCAACGAGTTGTTCGTCGTAATAGTCCTGGAGTAGAGCTCGCCAGGGTGGTATGTTCAGGCCGGAGGGAACTGGAATGCGGGCCGCTATGTGGTTGGGGAGTCCAGCTCCTTGATACGTTGGTATATCTTCAGGTAGTCCTTGTTCTGCCATGCGTGCAGGACTGCTGAAGGCCATATCCGAAGGAGAGTGGGTTTGTAGGTGAGGGTGGTCTGCAGCATGTCTTAGGGAGGCGCCATCTGTATTGCGGGTTCCGCGGTGGCGTCATCTATGTCGTCGGTGGCGGCGGCTCATGCGTCGGCTGTTAGAAGTGTGTCTGGCTGCTCGCTCGTGGTATCTTCGGTGGGGGTGGCCGCGGGCGGGTGGGGGAGGTGGGAGGTGGGGCGCACACGCGCCACCACCCCACCACTGCCACCCCCGCCGCACCGACACCACCCCCCCCCACCATCACCCCCACCGCACTGTTGATGTAGTCACTACTGGTTTAGGGGAGGGTGCCATCTTCGGTGGCGGTGGGGCGGCTGGTGTTGTGAGAGGTGCTGCAAATCATCTTGAAGGTGAAGACTCGCTTGCAGGTGGCGGGGCGGGCAGGGCTGCTGGTAGAGGTGTCATGGCTCGGGCCGCCTGGTGTTGTTAGTGCAGTTGCGCCACTGCCAGGTGCTGGGGCCTCAGATGAGTCGACATCTGAGGGGGGAGGCGTCGGCTCCGGCGACAGTTGTAGCGGTCCCATGGGGGGTTGCGCTGACATCACTGCTGGAGTTGTTGGTGTCAGTGTCTGTTGGGGCGGTTGTTGTTGGAGGACTCAAGGTTTCGGCGGCGCCTCGACTCTCAGATGTGGTCGGCTGATGTGGTCGGCTAAGTGCCGTGCCCCGTGGGTGTTCGTCGCTACTGTAGCCGCCATTGGTGTGGGTGGAGCCGTTAGATGTTGGGCGGTGGGGGGGGCGGGCCCCACTTTTTGTGCTCGCTCCGGGCGGTGGTGGCAGCCGTCTGGTGCGAATGCCATTCCTTGGCGGGTTTTGTTGTTCTTGGCGCGGGTCCGTGTTGTTGGAGACGTCACTTGACTGGAGATCTGAGTGTGTTTTGGCGGGCGGCGGTTTGGTGTTCGTCTGAAAATGACGGGTGTTGTGTGGCAGATTTTACGGCTCGTGTTGAGCTGTTTACCGAAAACCGCCTTTTCGCTGCTATCTTGGTTGTCGGTTTTTTATTTTTTGTCGAGTTGCTGTTTTTTGTTGTTTCAATCGACCTCCTTGTGGTTGTTCGCCGGGTGGTATTTGTTTGCGCACCATGCGCAAACGTGGGCGAACCCTTCGCATCCACTACCGTGTGATGCCGTGAATCCGCAGTCCTGTCCGGGATTCCACCTGTGACATGGGCGGCGTTCGTATGGCTGGATGCGGTTATGGCGGGGGTCTCACTTCTGTAGTAGTTGTTGTCGTCATTACGTGTTTGTGGGGAGTGGCTGCTGTACCGTTTTTGGGCCTGAGTGTTCCTCGTGCCTGTTAGACAGGTGTCACGTTGAGTGTCCTGATGGCCATGACATTTTTCCAACCTTTTGGGAGCCTGCCATTGTCAATCATGTTGAAAACTCGCTCAGACAACGCCAGGCATGTGTCCCAATCCCACTCAGCTGCCATGTTCACTATGTTTTCAGTTTGTTCATTCATGGTCTCTGCCCATGAATGCGGGACAGCCGGCTCCTTGGCCATTCTGTGTATGGCAGAGAGGTACTCGTGCCAGGCACTCTCCCCGAGGCCGACAGTCCCCATGAATTGGATATGTTGCTGGTAACATATGTAATTATTACAGAAACGGCACCTCATCGGCCTGCCATAGTGGCTGTTACCCTTGCATCATGTCACCCTGACTACGCTTTGATCATATGGAATAAACAGTCTTGTAACTGTCACTTGATTGTGGTCAACAGAAGAGAGAGGATCCATTTTGCTTAAAGTACGCAGTACATACATGCTCCAGTATGCCGTGTAAGAAGGGTCGATTTTCGAAAGAATTACTACGTACCTCGGATTCGACACCGTTTGTGATTTCTGAACTGGACAAGGCTGAGGCGGGTACATCATTATCTCGTCGGCATTCTGAAATATCGATTGAGCCGTCTGGTGGCTCTGCCCTGAGTAGTGACGAGTTGGTTAGACTCATTGAAGCGAATAATGCTTGTCTGTTGGGGAAATTAACTACTGTGGAGCGTACATTGGCCGAGCTGCAAACTGGCTCGCATTCGGAGGTTCCTACAAGATCTCATTCCAGGGCGCCATCTGCTGCCGACGAACAGAATCGTGGAGGCAGAGTACGAGATGCCGTTCATCATAAGAAGCGCCCAAGAACAGTGGCGCCATCTTCCGATTCTTCGCCGTCTCCAAGTGAACAGGAGGACAAGTGGGCAAGTGACCAGGAGTCAACATCATCCCGGCGCCATTGCAGCAAGCGTCGTGGTCGGAAGCGTCGACACTCGTCGGGGAGTTCTTCATCTCGGGAGGAATTGCTAAGAGATCTGTTACGTTTGGTGCAGAGCAGGAATCGGGCTTCAAAACGGGGTAAGCATAAGTTACTGCCCCATAAATTTGTGGTCAAGAAAGGGAAGAAAAACAAAGTCAAACAGGGTGATGCCAGTTGGCATGAATATTTGTTAGCTTTATTTCGCATGACCCAGTCCTCTTCGACACCGTCGTCGTGGACTGAGCCAATAATGAGACATATACAGGATTTGTTAGAAATGGCAGAAAGTTGGGAATGGTCCACTTGCCTGGGTTTCTCTGAGAAAGTTTTTCAGATGTTTGATGATAAGAGGTTAAAGTCGGGTTGGGATGACTACCCGGCGATTAAGGATGTGCAACGTGATTTGTTTGGAACCGGTGTGCGGGTAAAGAAGGTTACTAAAGGTCAAGCCAGGTCAGGTCGACAGACAAGGGATACCTATGATAGATTAACTGATGGCCCAGTATGCGCTATATGGAATACCGGGAAAGATTGTGTGTTTTCTGAGACTCACGGGTCGCCTCCACGCCGTTACTGCCACATATGTGGCTGGTGTGCGTTTAAACGGGGATACAAGGCTAATCACCGTGAAATAGACTGTCGTTTTAAGTCTCGTTCGTCGGCTCTTAAACCAGCAGATGGCTTGAAAGCCGCTAATCCGGATTATTAGGGACGGGGTCTCATGTGTCGTGGCTTACTATCGTCCCTCAAGTGGATCGGAGTCTGTTAGCGAGTCTGCCTATCCGTGTGTCTGTGGTTAGTGATACTGTACCTGATGTTAACAAATTGTTACTCATGAATCCCATTTCTGGGGATGTGTCGGGTCCCTCAATTGTGAAGTCAGTGAAACGGGCTGCTGATACTGTTGTGCGCCATTGTGTTGTGGACGATGGTTTTATTCATGATGTTTGTAGTGGCCCCGGCTCTAATTGCTCGGGGGGCCGTGGGACACCATCCCCAACGTCCCCTGTGCCATTAACAATTTCGTTTAATACAGCTACTACCTCGCCTACCATACGGTTAGTACATCAAGGTAGCTCATTGTGTGACACTGGTATGGCCCCTCTTGGCGTACCGTTGATACATGCCACCTCTGGGACCCATACATTGACGTACCCTATAACTGATACAGTAGATAGTGTTAAGACTGTTGATATTGAGGTTCCTGTTACCACTAACTTGCATTGCCTGCTCGGTCAGTGTATCCCTCTGGGTGACCTACCCATTTCTTCACCACTGGTTCCCTCTGGCGCTCCAATAGCTTTCTCGGGTTTACAGCCTTTGATCTCTCGTCATATCAGGCCCCGGTCGATCGCTTGGTCGAGGTTCCAGCCCCTTTGACGGGTAACCGTCCTAGTGTACATCCAGCTTACACTGATCTTAATGGCCTCAGGGTCGATCCTATCCTGTCTCCTAGTCGTGCTCGTGACTCTCCGACCATCTCGGTCATCTCCTCGTCTCCATTGCTTCCTAATGTGTTGATGTATGATCCGGCTATACAACCTTCGCGTTGTAGGCTTGTGAAGCCCCCAAGCTGTTATGTATCCTGGGGAGTTGTCATGGGGAATCATGACGGGGACACGCCTGGAACAGACGAGGTAAATAAACCAGTTCCATCACATAACTCACAGCGTTCACACATACTTTGCATGGTGTCAGATGTTTAAGAGGGAATCCTAAACATGGCTTTAACAGGATTAAGACCACCAGGTCCACTGAATGTGGAGAACAATATGGATATCAATTGGAGAGCATGGATCACGTCTTACGAAATATATGCGACTGCGTCGGGTGCTGCATCTAAATCAGAGAAGGTGCAATGTTGCGTGTTCTTACACGTCGCAGGATGTGAGGCGCAGAAGATTCATGAAACGTTAAAAATAGACGACTCTGACAAAGACAAGATCGGACCTTTGATCGAGGCGTTCAGACAGTACTGTGAAGGCAAGTGTAACATCACGGTTGTCCGTAATAAGTTTAATTCGTACAACCAGTCAACTGAAAATATGGATGTTTACATCCGTGAACTGAAGTCAAGGATTACACATTGCCATTATGACGTCATCGAGGACTCGTTGCTATGTGATCGGATCGTATGTGGAGTTAGGGATAATTCATTACGTGATCGGTTGTTACAAACACCTAAATTATCCCTGGAAGGATGCATACAAATGTGTAGATTGAGTGAAAATAAAGGTGCCCAGCTATCCAACAACGGGACAAAGAGTGATGAGTGTGTCGACAGTGTGACAGCGAATTTTGACCGTCGAATGACGCCGATGACGCGTCAGCCGCATTGGAAGAGACCGGTGGCAATGCCATTTCGACAGTCGAATTCTCCGGGATTTACATGTGGAAATTGTGGATATCGGCATCCACGGGGCAATTACAGTAAATGAACTGGCCATTGACCCGGATAACAATGATAGTTTACATGGAGACAATTGCCATGACTACGATTTGTTTGTTGGGGCCGTATGTTGTGACACCGTACGTCATGACAAGCTTTGGTATACGACGATGCAGATTAAAGGTTGTGACGTTTCGTTCAAGATGGACACCGGTTCAGAAGCGAATATCCTACCTTTCAAAATATTCGACAAAATGCAAGATCTTCACTTACAGCCATCGCGATGTCGGCTCGTGACATACAATGGCCACCGGATTACACCCTTAGGAGAAATCCTGCTGAATGTGAAAGGACGTGACCTCATATTTCAAGTTACAGATGAAGGCAGTGCTATCCTTGGGAAAGGGGCGTGTGTCGAGTTGGGACTATTAACCCGAAATACGGACTTGGGTTGTGATGCCATTGCGACTGAGGATACCGCCCAGGATGTGGTAAATAGATATTCTGATGTATTCTCTGGGTTGGGTTTAATAAAAGTGAATGCAACTATTCATATTGATCATACTGTAAAAGAATTGGCACGCATGTTAGACTTAGGTGTTATTGTTAAATAAAATGACCCTACATCTTGGGTCAGTTCTATAACAGTTGTCAGGAAACCGGGAAAAATTAGGGTTTGTTTGGACCCGACTAAACTTAATAAGGCAATTTTACGTGGCCCCTATCCCGTCCGTACAATTGAGGAAGTAGTGGCTCAAATCCACGGGGCGAAATACTTTTCGGTACTGGACGCAAATTGCGGTTATTGGCAGATCCAATTGGATGAGTCCAGTTCAAAAATATGCACATTCAACACCCCTTGGGGTAGATTCAGATACACACGACTTCCTTTTGGTATCAAGACGGCCGGTGATATCTTTATACAGGAAATGAATGAGATATTACAAGACATGCCAGGGGTTCATGTAATTTCTGATGATATCCTGATTCACGGCATGACTATTACTGAACATAACACTCGTTTAGAAGCAGTTTTATCTCGTGCTAGGGCCGTGCACTTAAAATTGAACCCGAAAAAGTCAAAAATCTGTCAAGCTAGTGTCAATTACGTCGGTCATTTAATTACAGCACAGGGACTTCGACCAAATGAGGAGAGAGTACAAGCAATTTTAGATATGCCTGACCCTCTTGACAAAGCGGGTATACAGAGGTTTTCAGGAATGATAGGGTATGTCAGCAAATTCATCCCTAATATGTCGGACATTACTAAACCCTTGAGGACAGTATTGAAAAAAGAGATAGCTTGGCATTGGGATGACCCGCAACGTACAGCATTCAAATTGTTAAAAGAGTTCTTAACCACTGCCCCCATTCTGAAATTTTTCAATAAAATGGAACAAATCGTCCTACAGGTTGATGCCTCCAAATTTGGATTAGGGGCAACCGTGTTACAAAATGATCAACCTGTAGCCATGGCGTCGAAAGCGTTGGACGCAACGCAAATTAGTTACGCTGTAATTGAAAAAGAACTTTTAGCTAGTTGTTTTGGTTGTCGTAAATTTCATGAGTATATATTTGGCAATGAAATTATTGTACAAACTGACCATAAACCGTTAGTGTCGATTATGGTAAAACCTTTGCATGAGTTGTCAGCTCGCATGCAACGAATGCGTATGCGTCTACAAAATTATAATTTAAAGGTGGTATATGCTAAGGGTCCAACACTCTATTTTGCAGATACCCTCTCAAGGGCACATACCACAAGTGTTGAACCAAACGATCTCTTCGATCAAGACCTATCAGTAGCCGTCGTGAGTGTCGATACTGATGTCTTGCACAAAATCCGATGTGCAACTAGGGCTGACCACACATTACAGGAACTACTACGTTACACTAGGGACGGTTGGCCAGATACACACACAGACATTCCACCTAATGTCAAATCATATTTCACTTACATTCAAGATTTAACATCTAAATAGGGTTTGCTATTGAAAGGTGACCAGATAATAATTCCTAATTCTATGCAATCAGAAATGATACATAAGATCCATGAATCACATTATGGTATAGTTCGTTGTAAACAAATGGCACGAGACACTATATTTTGGCCTGGGATGGGCAAGCAATTAGAGGATGTTATTTCGAGGTGTCCTATTTGCCAGGAATTCAGGAATGCACAGCATAAAGAACCATTAATTAGTCACGAAGTCATAGACATACCATTCTATAAGGTAGGCATAGATCTATTTCATGTCAATGGCACAGATTACATTCTTATAATAGATTACTATACAAAATTCCCAGAAATAATTAAATTGCACCAAACAACAAGCAAGGCAATAATAGAAACGCTCAAACAGACTTTTGCAAGATATGGAATCCCACGTTACGTCGTGTCTGACAATGGACCCCAATTCTCAAGTACAGATTATAAAAATTTTGCTAGCATGTATGACTTTGTCCCTGTATTCACTAATACAATGCACGCACAAAGCAATGGTCAGGTGGAGCGTTTTGTGCAAACGATTAAATTGATGATAAAAAAGACCTCTAAAGATGGAGGCGATGTACAATTGGGTTTACTCAATTTCAGAAATACTACCTTACCAGGTATTGGTGCATCACCTGCCCAATTATTGATCCGGACAGAGGAACCCGAGACGGAGGTGGGAGAAAGGGTGTTTATTAGTTAGCGATAACGGCACAGGGTACAAAGTCAAACGGTGAAGTGTCAATCAACCTCGTCCAAGTCCGCTGAGGGGGCACTCTGGGAGGAGGTAGGCCCGGGAGCCGACCCCCTGGAGTGATAACGTAAGGTAGTAAAGTAAAGTTAGAGGGTGGGTGGGTGAGGTAAATCCATATGGAGAGAACCAGTAGCCCGAATGCAGGTCAGAGGGGGGGAGGGGTGCGAGGGAGCGTGCGGTGCATGGAGATGTGACCGTCTCGGGCTCCCCGCGGATCAACCACAATTCGGAAATTATGGGCCGATCCGGACAGAGGAACCCGAGACGGAGGTGGGAGAAAGGGTGTTTATTAGTTAGCGATAACGGCACAGGGTACAAAGTCAAACGGTGAAGTGTCAATCAACCTTGTCCAAGTCCGCTGAGGGGGCACTCTGGGAGGAGGTAGGCCCGGGAGCCGACCCAAAGCAAAGTGCCAGGGCTCTCGGGGCGTCAGGGGCCGCCAGCTTGGGCACATAAGCGTGGACGGCGTCGGACTCCCAGGTTCCCTGCGCCATTATCGCGGAGAGGTCGACCCCCCTCGACGCGCAAGCCTGCGCCGCGCCCCTGCGTAGGCCGTGCATGGTGTAGGCGTCAGCTCCGGGGACACCGGCTCCACGCAGGGCGGCGCGGATGAGGGGGGTCACGTCGCGAGGAGTGAGGGGGACGCCCGCGCGTGCCAGGAATGCGGGGGCGCCGGCCGGGGCGGGCGTCAGGTCGAGGGCGCGCCTCCAGGCCCGGAGGGGGCAGATGGGCGACCCGGGAATGGCGGGGACGAAGATCGACACCGCCTGCGCGGGCCGACCGGATGGTCTTGGACGAGGCGACGCGCAGGCGGAGGCCTCCGGGAACGGGCCGGATGTCGTCTCGGCGGAGCGTGTGCGGGCCGCCCCAGAGGGCGTGGGAGGGCGACAGCAGATTCGATTGCCTCAGGAAACTGAAGAAGCCCATCACGGTCGCCGCCCAGGGGGCAACCCCGAGGTGCCCGAGGCCGCGCATGTAGGTGTGTATGATGGGCAGCATCTCGGGGGTGATCCCCGAGGCGCGTCGCACCGGGGGTGGCGAAGAGGCGCTCGCCCCCGCGCCGGACGTGGGCCGGAAAGGGAGCGTCGAAAGGTGCCGCGTCGCCCCCCGCCTCCCGGACCCAGGCGCGTGCGCCCGAGAACGCGTTGGCGACCGAAGCGGGAGACGGCAGGAGGCGGTGCAGGTGGGCGACGAACTGTCCGACGTCGTAGGGAGCGGGGGCGAGGTGGTCGACGCCGCGTTCGAGGGCGAACTCGAGGTAGCGCTTGGCGTGGCGGTGGCGGTTCCTCCAGGTGCCGGGGGCGAGGGCGGCGCGGTGCATCTCCATGAGGTGCCGGTGCGCCGCAGGCCCGTAGTCTGGAATGATTAGAGATCAAGTGTGAGTATCGCCCGTGTATGATGCACCCTAATGCGAGGTAAGCGGTGTATTTCACAATGATGGCGGACGAGGTCGAGGGCGGCAGGGGAGAGGTGAGCGCGGCTGAGGGCGTCCGCGAACACGAGCTCTGCGCCGGCCTTGTGATGGACGACCACGTCGAATGAGCCGCGGGCGGCCATGAGCCAGAGCTCACGGGCGCATGCGCCCAAGGTGGGGTCGACGGCGCGGCCGGTCTGGATGGCGTGGGCGGAGGCGGCGTTGTCGGTGTTGACGACGATGACGTGTCCACCCGGCGCGGGGGGGCCGAGGGCCCGGACCGCGAGGACGAGGTTGAGGGCCTCGAGCTCGTGGATCGTCGGATATGAGGCGCAGAAGTCCGCGTCGTAGGCCTCCGCAAAGCAGGCCGCGTCTGAGAAGGCGCCCCCGCCGGAGAGGCAGGAGTCGCACTCGATCGTCCATTGCGGGCGCCGCCGAGGTGGAAGAAGGCAGACGCCATTTCCGCCGGCCGCATAGTCGCGGAACCAGCGGACATCCTTGCGCAGTTCTGGGTCGACGTTCGCCTCGCCGGACAGCGGGGCGGATCTGAGGCTGCGGAGGATTCGCGCCATAAAGGTGCGGCCCGGGGGGATGCAGGTGGTGATGTGCGCGAGTCGGCCGAGGAGAGCCGCTGGAGGGCCCTTCTGGTGAGGGTGGGCCGACGGAGCCAGCGCTCGCACTCCTCGACGACCTCGCGGAGCTTGCGGTCGGGAATCCTGAGCGTCATCGCCTCGGTGTCGCACTCGATGCCAAGCCAGACGAGGCGGGACCGTGGGCGGGCAGCATTTGTCGGGGGCGAGCGCGAGGCCAAGCGCCTCGCAGAGCGCGCGGATGGCGTCGAAGGCGCGCATCGCTGCGAGGAAGGTGGCCTCGCACCCGACGAAGTCGTCCACGTAGACGTCACTGTAGAAGCCTCGTCGCGCGAGGGCCCAGACGATCGCGGAGGTGACGCGGACGCAGGCGGCGCCCGAGGTCCGGCATCCGAAGGGGAGGGCAATGTCGACGTAGGTGAGGCCGTCGACGATGATGCCGAAGAGTGGGGCGGAAAGGGGGTCGGCGCGCAGCTGCCGGTAGGCCCGAGAGACATCGGCCGACCAGCAGAACGAGCCCCTGCCCTCCCGGACGACGCGCCGGCCGAGGTCGGCGGCGGCGGGAAGTGTGTAGGCGTGGGGGCGGCCGAGGTACTCCCTCCTTGGGATGCCCGCGTTGACGCTGCGGCCGGGCGGGAAGGAGAGGTCCACGATGACGCGGCGCTTGCCGAGGGTGGACTTCGGCCTGGTCATGATGGGGCTGCACTGGGCCCAGGGCGTGAAGGGGGGGACTGCGAAGGGTCCGAGGAGCGCGCCCCGGCGCAGCTCCTCCTCGGCGTAGCTTGTGACGTGGCGGGCGAAGTCGGGGTCCTCGCGGTGGTTCTTGTAGGTTGGCGTGGGGGGCCCGGGCGCGGTTGTAGTTGGCGGGGAACCCGAATTCGAGGTGGTCGAGGAGGGTTGGGTCGTCGTGCCCGCGGAGCACCCGGCGCCATTCGTCGATGATGAGGTCTGAGGGGACCGGGACTCGGGCTGCCAAAAAGTTCGGGAGGGCCGAGGACCGGGCGGCCGCGTATGCCCGGGCATATAGGGGGTAGGCGGCCCAACCCTCGCCCGAGAGGACCGGCCAGAATGAGTCGAGGGTGGCCCTGTACTCGGCGGGGGTGGGCCCGCAGGCGGCGGCTGCGGGAAGAGTGTTCTGCAGGAGGGGGTCGACGACCTGGTCGACTGGCTCGTCGGCGCCGCCGCCGGGGTGGGGCGCCTGTGCGGTCACGTCACATAGCACACAGGCGCGGGTCGGGTCGGGGGCCGACGGTGTGGATGATTTACCGGGGGCGCCGACCCGGCGTGCGAAACTGTCATATGAGGGCGTGTCTGCCGGCCGGCCAGTGTTTATGTTGATAGTTGGGGGGGACTCCTCCAGGTGGCGCCGGCGGGGTCCGAGTGGCGTGACGTCATCGGGGGCTTCCCCGCCCGGGGCGGGGACTCCGGGGGTATCCTCCAGGCGGCGCCAGTGTCGCGCGCGCGGGGGGGTGACGTCATGGGGGGGTTCCCCGCCGGGGGCGGAGACTCCGGGGGTATCCTCCAGGCGGCGCCAGTGCTGCAGGCGGGGCGTGACGTCACTGGGGGGCCCCTCGCCGGATGCGGGGGCGGGGTGTGCCGAGGCTGTGTCAACTGCCGCGGGGCAGCCCGTGACGTCACGAGGGGCTGCCCCGCGGCCATCGGGGCCGAAGCCAGTCGGGGTCGGGGCGGCCTCCAGTGCCTGGCGAACCTCGTGGCGCGCGGGGCTGGCTTCCGCGTCGGCTGTCGGTGGGCGTTCCGTGGGTCGGGGCGGGATCGCGCGAGGCGGGGCGCGTGGTGTGCCCTCCCGCCACCGCGCTAAAAATCCCGCTGAGAGTTCTTACCAGGGCGGTCTCGGGACTTTTTCGAGAAGCAGCTGGCCTCGGAGTGGTTGGTTGTGATTTTGCGCACGTTCGCGCAGTAGCCACACACGTGCGCCATTTTTTGCGCGCCCGCGCCGTGTGACCCGCCCTTCGACGCCTTGTCGCACGAGCCTGGGTCCTTGTTCCATGCGGGGCACGGTGCGCCGATCGCCGCCCGGTCGTATTGGGCGCGGGAGTCGGTACCGGGCTTCTGGTGCTTCCCGGTGTGTTGGTGCTCGGCCGAGGCGGCGGAGGTGGCGGGGGCGTGGCCCGCCATCGCTATTATTTCAATCCGGACCGCGTTTATCGCCGCCTCGTCCTCCCAACCCCTCGGAAGCCTGCCGTCGGCTATCCGCGTAAATATCTCCTCCGAATAGCGGCGGACGACGGCCCAGGCCAACGAGCAGTTGTCCTGCGCTACCATCTCCTGATGGTTAGAGAGGGTGAGCAACGCCCCCTCGGGGAACCCGCGTTGGTGCTCGAGGCGTTTGAGACCGAGAGTATACTCCTCCCTCGTCGCCTCGCCCTTCTTCACCGCCTTCCCCTCATCGCCCCGCTCAACCAAGTCATAAGGAAAAATATATTTATTCGGAATACCTTTTTTACGGGTGTGTCCTTTGCCGTCCGCGGCTGCTACGATGAGGCGTACCGCCTCCTCGGCCGTGGAGCGGGCGCCCCTCTCGTAGTCGTTACCACCATGTTGTCGGCGGTGCGCGGCGCGCCGGTCGGGGGCGTGTGCGGCGCCGTGGTCGCTGTCGTGTTGTCGGTGGTTGGAGGCGATTCGCCCGAGGGCGGGCGCGGCCTCGGGCCGCCTGGGTCTGTGCCGGGGCGGGCTGGGTGAGGGCGACGACCAGGCGCTGAAGCTTGCGTCGGGGGTGCGCCCCGGGTGCGAGCCATTCCGGCTCCTCGCCGGGGCTGGCGAGGGGGAGGCCGGGGAGAGGGATCTGGCCCGGCTGCGGTGGTGGTGGACGCGTGGCGGCCTGGCGGGCCGGCTGGGCGGGTTGTGGGGCGTGGCCGGGGCCGCCGCCGGCGGGTCCGGGTGGCGCATGCCTGCCGCGACTGCCGCCATCGCCGCAGTGGCTTCCGCGAGCAGCTTGCTCTGGGCCGACATCTGCGCGCGTTGTTCGGCCACCTCGCGCCTTTGGTTCGCGGCGTGTTGCTCCAAGGTGCTCCACCTCCTCTCGATGGCGTCGATGGACGCCTGCATGCGACTCATTCCGTCGGCTTGCTTTGCTTTTGCCGACGGCTTTCGTGCGCGGGTCGATTGCCGCGCTGCCGGTGGCGTGGGTGGCCGTGGGGATGCGCCGCCATCTTGTGAGTTGATGGAATCGCTCGCATCGGGTGGCGGGGTTGTCGCCTTCCGTGTGGCGCGTTTTCCGGGTCGGCCCCTGGTAGCTGCGGCTCTGCGCGTTCTTTGCATAATGTTGCGTGACGTGGGGGCGCTTTTAATCCGTTTGATTCCGTTTGACGTGGGTGATACGTGGGTGGAGACGGGAGTTGTTGTTGGTAAATCCATATGGAGAGAACCAGTAGCCCGAATGCAGGTCAGAGGGGGGGAGGGGTGCGAGGGAGCGTGCGGTGCATGGAGATGTGACCGTCTCGGGCTCCCCGCCGGATCAACCACAATTCGGAAAATTATGGGCCAATGTCACGGAAATTAAGAACACGTTTGCCTTTACTAGATAATCAGCTAATGCCACACATACAGGATTCAAAGTTACATAACATGCACGACATTCAGAAACGACAGAAAAGATACTTTGACACACATGCAGGTTCCAATTTACCACGTATCTTGGTAGGTGATGATATAAAATACAAGAATCATAATAACGAGTGGGCATCCGGGGTAGTCATTGGGACACATACCTCTGGTCCTAGAGATTATAAGATAATTAATAAGGACAAGAACACACTACGCAGAAATAGGAAGTACATTTACAAACGTCCCAGTGATTCACACTACACACATGACACGAACACAAGAGTGTCAGCCCGTGCAACAGTTAAGGACACAACACAGATGATCGATGAGATGCCTGCCCCATACGTATCGAGGTATGGGCGAACAATTCGAAAACCGATCAAATTTGGACATTACTAAATGTAGTATAAACATCGTTAAGAATACTTACCTTGTACTTCAAAACTCATTAAAGTTACATATTTATATTTACATGCCGTAAAAATGCAATTAGTAATTAAGATTCATATTATGTAAACCTTGCTTCACTTGTATATCACATAAGCATTGCAGGATTGGTTAATGTTCTTCATAACGGCTGAAATGTTAATCAGCTGGTTTGAGTATCACTTTTATTAAATTATTTGATTATGCATAGGAATGACACTTTACTGTTCATATAGAATAGATTAATATATAAACCGATGGTATGTTAAATTTAGGACATACTTTGTAATGTTTGTGGTTAATTAAGTCAGAGTATAGAAAAGAGATGTTATGTATCATAATTGTACCCGATACGTAACATCTTGTAACGTATGGGAACAAGCAAGAGATACATGCTATAACATGAGTGTTAACCTAAGCTAAGCCTAGATAAGCTAACCCTAGATAATATATAACTGACACAGGTTTAAAAAAATATTATGGAACAAGTCGAATGAAACGATATCAGGCAATTAGCATCTTAAGATTAGATAATTAAGGCTTCAGCACTCTATAATATCAGATTGGTGCATTCATGTGCAAATACTATACCGGTCATAGCAGACCGGGATCAGCGACAATTGTTCCATAACAATATGTGATAAATGGAACCCATATCTAATGTTATTCGTTAAATATATATTATTGTTAGTTTTATGAGAATAAGAAGTTAAGGCCTAAATAATATAATGTCACTTATTACCGTTAAGGTATAACTTGTTAGGGTCGATTTGATCAGAATTTACCAGTGTACAATTTAAGCCGTTGTATGGAAAGGAGATGTTATGTATCCTGGGGAGTTGTCATGGGGAATCATGACGGGGACACGCCAGGAACAGACAAGGTAAATAAACCAGTTCCATCACATAACTCACAGCGTTCACACGTACTTTGCAGCCAGGGAACATGGGTCCTTTTCTATCGCTTCTCCTTTGGTTTTGGGTTCCTCGCCTAAAATTTTGTTGCCATTGAGCTCTCATGACAAACACTGATACTCTACCCTGTCCCCCTATTGAGTCACTGGCCTCTGGGGGTGATGCGGCCGCTGTTAGCGTCCCCAAGAAGGTCTTTTGCCCGTTGGGGCCGCTTGAATTTAAACCATTATTGTTGCCATTTTGGCCTACTGTTAAGGCGAATGTAAGCTCTAGATATCTTGATATTTATAATACTGTTAGAAGTACCGGCCTGCCCAACTATCTGGCGGCTAGGGTCCCGGTCCCTTCAGGTTTACACATCCTGTCCTGGAGGAATCTGCTGGAGGGGTACCATGACGATTTGTTAGTTGATTATTTAGAGTTTGGTTGGCCTAGTGATTACGCTGTGGATAGAGTCCCAACCCATACTTATGTAAATCATAGAGAGCGTCCTGAGTATAACGTTTGGATTGAAAAATATGTGTCGAAGGAACTTGCCTGCAATGCATTGCTGGGTCCTTTCGATTGCCCTCCTTTTAGTCCTTGGGCCCAGGTCAGTCCGATCATGACGAGGGCGAAAAAGAATACAATTGAACGACGGATCATCGTCGATCTTAGCTTCCCGAAAGGGCGTAGCGTAAATTCTGGCATTAGTAAAGGCTTCTTTCAAGGGACTAAGTGTTCTTTTAATTTGCCCAGCATTATGGACCTTGCTAAAGAGGTGACCCGGCGACAGCTACGGACATGCCCGCTAAGCGTCCTGCTGTTTGGCATTACTTTTAATTCTCAGTTGTATTTTGATATAGCCCTCCCGTTTGGGTGCCGTACTTCCAGCCTGGCTTGTGCCAGAACTACTGAAGCAGTTTCTTTTTGAATGAATCAAGCAGGGTTCTTTACTTTATGTTATCTTGACGATTTCGTGGGGGTGGCCAAAGATTTAGAGGAAGCTGGTGAGGGTTATCTCCGGATTGTGAATCTGCTGGCGCAGTTAGGCCTACAGTTGTCTCTGCATAAATGTACGCCGCCGGCTACAGACTTAGTCTGGTTGGGGTATCGTGTTAATACCACGTTGATGGAGTTGTCCATTCCTAAGGAAAAACTGTTAAATATCATCTCAGAATGTTATGTATGGAAAGTCGGTGCGTCGGTTACTAGAAAAAATGTACAACAATTAGTTGGTAGACTCCAATGTATATCTAAGTGTGTAACTTCGGCGAGACGTTTTATGAATAGGGTGCTAGATTTTTTAAGGGGTGCCCCCTTTGTAGGTCGTACCACTGTTTCCATTGAATTAGTTTGGGATGTCCGCTGGTTCATTCGTTACGCTGAGACAACCAACGGCCTCATATTATTAAGGCCGTTTCCCAGACCACTTGGTAATCGAGTGTGACTCTTCTTTACTTGGGGGCGGGGCTTTTTCGGTCACAGGTTTTTTCTCTGAACGTTATACAGCAGAATTATTATCTCTTGGTTACCACATATCAGGTTTCAAGGTTATTATTGCCGGAAGTGATAGTGAGGATAAGCTCTCACTACCTATAAAGTACTTTCTCATGGCATGCGTATCAAACAGCCTCTGATAACCAAGTCCAACTCCCGGCCTTCACTAGGCGAAACTGTTTCTACTGACGGGAGAAGGGGCAAAGGCGGATCTCTGGCGCCTCAAAACCAGATGCTTCGGGCAGGTGGGGCTCGTCAATCTTGGCTGACTGCTCATCTAGGAGAAGGTAAACTCTGATTTAAAACCCCCGCTGCCGTGCGGCTAGTCCCATTTATGGGAAGACCAGAAGTTGGTAGTGCACACCAGCGGCCATACCGACTCAATTGTCGGCCTAAACTAAGTGCGGTGCACATCAACTTTGTTGGTGTGGTCAGGGGATGTCACCCCTTCAAGTGCATGAAGACTGGAGCAGCAGATGAGTTAGAAGATCAATAGCTTTGAAGGTGTAACAGCAAGATGATGTGGCTCATCAGGGCACACTCTGACAAAGATGAGTAAGTGGCCAGTCACCTTGGAAAGGAAGGGGAACCTACCAAGTATTTACCCATAGTAAGCAATGGTAATTAATGGAAACAAATTTAGAGATGGAGACAACTCTGGTCCCTTGCGGGGAAGCCTTCTAATAGCTACAGTGGAGGCACCTTTCCTTCAACTATTAAGAAACCTCGTAATGACAATGTAAACTCAAAGCCTAAAATAGGAAGGTATGCATCTGATGTCAGGCAACTGAAAACTGGAGGAAAGGTGCTAAAGATTGGTACATGGAATGTACGAACATTGTACAAACCAGGCCGATATTATACATCCAACCCTCGACTAGAGGATGGAACTATTGATTGATTGATGACCACATATCCCAGCTTGAAGCTCTTAATTTGATTGTCGCGCTTCGCGAGCTAACCCCGGCACACCCTGAACAATTTTTAGTGATCATAAATATTGGCAATGAAGCCTCACAGCAGGTTCTATCCACTGGGGGACCAGACGGGATGGCCGAATGAGTTAGAGCGTCCGTCTCCCGTGCTGGTAGATCGTGGGTTCGAGTCCCGGTCGAGTCAAACCAATGACTTTAAAATTGATACTTGTCGCTTTCTAGCCAGGCGCTCGGCATTATTAGGATAGGGCAAGGACTGGTGCGCTCAGTGTCAGGATAATGTGACTGAGTGGGATACCAGGTCATGGTGCCGGCGGCCTGGTTTCCCAGTGGGACAGCACTATAAAAGTCGCCATGAGTGCGCACTGTCACAAGTCGGTACCCGTCCTGATATGACCTTAGATGTTGCTAGGACGTAAAACAACAACAAACAAACAAACAAACTATCCACTGGGAAGGGCAGGGACCCGTTTCTGTGTGCCTGTGCGCGTGAATTGTGGAGATTTGCGGCTCTCCATAGTTGTGAAGTCCGGATAACCCACAAACCTGGTAAATCCTTGGTCTTGGCTGATGCACTTAGTCGGAGTTATTTCGATAAGGCAGCTTATGCCAGGTCGCAGAGATTATGCTTGGAATTGGGTTTATCGCGGGTACATGTCACCCATGATATATGTATTTTTGATCGGGAACTGTAATGCTCAGCCTAACCCTCAACCTTCACGTTCAGTATGTCTCACTGTAGTACTTTTCTTTATTTGCCCTCGACTACAGCTCGACATACTGACCTGCACCACACTGTCCAAACGCTTTTCAGACATGGATTATCAAAAGGTACATGGCGTAATAAATGTACCCAGTTTGATAAATTTAGTGAGTTCTGTAAAGACTTTAATATTAATAAGAAATCTCCAAAACAATATGACCTGATGTTGCACCTCGCTCACTTATCAAATAGCCTTAGGTCACCGAGTGCGGTAAATAACTATTTCAGTGGCGCGAAAACATATGTTATGATGATGGGGGGGAAGAACCAAGGAATTTGACTCATACTTTGTTGGCCTCATAAAAAGGGGGGTGTTGAATGTAAAAAATGTTGCTGTGTCGAGAGTGTTTCCACTAAAAGTCAAGCATGTTATGCAGATGTTCAAGTATTTTAAAAGCCTAGGGCCATATGGCCGAGTGTTAAATGTGGCATTGATAATTGGATATTTCACATTACTAAGACAATCCAATTTATTTTTCTCGAGTCCCCATGTGATCCGGGGCACTACCTTACAGGCGACGACATACGTATCCACGAGAGGTCACTCAAGGTACGCGTCCGGTCCACCAAGACGACACGCCAGCAAGGCCAGACATACTATGTATGGCTTCCGAGGATCCCTAGCTCCATCTGCTGCCCCGTGCGCCTTTGGAGGCAGTACAAGGCCGTAACTCCCATCTCTAAGTCCGGTCCAGCCCTGCTGCTGTGCTCCGGGGAGCCCTTGACAGCTCGCCTATTCCTGCTCGCCCTCAGCCTGGCAGGTGATAAGTGTGGGTTACAAGGTAAGAAGATTATGGCCCAGTCTCAGACGGGGGGCAGCTAGAGAGTGTGCGGAAGCTGGAGTCCCATTGGAACAGGTCCAGGAACACGGCAACTGGCGTTCGTCCTGCATATTTAATTACGTGGATAAGCGTAGCTTCAAAACAGGTCCTTCAGCACTCGCTTCGCTATTTGGCTGAGTGCTGAAGCTCCTATAAACAATGCTTTTGTGGATCGACCAGTACTCTTGAGTGATCGCTATTTGTAATACTTAATGTTCCGTATATCTCATGCATATCTGTTAATTGATGTTGTCGTTATAATATTGATGATCCATTCTGGGATGTAAATTTTTTTATTCATTATAATAAAATTTTATTGGCCCACAAATGAGGTCGCCGTGTTCTGTTACTTAATTGGATATGTTCCTGGTAACATATGTAATTATTACAGAAACGGCACCTCATCGGCCTGCCATAGTGGCTGTTACCCTTGCATCATGTCACCCTGACTATGCTTTGATCATACGGAATAAACAGTCCTGTAACTGTCACTTGATTGTGGTCAACAGAAGAGAGAGGATCCATTTTGCTTACCATCCCACCCTCCCTGCTGAGTGCTGAAGCTCCTATAAACAATGCTTTTGTGGATCGACCAGTACTCTTGAGTGATCACTATTTGTAATACTTTATGTTCCGTATATCTCATGCATATCTTTTAATTGATGTTGTCGTTATAATATTGATGATCCATTTTTATTCATTATAATAAAATGTTATTGGCCCACAAATGAGGTCGCCGTGTTCTGTTACTTAATTACAAAGTTATGAGGAAGAAGGGGCTTCATACCTCTTCGCTTCTTGCCGTAGGATCCGTTTGTGTCCAGTATGTCACTGATTACTTGCCGGTGGAGTGAGTCGTCCTCATCTGATGAGGAGGATCGGTGTCTATCCTTGCTGTGGCGTGGTTTGTGTCGTTCCTTTTCGTCTCGGCTGCGCATCTTCTTGGAGTCGATGCAGCCGCTAGTGGGGCGCGATCCTCCTCAGATGATGAGCGAGCCATACTACAGCGTTTTTTGTGCCGTGAGGAGGTGTACCGTTCGCTTTGTGATGTTGATGTGGAGGTGACGGACGATTCCCTGCTGGATGAGCGCCTCTACTTCTTTTTGGTAGTTTCCATTGTGGCCATGCATTTGAGCATGGTCTTGTTGACCTCCGCCTGCTGTGCCACCGTGTCCGCCAGTGATTGTTGGAGCAAGCTGATCTGGCGATCTGCGGCGTTGGCGCAACATGTGTCGGTCTGCGGTGGCACGAGGCTGTTGTGTCCGTGCAGGCGTTGGTTGGGCGACAGTAGACCCCGGCCGGCCGCACTGTGTTGGTGGCTGTGCGGCGTGTGCTGCTGTGTCCATGCGGGCGGGGACGGCTGTAGACTCTGCGGGATGGCGTTGTCTCTTGGTGGCGCATGACATCATGGTGAACAAGCCGCGAGGCTGAGGCGTCGTGATGTGTGGAGAGGAGTAAGGTGGTAGTCGTTGTCGGTCCAGCGTCTGGAGGCGATGTGGTATAATCCAGGACCAGGTGACCCGTCGTCAACCGGAAGTGATGTCACAGATCTTGTGGGGCGAGATGTGGTTCTGTGAAGGTCCGGCATGGGGCATGGAGGCATTCAGGTTCGAATCCAGGTGGTGCCACCACAGGAGCAGTCCCCTGTGCGCTCGCAAATTACCCATGTTGACAAACAACATGAACAATCTCAACACTAATATTAATATGTCCAAATTGGGGGGGGGGGGGGGAAGCTCAATAGGAGGGCGCGGGCATCCAGGTACTTAGCGCATCGCACCATAGCAACTGTTCGAGGTGAAAACAATGGCACTTACAGTGTTGAAGCGAATGTAAATAAAACTAAAAGCACAAATCTATTCACTGCTACGGTCTATTTCTGTTATTTAGAACCATGAATATTCACTCCGGGGGTGAGATAATGTTTATTTAACAGAATAACTGACTCAAAAAGTGACATTCGGACAAATTCAACCCAAAATTGAAGCGATATTGTCGAATGTAAACAAAACAAAAAAGCACAAATCTGTAGACTACATCACGGTTCCAGCCACGTGGTGCATTGTGGGATGCATCAGAGCAAAACAAACCAGCGAAAAACACATGGCACATGCTAATACACTAGGTGCAGCTATGAAATGTGCTAGTTTCAGCTCATCTCAGTTCTTGTTTGAAACATAGAATACCAACTAAAAATAAAATAAAAATTAGATAAAGATATTAATCTTGCATTTACATCAATATAATCAGCACATCTTATGCCATGTGCATTTAGATTTAGACAAATCTGGGCACTCAGACTAGTGTTAGAGCCATAGCCAGAGTCAGTTTTACTTATTTTATTCATGTTTTTATTTATATCCTATGGTTAATGACATATGTAGAACTAGAAAATGAGTAGGGTTAATCAGATATTAGTTATATATTTCTCTGATACAAGTGTATGTTGACACATTTGGCATTTTAATATTTAGAACAAGAATTAATAATGGTGATGTGGATATCACTGATTGATTTTTTTTTTAAAGTCCAATAGCAAAAATTATGGTTTCACGAAATAAAATTAACACCGAAAGTCATACAAAATATAAATTTAAGGATCGAGCAGAGTTATTATGTTATTTTGAATTCTTGCCGCCTGACCAAGGTGTTTGTGATGACATTTGCGTATGTGCATATCTGGAGAAGGAGCTCTGATTTGGCTCTGTCAGCTTCTCTATTCATTCTGCAATGTAAAAATAAAATCCATGTTTCTGTCAATTACAATTCATGTTCATGTTAGACAGTTATGCGTATTACTCCATAGTTTAGTGGTAAAGTACTGGACACTAGATGTTAGTGATTAGAATACCAGCTGCATTTTACTATTATATGAGCTCTATAATCTATTATGGGAACGTAAACTATGACACCAACTCTCTTCAGTTTCCTCTATTATTATATACCATTTATCTAGGCTCTACTGCATGCTGCATGTAGTTCCAAATTCGGCCACACCAGAGCCACTAGTCATAGGCTTTGACACTTGTATGCCAGCTGTGCCTGGTCGTTATCGCCTCCAGACTGACTGAGACGGTCAATTTTTAACATTTTGTAAAATTTTGTTAGCAAATACTTTACGTTAGATAAACCACCACTTCCTCTGTATGTGCTCCAGTCCCTCACCTTCTCACAGCTGCTTACACTAGCAACATGCCCCGGTCATTATCCAGTAACCATAGTAACCCCACTCCTGCAGTCACCTGCCGCCTGCACACACAGAACCCACTGTGCTCTCCTTGTCATACTCCAGACATTATTTGGTTATTTAAATTCAGAATGTGTGCAAAGATGTGCTTGGGAGTGTAGTTCTATTCTAACAGGCCCCAGAGCATGGTGTTATGGGATCTCTGTGCAACCTACATCTAGTTGTACATATATTTTAATCACAATATGACAAAGCTTTCCCCCCTACAGAAACTGACCAATTGAAGTAAACTCAGAAGTTGTCAAAAATTGTCAATATTATTTGATAAGCTGAAGCCACTGTCATGCTATGTGATAAAATGTTGATGCATACTACTTTCTGTGTGTGTGTGTGTGTCTGTGTGTGTGCGTGCATGCGCGCGCGTGTCCGGTTTGGCGTGCTCAGCCGTGTCCCTTGCTCAGCCGTGTACCTATACTCAAACTCAAGGCATTGTCAATGGTCGTAAGTCACTAACCGTATAAATTTAATATAATGTTTTTGGTAAAGATGTTTTCTATATGTGTACCAAGCAATTTGTTTCTAGGTGGTGTGGTTTTAGAGATATTTCACTTTTCCTGGATTTTCTGTATGAAGATTGCTCACCACCATTGACAATGCCTTGAGTTTGACGGTACGCGCAGTGCAAAACATTAGTTTTAATCAAATTGGTCGTAATGCGAAGCATTTCGTTTGATGCGAGGGGAGGAGAACGACTCACCCCGCCCTGAGCGACTCCCCCCCCCCCCCCCCTCCTGCCACTGCTCACTCCCCCCCGCCCCTGAGCGACTCACCCCTGCCACTGCTCACCTCCCCCCGGCCCTGAGCGACTCCCCCCCCTCCTGCCTCTGCTCACTTCCCCCCTTATAAGGCCGCCCGCCGGCCGCCTCCCTCAGCCTCCAGCCGCCTTCCAGCTCTCTGCCCCTTCTTCTTCTCCAGTTTTCCTGCTTTGGCTCTACACCTCGGATCGCTGACTCACCCCAGCTCCAGCTTCAGCTATGCCTAAAGGAAATGGACGTGGACGGAAGGGCTCCCGGGCCGCCCCCCGCACCCCGGGGCCCTCTCCGTCCCCCGGGAGGGACGAGTCACCGGCCTCCGTCTCGGTCTCCCCCCCAGCTCTCCTCTTTTTTCCACCTCGGATCGCTGCTACGCCTCAGCTTCAACATGCCTCAAGGGAAAGGACGTGGACGGAAGGGCTCCCGGGCCGCCCAGGCACCGCCCCGGGGAGCACAGACCCCGGCCGCCTCGGCGGATTTTTGATCCGCCGGCCTCCCCCCGGCCGGCCCGGGGGGGCCCTTCCCGGCGCCTCACCTTCACCACTGCCGACAGCCCCGCGACCTCCACCGACAACCTCCCAGAGACCACCGATCGCAGCGCCGCCCAGTCACAGCCGGGGTCATCACCTCGGACCTCACACCTCAGACCACAGCTCAGCCCAGCCTCGCCTCACGAGGAACCCTCTGCCAGACAACACCGCCGCCGACCATGACGTCCACCGACAACCTCCCAGCGACCACCGATCGCAGCGCCGCCCAGTCACAGCCGGGGACCACCACCTCGGACCTCACACCTCAGACCACAGCCCAGCCCAGCCTCGCCTCACGAGGAACCCTCTGCCAGACAACACCGCCGCCGACCATGCCGTCCACCGACAACCTCCCAGCGAACACCGATCGCAGCGCCGCCCAGTCACAGCCGGGGACCACCACCTCGGACCTCACACCTCAGGCCACAGCCCAGCCCAGCCTCGCCTCACGAGGAACCCTCTGCCAGACAACACCGCCGCCGACCATGCCGTCCACCGACAACCTCCCAGCGAACACCGATCGCAGCGCCGCCCAGTCACAGCCGGGGACCACCACCTCGGACCTCACACCTCAGACCACAGCCCAGCCCAGCCTCGCCTCACGAGGAACCCTCTGCCAGACAACACCGCCGCCGACCATGCCGTCCACCGACAAGCTCCCAGCGAACACCGATCGCAGCGCCGCCCAGTCACAGCCGGGGACCACCACCTCGGACCTCACACCTCAGGCCACAGCCCAGCCCAGCCTCGCCTCACGAGGAACCCTCTGCCAGACAACACCGCCGCCGACCATGCCGTCCACCGACAACCTCCCAGCGAACACCGATCGCAGCGCCGCCCAGTCACAGCCGGGGACCACCACCTCGGACCTCACACCTCAGACCACAGCTCTCCTGGTCGGACCTCCTCACCGGATCCCGCCAAGGAGCGGGCCTCCCCTTTTTTGGCCGCCCGCTCCCTGTCGATGCAGGCCCCTGACACTTCCCGCCCCGAGAGGGAGCCTGACCCCCGACACGGCCCACCGCTCGGCCGGCCCGCCCCACCTGCTCCGCCTCGGGCGCGCCGCCAGCTTTCTCCGCCCAGACCTCCACCCCCGGACCCCCGCCTCGGATCATCACCTCGGGCGCGCCTCAAGCCCTCTCCTACTTTTGGTGGAGGGCTCCTCGGCACCCCCTCACTCCACTGACTTTTGAACTCTGCTCCTTAGCCACTCCGCTCATCATCATTTTATCCTTTCCTTATTTACCTCTCTTCCCCGTTACCCTCTGAGCCCCACACTGACTCTCTTACCAGCTCCTTCTGAGCCCTTTATCCTCATTATTACACTGCTCCTTTTGAGCCCCTCACTATTTATCCTCTGCCCCCTGTATTGCTCTGCCTCCTCAGCCTGTTTACCTCCTCAGTTACCCTGTTTGTACCTTACTTTGTCATTATTGTTATTTCACTGTATCTCTGTATGTTGCCCGAGGCGTCACAATAAACGCCTCAGTTTTCCCACCTCCGCCTCTGTTCTTCCTTCTCGCGCATCGGTCGTAATGCGAAGCATTTCGTTTGATGCGAGGGGAGGGAGAACGACTCACCCCCCCCCTGAGCGACTCCCCCCCCCCCCTCCTGCCACTGCTCACCTCCCCCCGCCCCTGAGCGACTCACCCCTGCCACTGCTCACCTCCCCCCGGCCCTGAGCGACTCCCCCCCCTCCTGCCTCTGCTCACTTCCCCCCTTATAAGGCCGCCCGCCGGCCTCCCTCAGGCACTCAGCCTCCAGCCGCCTTCCAGCTCTCTGCCCCTTCTTCTTCTCCACCCACCCACCCAACTCTCCCTCCTCTACCCTCCCCCCTCTGCGGTGGAGGGCTCCTCGGCACCCCCCCTCACTCCACTGACTTTTGAACTCTGCTCCTTAGCCACTCCGCTCATCATCATTTTATCCTTTCCTTATTTACCTCTCTTCCCCGTTACCCTCTGAGCCCCACACTGACTCTCTTACCAGCTCCTTCTGAGCCCTTTATCCTCATTATTACACTGCTCCTTTTGAGCCCCTCACTATTTATCCTCTGCCCCCTGTATTGCTCTGCCTCCTCAGCCTGTTTACCTCCTCAGTTACCCTGTCTGTACCTTACTTTGTCATTATTGTTATTTCACTGTATCTCTGTATGTTGCCCGAGGCGTCACAATAAACGCCTCAGTTTTCCCACCTCCGCCTCTGTTCTTCCTTCTCGCGCATCAATAGAAATCAAGAACCCTAACCTTATAAATTTAATATAATCTTTTTGGTGAAGATGTTTTCTATATGTTTACCAAGCGATTTGTTAATAGGTGGTGTGGTTTTAGAGATATTTCACTTGTTCTGTATTTTCTGTATGAAAATTACTCACGACCATTGACAATGCCTTGAGTTTGAGTATAGGTACACGGCTGAGCACGGGACACGGCTGAGCACGCCACACCGGGTCTGGAAAAGTAGTTCTCTTTTTAGGACTGTATAGATGTTGAAAGCTTTGGACGGCACTTAATTTCGCATAATATTCAGTTCAGAATGACGAAGTAGACGTTCATTTGATGCGTACGACCCAGAAAGCATAAATTCTCGGTATTGCATTCTGGCAAACATAGATAGCTTTCATAACCACAACAGATATAAAAGAAAAAGAAACATATTCAAGGGACCAAGTATATAACGTGAAATGTTGTTAACCTTACTTGTCATCTTCTTCCTCACATTGTGTTACGATATCTGAAAATGAAATCGATAATGTTTCTTACTTACAGCTAGAAAATATATAATTTCTTGTACATTCTTTTGAAAAGAGGAGACTTTATTTCTAAATCCAACTCAAATAAAATGCGCATACCCGACGAGAATACTGTAGAACACGCTAACAGTAACATAAGCAAATTTATGAGATATATGAGATAATTGTTCTTTTGTTCGATAATTGATTAATTTATTCGTTCCATCAACTGGCATTTTACAAGTACAATTATATCAAATCTATTAATATAATTCAAAGTTCAAATCTATGAATAATTGAACCAGCTCACCTTTACACTTATCATTTTCGATTTGGTCTGGAACTTTGGTTTTTGTCTATAGATATCAAAGCAGCATAACATATTTACTAGACAGGTTAATATTTCATGGATTATGTGTATTTCTATGTAAGAATATGCATTTAAGTGTCTCATATGGGGGTTTAGGTTTTTGATCTGAAGATTAGTGAAGTCCCTATGCATTCGAGAAACTCAAGGGATTATAATTCTATATTAGACTAAATAAGTAACATTCACTCCTTAGTCATTTTGACCACTTGAAGCTAAAACCAGGGTCCGTACAGATGTGAAGATACGCTCAGTGCACATTTCTGTGTACTAAGTACACAAATACTCTGCATACATGAATGTCAATATGTCTTAAAGAACAAAATAACCTGTAAACATACTCATTATACATAAACAGGGTCCGTACACATGTGACGATATGGAATTCAAGGCTATTTCAAGGCTTTTCAAGGCTGTTTTTGATAGGAATTGAAGACGATTTTCATTTGGATTTCGGGGAGAAAGAACAATGGCGAATGGGGTCAATTTAATGGAATTCAAGGCTTTTCAAGACTAAGTGGGCTACCCAAAATAGGTTAAAATAGAACAAATGAACTTCAAGACTTTCAAGACTTTTCATGCCCCATACATACCCTGCATAAAATGTCAGTAAGTGTGAAAGAAAATAATATACTCCTTACTTACCTCCCCTGAATCAAGATCTGCTGAAAACCGGATGAGGTGCTTTATTCTGTGGAACTGGTCATCCAGAAGTGCATTGAGTGTGTCCCGGAACGCATCCACATGAACGTCTACCTTCTCCCTGAGACCGTTGTCTGTGTCACGAGGTGTGAACACAGACTAGCAATTTTATTAGTACTTCCAGTAGGTTTATGTATAGCTAGACTACTGATAGTTGGGACTGGGATTATGTCAACTCTGTTTCGAGACCAGTGTTGTCCTGAAATAGCAGGTGCCCTGTTATCCGAGCAACGGTGAAATGAGACAAAACCAATTTGTATATTGAAAAACTGTTTGCACATGGAAAGGGTTCGCCAAAAATAGATTCTACTGTGGTAGGATGTTATATGTTATGCATTTGGTTATCTTGTTTGTTTGTTGTTGATTTACGTCCTAACAACATCTAAGGTTACAAGAAACAAGAATATAGATGTTTTTATCCTGGGAGATATGAATATAGAGTATAGTAAAAACAAATAAGGATCAAGAACAAATGAAATCATTAGTAAAGCAAATGGGCCTACAGCAACTGATAGAAGAAAAGACCAGACCAGCTCTATTCTAGACCTAATTTTGGCAAACGGTGTACATATTAAGAAAAAGGGCACGAGACCATGGGCGATAAGTGACCATGAATTAGTTAGACTATGCAACTAGAAAAAAAATCACAGTGAAGCACAAGATCGAAGTAAAACTAGGTAGGACCTACAAAGCCTATGATGTCTTTGAATTCACACAGCAGATGCAGGGAACAGATTGGAAAAATGTAATGGACCCTAGGGAACCAAATCAGAAATGGGAAAATGTTTTAGGTAGGATTAAAGAATTAATGGATAAAATGTGTCCAATTAAGACAATCAAAATGAGGGACAACCAGGACCCATGGATAGGTGAGGAAATAACAGATAGTATCAAATTGAAGAGGAAATTTGGAGAGAAGGCTAGAATCACAAATAAGATAGATGACATCAACAACTACAAAACTGCGAAAAGAAAAACCCTAAGGCTAGTCAGGCAGGCAGACACCACTTACATTGAAGAACAAGATAATAAATCGGGTAATGACTCCAAGAAGTTCTGGAAAAATGTAGAGATGGCATTACCGGGAGATAAGGAGAAAAGCAAAATAGTGGTAACAGATGGAGAAGGGAACACCATATTAAATGAGAGAGCACCAGATAGACTAAATAAACACTTCACAGAGATAGGAGCAAAGTTAGCAGAACAATTCAGAGGAAGCTGGGAATACACAGGTGATGCAGTTGAAAATAGTATAGAGACAGCAAAAGTAAGAGAGAATGAAGTGATTCGACTAGTTAAGAGAATAGATCTAGGAAAGTCATCAGGAGAACAGAACCTACAAGCCAGAATCATTAAAGATGCTATGCTAGCCATACCAAATGCTATATGTGACTTAATCAATAATTCATTTGAGATGGCTATTTTTTCCACGCCCTGGAAGCAGGCTACAATGGTACCAATACACAAGGGTGGAGACAAAGGGGACATGGGCAACTACCGCCCTGCCCCATATCAATCCTACCTCTGCCAGGCAAGCTGATAGAGAAATTAATGTACAAGCACATCATGAAACCTCTAGATAGTGAGAAAATACTAAATGACAAACAGAGGGTTCAGAAAGGGATTCTCCACAACAAAAACTATATCCAATCTAACAAATGACATACTGAGATGTATGAATGAAGGTGAACAGACAACTGCCACATTCATAGATTTTAGCAAGGCATTCAATACAGTGAATCATGACATACTGATAAAAAAGCTAGAAAGAGTAGGAGGAATAAGAGGAAGAACACTAGACTGGATAAGGAATTACATCACTGAGAGAAGTCAGAGAACAACAGTAAATGGCAAAACATCAGAAAGTATACAGGTAACCTGTGGAGTCCCTCAAGGTTCAGTATTAGGCCCACTCCTCTTCATCATTTACATCAATGATCTAGAGAAGTCCTTAGAGGGAATCAAATTCCAACTATATGCTGATGACACCGTGATATACACAACAAGCAATAGCAGAAAAGAGAACAGAGATAAGCTAAATGAAAAACTAGTAGCTTTAGATAACTGGTGTAACTCCAACAAGATTTCCATAAACCACAAGAAGTCGTTCCTAGTGTTTGGCAGTGGGAAAATCAACTATGGCAATGAGGAGGGCAATTTTGGGAGGAAAAGTTGTGTTCTCTGTGGTGGAGTGGTTAGAGTGTCTGACTTTTTTCTAGGTTGGAATCCTAATCTGAAGGTCAGTGGTTCGATTCCCTGTGCCCCCACCTCTGCCAATTTGGATTTCCACCGCTGTGTATAACTTACACAGTTACAGCGTCATCAAAGGCCAGTTGCTCTCATACCATGTCTATGTGGTGTGGGAGGTTAAAAATCCCTTGGGTCGGTAAAAGTGTAGGCTAGGGCTTTCTATCGACAAACTGCCTAATGGTGAAAACAAGCCTATTCAGGCTTATCCATGATAGGCAGTATAAATCTTCAACAACAACAACAACAATTATCAGACCAACTACAGATATTTAGGGATGAATCTTGATAGGAAACTAAACTACAATGATAACATAAAAGAAGTTATCAAGAAGGCAAACCACAAAATCTGGATATTAGCAAATACCAGAAATTACCTAACTACAAATATGGCTATTAAAATCTATAAAGGTATGATGCTACCATACTTCGACTATGGTGATGTAATACATATAGGGCGGTGGTAACAAAAATATGTTGGATAAACTACAAAGACTACAAAATAGAGCACTTAAGATATGTCTGAAGGTGGAACATAAACACCCAACTGATGATCTCCATAGGAAAGCAAGAGTCAACACACTAAATGACAGGAGAAAAGCACATCTCAAAATAGCAGCATTCAGGGAGACAAGGAAGCCTGGGAGCGTGCAGGTAACAAAAAAGGCAACAAGAGGTAGTGATGGCCCCAGACTGATAATAAACAGAGCCAAAAACAGATCATATGAGAGGAGTAGCGAGTACATGAAGGCAAGGGAATGGAATACATTGGGAGTAGAAGAAAGAAGTACAGGGACAATAGAAACATATAAATCATTAATCAAAAGAGAGCTAAATGCACTGCTAGACTAATGACAACAACAAATCAAATGAATTAAAAAAAAAAAAAGAAGATAGATACATAGAATAAATAAATAGAAAATACACTGATAATTCAAGCAAAGTTTTAGAGGGTATAGATGCTAGGTATGATACATACAAAGGTAAACTTTAAACTTAAAATCAAAACGTAATGACCCCTAAACACAGCAAGGTGAAGACATTCAGAGAAATTAACTATTGGTAACCAAACAATTATCCGATTGTAGAACAAACTCACAGAGGTTTGGGGTGTGTGGGAGAATGCTTACACACAGAGAAAGAATGCATGCAGTAGTTAGCTACACAACAACTGAAAGTGATAAAAAGAAGGGGAGTCAAAAGACTATTACTGTCTAGCGCTGAAAATAAGTCATTAGACTTAACCATTATGGGCAGCATAAATACACCCATCACAAAAAAAGAAAAAAAGAAGGTCATATCAGGACGGGTACTGACTTGTGACAGAGCGCACTCATGACAGCTTTATAGTGCTGTCCCACTGGGAAACCAGGCTGCCAGCACCATGACCCGATATCCCACACAGTCACATTATCCTGATACTGTGCTAACCAGCCCTTGTCCTGTCCTATCAATGCCAATCACCTGGCTAGGTAGTGGAAAGCATCAATTTCGAATTCCCGAGCTTCTGCATGGGCAAGCCTATGCTCTACCGATTCGGCCACCGCATCCAGTCATTTTGTTATCAGGGATGTGATTGGCCATCAGGGGCCATATGCACCAATCGGAGTTAGGGCCTTAACCGCGGTTTGGGTATCTCCACACGGCTAACTGTGGAAAATCTGTATGCATCAATCGGTGCCAGCGCTAACCGCGGACCGTAGCCTAGGCTAAGCTACCCCAGTTTCAAATCAGGTTTAACTGCTAGCCGGGGCGGTTAGTGTGCGTGTATGGATGTAAATCTATTCAATGCGTTCATATTTAACAGAGTTACATAGTCAAATAGTGAAATTTTATTAAATTAACCCTAAAATCGAAGCGAGATTAACGCTGATGCCGTAACGGAGGCGATATTAATAGTTATATTTTCGAATCGACGAACATACAGTAAACAAACCGCCGCCGCCGCCAGTATGGAAAGTGACGTCGATGCAGCGGCGATTTGTTTACTTTACGTTCGTCGATTCGAAAATATAAATATCGCTGCCAATGCGGCGGTAGCCTTAATAACGCTTCGAATTTAGGGTTAAATTGACAAAATTTCACTTATTGCGTATGTAATTCTGTTAAAGTCGCCAGCTATCCGCCGGGTGGAAAACAAACGAACTCGATTTGAAATTCTGAAGCGACTGAAAACTCCCCAAAACACCAGCGGCCTGTCGTGGCTTCTGCGCATGCGCGGATTTTCGCATGTTGCGGCGATCACTGCTATTTGTTTACATTACATTCGTTGATTCGAAAATATAAACTATTAATATCGCCGCCAATGCGGCGGGTTAGCCTTAATAACGCTTCGAATTTAGGGTTAATTTAATGAAATTTCATTATTTTAGTATGTAATTCTGTTAAATATGATCGCATTCAATAGATTTCGGCGTAATCGGTCCCTAACACTGCCAGGGCACAAGCTGAGAACCAGCGAATCTTGTTACTGTGTGAGCCTGTTGCCGGCACAATTTCAGCCAATCACAGCGGCGATTTGTATATTCGGGCGTAATCGATTATTCAACTCGGGTCACTCGAGCCAGTGTTTTGTTTACACTCGGCGATTCGACGTTGATCGAGCTGCTACGTTAATATCGCTTGGAATTTAAGGTTAATTTAATTAAATTTCATTATTTTAGTATGTAATTCTGTTAAATATGATCGCATTCAATAGATTTCGGCGTAAAAACATTGCCGCTGGCGTTATGCTTCTGCGCATGCGCGGATTTTCGCACGTTGCGGCGATCACTGCTATTTGTTTTGTTTACACTCGGCGATTCGACGTTGATCGAGCTGCTACGTTAATATCGCTTGGAATTTAAGGTTAATTTAATTAAATTTCATTATTTTAGTATGTAATTCTGTTTAATATGATCGCATTCAATAGATTTCGGCGTAATCGGTCCAGGCACAAGCTGAGAACCAGCGAATCTTGTTACTGTGTGAGCCTGTTGCCGGCACAATTTCAGCCAATCACAGCGCAGCTTTTGCATTGCAAATGGCCGCCGCCTATGGGGGCGGCCATTTTGGAGACAACCAACTGGCTTTGCAGTTCAGATTAGCACTGCCCTGGTCCCCTACTCTCCCCACACATACTTGGTTCAATTAAACATAAAAACTAAACAAGGTTGTGCTTGGAGAGCATTTGTCGGAGTACGTTCCCGTCGCCAGCGACCTATATCTGGTCCCTTTAAATATGATAGCATTTAATATATTTGAGCCTAATATATGGCTACAAACGCAGAGGGAATTCCCAAATCTATAAATAAACTCACGGTCAGCTATCCGCCCCAGTTAAAACATTGGTGCATACCACTTTACCTTTTTCGCGGACCCCCCACTACCCGGAGCTAGCGCCTAGCTCCGGTTACGACTAGCACAACTTGGTGCATACGGGCCCAGCAAAATACTCCGAAAGTCAGGCTGGGAGGACCAGATGAGAAGGCCGAATGAGTTAGAGCGTTCGTCTTCCGTGCTGGTAGATCGTGGGTTCTAACCCTGGTCGAGTCAAACCAATGACTTAAAAATGTATACTTGTCGCTTCCTCGCCTGGCGCTCGGCATTATTAGAACAGGGCAAGGACTGGTGTGCTCAGTTTCAGGATAATGTGACTGAGTGGGATACCAGGTCATGGTACCGGCGGCCTGGTTTCCAAGTGGGACAGCACTATAAAGTCACCATGAGTGCGCACTGTCACAAGTCGGTACCCGTCCTGATATGACCTTGCAAGGACGGAAAACAGCAAACAAACAAACAAACAAACAGGCTGGGAGTGCGGGGCGGAGCCCCAATGGCTCATGACAGCAGCCCTGGCACTAGTAGCAGCTCATGCAATTTAAGCATTTTAAAGACCTTAAAAATAGTATTTTTAGAAGGAAAGACACATTTTTCCTTTCGTTATGTACAGTAAGACTTAAAATTACATATTCCGATGGTTTTAAGTTTCTATCATTTTCTGGGATAAATATATTAGGTTGATCGTTATAGTTTTAGTTTGAAGTGCAAACATCCCAAATTAATTGAGGCAAGCATGCAAAACCTCTGACACCATACACTCCTGCAGTAACAGGTTTGATTAAATTGCCTCAGTATTTCCTTCTATGTGGCAACAAATGTTTGATAAGTGCTCCAGTATCTAAGTTAGACATCTAGAATCAAATCTAGATAATTGCTTCAGCTTTGAAAATTTGATGGTTTCATCGGACTATGCAGATTTAATAATAAACCCTTACTCCCTATATAACAACAACTTTTTCACCAGATCTGTACAAATCACAAGAACGACAAATTTCATTAGCCAAAACGTCGAAATCTTCGGAAAAATCACACCTATGGATAGAACAGGCCACATGGCTTCACCATTTCTTTTGTTAAGGGAAATAAAAATGAGTCCAGGGATTTTTCAAGAAAAGAAAGATGTGGATTTAGAAAGTAGCAATATCTCATGGCATAGATAACCTTACTATAAACTATAGAAGAAACCTCGCTCCCAACCCACTATTTTTTAATACTAAAAGTTCCTAGTACTGTACCTAGACCAAGTAACACCCTCGTCGTCATAGTATTATTGGATATCGTTTCGGTATCGCTGGTGAATTGGCAGGGCGTATGCTGAGTCTCGCCATTTTCTGTTATCACATCACAGGGAAACTCTGAAATAAATATTCGTCTTAAAATGTATAATTAATCAAAATCGTTAACCAGACTGATGACACAAAATTGATATTTTGGACATGTGTCAGCCCCTAATATTACCTTCAGATGTCTACTTGCTCAGTTGTTAAAATAATTAATAATAGTAGATAATATTTAGCTACATTTTAACCTAGAACATTGCATATCCATTTGGAAAGGGATTTAACTGTTTATTACTTCATTAACCGGTCATTTCATTCTCCAGCTACAAACAACTAAGTCAAATTAACATCTAAATAGTAAAGTTTGAAAATATGTTGAATGCTAACAGAAAATGTTCAACTTGTTGACATGTACATGTATTACTAATAGTGTTCCTTTTACCCATATGGGTTAGTAGTATATATGACACACAATTAATTACGAACAGTATTTTATATTTCGCCTATTATTACACTACTTTTCAAAAGGTGTTTAACTTTTCATGTATCATTTAGTCAAATATGAAGCAATGTGAATTTAAACATACCAGGACCGCCATTTTCTGTTGAACTGTAATTGCTCGGTTGTGAGGATGACTGGTCACTGGCATACTGCAAAGCAACACATAATTGAGTAAATAATTAGCAGATATATTAAGCTGGAACATTCACAACTCGCTTTTATATTCCTACTTAAAAATAAGAAAAGGAGAGAAAAACAACAGAAAACCCCCACATGTATTGTAAAGTAAGAAGTTACGAGTCACCCCAACCCCACCCACGCCTTTCCACTCACTGGTTGTGCATTTTCGTCAATAGCAATTACTGTGGCACTCTAGATAAAAGATTCACCCCGTACATCCAGTACAGGGGTGAAAACCAACCTATTAGAAAAACGGGCAAAGAATTTTGACATGCTGGGGAAATTAACTGAGCGAATAAATTCTTAATTTAAGAAGCAAAATATATTCTTTATATGTCTTCATATTTCCCCACTACCTTTGAGTTGAAACATATAATAAAAGTGAAATCGATGGCGTTCTAAGGCCGCCATCTTGTCTTTTTGCATTCTCTCCCATTTCACCAACTCTGAGCCGATATGGGTAGCCATTTGATACTGGAGTCAGAGTTTCTACTTCATGTTCAATACTAAAGCTATTTTCGCCCGTATTTACACTACGTTGTCATTCACCCCTGTACTGTAAGTACGGGGTGAATCTTTTATCTAGTGGCACTCCAGCCAGGAATGAAAGTGATCTTGGAGGGACAAAAAGCGGAAACTGACGGCTAAGTGGGAAATACTACCGTCACAACAATCATGACAGTGGAATGGTCTTACAGATAGTTTATACTGACTAATTAGTGGAATGGAACTAATCCAGTGCTAGGAGAGTAGGCCTACTGGATAAAACCTGACTTTCGGTATTTTCCCCACGATTCCCTGAGAACTTTTGCATATTCGCGGAAATGCATCGCCACTCAGTATACGGGCGGCCCAACACCTTCTGACACGCTTTCTAGAATTCTGTGCGCAAACGGCGACTCGCGGCGGATATTTTCTTACAACAAAACTGATCCAGCCAATCGCACCGTTTTTTGGTAGGGGTCTAGAAAAACGGCTCTATAATTGGTTTGCCTTGGTCAATCTTCATGATTTTTGTATATTATGTAGTATAGGAATCCCTTTACAGCGTAGTTTAACAATATTTCAATTTGGTTAAGTTTTGCTATTCCAATAATAACTTCAAAAGTTCCACTCATTTTCAACCTGAAAATTCACCCTTTTTTAGCAATCTCAAAGTTTAGAAAAGTTAATATGACTGTGCAGCCACTATTAATCTTATATAGTGTTGAGTTTGGGGAAATTGTGACTAGCCACTCAGAATCGGCGCGTTGCGGGATGCAACAGGTATGATTTGCGCCAGTACAAGAATTATGATGGTAATCAGGCCACGAGGCCAACCGCTATAGGATATCGTTTCAGTAGAGCTTGTCATTCTTTGTTGCGCAGAATTCTTGAATAGTCAACCCTGTCTTATTTAGATAAATGCATTTAAGGCTAACAATGAAGCAATGTTACAATGACAATTGTTGGCAAGTTATGTAGGGACACACAGAAAGACAATCCTATAGCCGTTGGCCCTCGTGGCCTTATTTCACCATAATAATCCCTATTCTGCTGCATGTTAATAGCAGAATATTATAGTATTTTGGGTTTATTTTCATGTCACTTATTTTGTTTCAAATGTCATCTTATTGAATTGCATCTGATTTTGTTTCAAATGTCATCTTATTGAATTGCATCAATAGAACAAGAATTGCATCACTAGCTTCACTGAAAATTTCATCAAGATATCTCAATTATTAAAGAAAGTACATGAATTTCACCAATTTCAGTTACAGAAATGTTTTGTTTCAGGTCACTTTACTTCTGTGTCAGGTCACTTAATTTTGTTTCAAATGTCACTTTATTGAATTATATCAATAGAACATGTCTTAATGTAGCTTCTGTCCAAATTTCATCGAGATATCTCAATTATTAAAGAAATTACATGCATTTTCCCTTAAAAGTCACCAATTTTGGTCACAGAAATCTAGTGCTTATACCTTAATTTTATGTAAGAAAATAATGACCAATTTCAGAGTTGGAAACGGCCATAACTTCCTTAATACTCCACCTATTCCCATAATCTTGGTGTCATGTTAAATGGCATTTCAAGCTCTTTCCAGTTGTGCCTTTTCTTTTTATTATTGAAGGGGTTTGAAATTTTTTGGCACATACCTTTACACATAATGAATGGTAAGCAGGTTCTGGTTTGCTATGATAAACAAAACACATCTTGACCGTGAATGAAGCAGGTTGAGGTGGCAGCATATATCAAACTTCTACAATATTTAAAGTATTCATATTTCCCAAATTTTCTAATCAGAATTAATGAAAATAAGTAGCTCTGTTATGACTAGATAACCGTGAGAACCTGAAATGTACAATATTTGTGCTATTCACATGAAATAACAAACGTGTATAATAAGGCTAATGCGTTGGAAGACCAGTGCCACGACGCTGTCAAAAGACTATTCAATGAATAAACAAGATTTACCAAAGAAAATACATGGTTTACTGTGCCATACTGTCTTGCCATGCTATCCTGTGTGAGTTAAAAATAACTGCTTAAGCTTATAACTTAGGTATATTTGTAAACGGTTGTCATTTAAGCCTCAAAACCTCTGATTACGCCCATTTAAGATGAGAAAAATCGTTATGCAGGGATGTATAATGAATAAAAATGAGAATTCCCTGGACAGGAAAGCAAGTCAGTGCCCCATTTATGAAAGAAGTTATTTACCGGCGGACTTTCTGAGTACTTGTCAGTGCACGGTTTTAGTATGAACTCATTCTCGGAGGTCACTCGCTGAGAAAACATCTGCCCCGGATTTACCTCCATAGACTCAGCATCATTTGGCAAAGATGCTTCATCCCTGAAATTTCCCTCACATATTGTCTCATGTGGCTGCATTTTTGGATCTAGAAATTGGCTGCAAAACAAATCAGGTAGTTTGGAATCGCATAACAAGTAAATACAATGTCGTGGGGGCTGCTGCCTATAAATACGAACCATCATATCTAGAATGGGAATCGAACCTGCATTTCTGCCATTCCTGGAGTGTCATAACCACAAGTCTGTTAACTGTATCATATGCTATCTCATATACCATGTATGCTAACTCATTTCACTGTATAGTCATATAGATTCATTGTTAAAGGCTGGATTCTCAAGGGTAGGACGAACAGTTCAGCTCTTCCGTGATGCCAAAGAAATTGCTGCACAGATATACCCTAATCAGGCCCTTGGTCATGATAGGGGACCTGGTGGGGGGGGGGGGGGGGGGGGGGAGGGCATTTGTGGAGCAAAACTATGAAGTCACCATGAGCGTGCAATGTCGCAGATGGATACACATCCTGATATGACCTATGACATATAACTGCAATAAAGCAAAACCATTTAACGATATCCACAATTTTGGAATATACTGCTTTCATCATCATGTGCTCTAATATATACCCCCCCCCCCCTAGGGGCCAGGAGCAGGTTACGCTATCGGGAAATTATCTGGCAATCGGATCCTTCAGTACTAGTGTCATATAAGGACACGGGTAAAATATCTTCATACTTTCTATAAATCACAATTATTATATTTATAGTATTACTATCACGGTATCAGTATTACTATTAATGCATTGTGTAATTAGTTATCAATAAGGCATAGGTTGAGAACGGAGTGCGAGTCAAAACCCATGAGATGATGAGTGGCATCCTTAGCAGACACTGTCGCTGAGAAGAAATGTTCAATGTGAAAACAGGAGGGTGCGTTGGCTTTAAATTAATCGATATTCAAGTTTTCAGATTGAATTATAAGTTATACCGACACATCCAGCGAGGAGGCTAATGACTAACACGTGTTTATCTACATACATAAACAAAACTCGTACTGATAGAGGTGGACAATGAAATAACCAAAATCGAGCAAATGGAAACAGGAATAGCCTTATATGGGGGCCACTATTTGTATATTCATGTTGAATAATCAAAATCCAGCAAATGGAAACGGAAATAGATCATCGAAATTTACTACGCAGCACACAGGGTGGACGACAGCAATTGGTTAATAATTGCCTATGGGCTTAATGCCTAGACGATGCCCCACCGCAGACTGGTAGCGCACGCCGAGTCGACGGATAACTACACTGGTCTGTCCCTACAGATCTTCCATAGCGATCCGAGTTGCCCGGGTCGTGTTAATCGAATATGACCCGGGGTCGGTCCTAAGCATTGGTTATTCATACCGACCCCCCGCAAGGTGGAGGCTAAGGACTAACACGTGTATACATATGAAGTGGGCGAGACTACTCGCCTTGTGACATTTGCTAGCTTGTGCCGATTAACCTGCATTTGGAAATGCGGGCTACTCGCCATGGCAGACTCGCGAATGCCAACATTTGCGAGGCCCCGGGTTTCCGGCCGTAAAGCATTGCTAGGAGACGTCAATTGCGACTCTCCTGGCAGCGAGAGGAGGTCGGGCGTTCGGGCCCAGACCCATCAGACGTGTTTATGCACGCTCTGATGTTTCAGCCGAGATTTAGGTTTTTATTATCAAAATTCTAAACTTGTTTTAACTTAATGAAATGGGAGGGCCGCTAGAATTTCAAATCGAACACCGCGAGTGGAGTAAAAAAAAACTATCGAATACGGCCACCAAGGGGTCGGTCCTAATTATTGCTTATTCATACCGACCCCCCCCCCCCCCCCAAGGGGGAGGGCTAAGGACTAACACATGTATATACATATATACATACTCATAGAGGTGGAAAATGAAATCACCCAAATCCAGCAAACAGAAACGGAAATAGCTCATCGAACTTCACTATACAGCAAACAGGGTGAACGATAGAGGGAGTGCACATGACATCATTACTTAGCAATCAGTGGTCAGCGGGCTGCCATCTTGGATTACGAGCACCCTCCCTAGCCATGTTGTGAATGCATGCAGATGCAGTAAAACAGTTTTCGTGTGTTATGGGAGGTTCTGGGCAGTTTACATCCAATGTGTTACTTACAGCCCTTTAGCAACAACTTCTGAGGCCAAACTGCTCAAAACAGTGACAAATAAACCAACAAATCAGTAAATAAGCACAGTGTGGGAAGTTGCAAGCTTTCTGTATGTCATCCAATATGGTCACCGAAAGTTGTCTTGTGACGTCATTACACCCCCTCTATAGCTATTTGTTAATAATATACTCCGAGCATTTATATGTATGTCAATAGACTAGTTCGTAATTCTGAACTTCAATGTTTATGCCAAATTGTTATGTATCTCTATTAATTTAGAATAAAATCAAAGCTTTGTAGGCCTCTAATGTGCGTACGTCTTTGTTTTGGACGCCGTTTTCAGCGCGCAGTCGTAATTCGGACAGGAAAGCCAGAGAACGATGTCAGTTTTGGGAAATGGAGGTTTTATTCACATAACACTGTTATACAATCTTAGTCAGTTTTAGGGTAGTTCTAGGTCATAGATAGTTAATTCCTTCAAGCAACCTCCTACATCTCTGCAGAGGGCAGCGCAGGTCACGGGTTCGAAGCCACCGAGGGGGAGCCCCGAGCCGAGCCTATTTAAAAAGAGGGTGGGTGGGTGTGGTCAAGAACGGCTACAGGTTGGAGGAACCGGGTCCCTCTGAGTGTGTGGAGTAGCACCCAGAGGTCAGCACTGGCTTTGCCGCCAAATTAACCACAATTTTAAAATTATGTGCCAATTCGGACAGGAAAGCCAGAGAACGATGTCAGTTTTGGGAAATGGAGGTTTTATTCACATAACACTGTTATACAATCTTAGTCAGTTTTAGGGTAGTTCTAGGTCATAGATAGTTAATTCCTTCAAGCAACCTCCTACATCTCTGCAGAGGGCAGCGCAGGTCACGGGTTCGAAGCCACCGAGGGGGAGCCCCGAGCCGAGCCAAACACAAAGCCAGGGCTCGGGGGGTGACCGAGGTTACCCCAGGAGGTAATTGGAATGAATCGTGTCCGACTCCCAGCTTCGAGGCCATTAGTGCCCTTAGGCCCATCTCACGGGCTGCGCACGCCCAGACCGCCCCCTGCGAGATCGTGCAGTATGAATCAGCCCCGGGACAGCCACATCCTCCAGGGCTTCCCTGAGCAGCACTAAACTGCTGCAGGGTCAGTAGGATGTCAGAGTGGCGATGACTGCTGGGGTGCCTGGGGGCACCCGCAGGGTAGCCCAGGCCCTGCACTACAGTGCCAGGCCCGGTCTGGTGACGGCGGTGAGCTGGGTGTCGCCGGTACAACACGGGGGTTGCCCGGGCTCCTGCTCACTAGTGTTCGGAGGGGATGGTAGTTCCTTTGGCCTGGTCGATGTGGGTGATGGTTCTGACATGGCTGATACCGTTCACGATGTCGGGGGCCCCCGTTGGCGTCGTTTTGGCTTGGTTGACATGGGCACAGGTGACGCCAGGGAGATGGTGATGACGTGGATGACGTTGTGGATGCGGGTGGCGTTGCGGCCGATGCCGCTGGCGTCACCAGCGCAGGTGACATGGGCAACGTCGTGGGCACGAGTGACGTGGGTGACATTGTCAACGTGGGTGACATCACCGACGAGAGTGATGTGGGTGTTGTCATGGACATGGGTGATGCCCTTGGCATCATTTTTGACCAGGCGACATGGACATGGGCGGCGCCATGGGCATGGTGACTTTGACATGGGTGACGCCGCGGACATGGGTGGCATTGTGGGCGATGTCATTGACGCCATGGGCGCGGGCGCCACGGGTAACGTCGTGGGTGACATTGTGGACGCGGGTGACATCATTGCCGAGAGTGATGTGGATTGCGCCATGGCCGTGGGTGATGTCTTGGCCGTGGGTGACACTGGACACGGGTAACGTCATGGGCACGAGTGATGTGGGTGCTGTGGGTAACCTTGTGGACGTGGGTGACATCATTGCTGAGAGTGATATGGGTGGCGCCATGGACATGGGTGATGTCTTGGACATGGGTGATGCCGTGGACGTGGGCCACACCGGGGTCATGGTGACCTCATGGACATGAGTGACGCGCGTGACAACTTGAACGTGGGTGACATCACTGACGAGAGTGATGCGGGTGGGTGACTTGGGTGACCTTTTGAACGTGGGTGACATCACCGACAAGAGTGATGCGGGTGGCATCATGGACATGGGTGATGCCGTCGGCATCATTTTGGCTTGGGTGACGTGGGTGACCTTTTGAACGTGGGTGACATCACCAACGAGAGTGATGCGGGTGGCGTCATGGACATGGGTGATGTCGTTGGCGTCGTTTTTTGGCTTGGGTGACGTGGGTGATGACGTGGGTGATGTGGGTGGCCTCATGGACACGGGTGATGTCTTGGACATGGGTGATGCCGTGGACGTGGGTTACATCGTGGTCGTAGTGACCTCATGGACATGAGTGATGCGTGTGACGACTTCAGTGTGGTGACATCGCGGACGTTGCAGTATATGTGCACGACTGGGGCGACGTGACCGTTACATCACGCATTGATGGCCTGGGTGCGTGTTGACCATAGTATGGTCACTGGCATGTTTGATGTGGTTGACGTGGGTGATGTTGCTCTGATGCGATATCAACGTCAATTGAGGATGGCATGGGAGGGGGCGCCCAAGGCAGAGAGGCGCACGGCCGGCCCGGGGTTGCCCACACCTCCGCAGCAAATGTGCACATTAAACCATTTTCATGACATTCGCCCAGGTTCCAGGTCGCTCGGCCAAACAGTAGGGAGCGAGCCGGCACCTGATGTGTGTCAGATCCGGGGATCAGGTTCGAATCCCCATAGTCCTCCCGTGTGGTGTAGCTGCCTCAGGTGGTGTCATGATGACGCCGTCAGCACCGGAGATGGGGTGCATCCTAGCGAGAAGATTCACCCTCACGTCCAACAAGGGTGATGGCAACGTAGGCTCTTAGATTAAGTCAAGCCCTGTCACTTTTGACAACAATTCAGGTCAAAGGTGTTTACAGACTTTCTGTCGTACTATGGGTGCCTCGGTTGGTATCACTAACGCACTGTCACTATGATCAGGCGAGAGCCGGTGGTTTGAACGTGATATGGCTGTCAACAGCTCCGTAACTCACGCATGTCCAATTCATAAAATATACTCGTTTAACTCAAAGGACGCCACTAAACACACAGATTATTCATTTGATGAACTTGTAGGAACGAGTCTACACAAGACTTCGTATCCCCCAGCGTTCTTGGGTTTTAACAGGACAGTAAACACATTATTCGTTTGATGAACTTCTAAGAGCGAAATCTCCCGAGAATTTGTATCCTCCAGCATTCTTTGGTTTCAACACGATAATGACGCTAAATACAATAGCGAGAATCAAGCCGGTCGGGTCCGACAACAATAAAACAATGGCGACTGCCAAATCTAGCGTAGCGGAGAGTTCAGCGGCTTAACACTATCATTCTGTTACAAGTTCCCCGTTTGATGCATGTAGCAACCAGATCTAGACAAGAATTGTATCCTGCAGGATTCTTGGGTTTTCACAGGATAACGGCGCTAAAATACAATAGCGATAATCGAGCCGGGAAGGCCGACACAGTAAACAATGGCGACTGTCATATCTAGCGTACCGGATAATTCAATGGTTTCACGCCGATAATTCTGTTAATATGTTCACCACAGTAGCCAGCTTCGCACAAGAGCTCCTAATTTAAAGGTCTTTATAAAGCATCATGTGAATTATTTCCATAACTTACTGCGAGTTTTCAAACATCCTCCAGCATTCTTGGGTTTCAACAGGATAATGATGCTATGATGCCATAGCGATAATCGAGCCACTAAGCCAAGGTCCGACACTAAACAATGGCGACTGTCAATCTAGCATACCGGAAGTTTTAACGGTTTAACGCCGATAATTCTGTTCATATGTTCGCCACAGTAGCCAAATTCGCACAAGAGCTCCTAAAGGTCTCCATAAAGCAACATGTGAATTATTTCCTGCCTGAGCTGTCATGCACATGGGCCGATAATACAGCTAGTCGGTGCGTGATTGCTGGAAGAAACACCACGACACCCAGACTCGCTAATCCAATAGCGATCATCGAGCCAGTAGGTCCGACAACAACCTAACACTGGCGACTGTCAAATCTAGCGTACCGAATACCAGACAAGTCAATGGTTTAGCGCCAGTAATTCTGTTACACATTCTTCATTTGATGAACTTGTAAGAGCCAAATCTACACAAGAATTTGTATCCTCCTGTATTCTTGGGTTTTAACACGATAATGACGATAAAAGTCAATATGTTTACCTCCACACCGCAGTGTCACTACCGGTGTGGCATGCTCAGCCGCGTACCGCGCCCAGCCACGCACACATACTCAAACCCACGGCACCGCCAACGGTCGCAAGCCACTAACCTTATGAATTTAATATAATGTCTTTGGTAAAGATGTTTTCTATATGAGTACCAAGCGATTGTTTCTAGGTGGTGTGGTTTCAGAGATATTTCACTTTTCTTGGATTTTCTGTATGAAGATTGCTCACCACCACTGACAATGCCTTGAGTGCGACGGTATGCGCAGTGCAAAACATTAGTTTTAATCAAAATTAATAGAAATCAAGAACCCTAACTTAATAAACTTAATATAATCTCCTTGGTGAAGATGTTTTCTATACGCGTACCAAGCGATCCGTTTCCAGGTGGTGTGCCTTCAGAGACATTTCACTTTTCCTGTATTTTCTGTATGAAAATTACTCACGACCACCGACCCTGAGTCCGAGCTCACGTACACGGCCGAGCATGGGACACGGCCGAGCACGCAACACCGGGTCGGGCAGTGTCATTTTGGTGCGTGCAGGCCAGTCGGGAGCTAACACACATGTTGTGACACACTGTCTCCGTTTGTTGTTGCCCAACACTTTTAAGGGAGGATGCAGGTTTGAAACTTTGTACGGTCCTCCCGTAGTGGTGTAGTAACGTGGGTTTGAATCATGTTGGATTGAAGGCGCTCGGGCAAGCGTTACAGGGTGGAGCAACCATGTTACCAGTCGGGAGCTGACATCGCACATGGGGCGATAATACAGCTAGTCGGCGCCCGTTTGATGAAATACGGGCGACAACTTACTTGGTAGCTCGTACAGTTGGTCACCTTTTCATGACTTTTCCCTGGCATTCCCTGGCTTTTCCCTTCCTTTTCGTTCGTTTCCCTGGCTCAAGAACGGTTACAGGTTGGAGGAACCGGGCCGAGTGCCCGAGTGGTGGGACAAAGGCGTCCCTCTGAGTGTGTGGAGTAGCACCCAGGGGTCAGCACTGGCTTTGCCGCCGAATTAACCACAATTTTAAAATTATGTGCCAATTCCGACTAACGTGGGCGTCGGGGGGGGGGGGGGGGGGTCGGTCCTAAGCATGGCTTATTCATATTATTATACCGACCCACCCACGGGGAGGCTAAGGACTAACACGTGTACATATATGCATAAACAATACCTGTACTCATAGAGGTGGAATATATAATCACAAAAATCCAGCAAACGGAAATAGCCCGATATGGGCGCCGCCATTTTTAAACTCACAACTAGGCAGCAAACAGGGTGGATGACAGCGATTGGCCTAATGCCTTAATGATGTACCTCCGCAGAATAGCACAAGCCAAGTCACGGAACAACTACACTGGTCTCTCACTACAGATCTCCCATATATGGTGCGATGACATCACCAAGACCAGTGTACGTGTTCCTCTGTGCTACTCTGTAGCCGTGCTGTCAAGCCATTTCGTCCATAGGCCCAATTGACGGTATTCGGGTCAGCTATTGGTTAATAATATATCAAAACAAATGCCCGCTGCCATAGAATTTGCCAATTCGCTCAGTTCAAAACTTATTTTATTCCAAATTAAAAGAAATAAACAACAATTTGGCATAAACACGGAAGCGCAAAAGAAATATTAATAGTTTATTCCACGGAAATGACGGCCGTATTCGGGTCACTAGAGTTGCTAGAATTTCAAATCGAACACCGCGAGTGGAGTAAAAAAATACATGCGCAGTCATAAAATACTTTGCTGTAGTTATATCGGGGGGTCGGTCCTAAGCATTGCTTATTCATATTAAAGTTGCATAGTCCAATGGTTTTGGATTTCTGCCATTTTTCTGAGATGAATATTTTAGATTGATCATTATTACTGACCTTACTTCAGTGTGAAGTAACTTTTATTTTAAATGGTAAACTTTTGAGATATTTGAAGTGCAAACATGTCAAATTAGTTTTGGCAAGCATGCCAAAACTCTGACACCATAGGCTTCTGCAGTAACATGTTCTATTAAATTGACTCAGTGTTTCCTTCGATGCAGAAACAAATGTTTAATAAATGTACCAGTATCTAAGTTAGATATGTAGAAGCAGATCTAGATAATTGTTTTGGTTTTGAAAATGTGATAATTCATCGGACTATGCAGCTTTAAATACAGTTATCATTGTAACTTGCATCGTTGATTAGGTAAATTTACTGAATGGCATCAACTCAAATATTGGGTGAAATTTCAACAACGTGGTCCTTGCCAAGCCTTGCTTGCCCTTGGTTTTGCTTTGGTGCATGACTGTTAGATTCGTTATGTGGCAGCTTATCATGGAAGTGCAGATCACTACTTACATAGTTACTTCCTTAGTGATATCTAATGAAAATTCAACTTCGTATAAAATTATTTACACAATAAAAGCTTCTTCTAATCAAAGATGTTGGTGACGTCCTGTCACCTTTAATTCTTAGTCGGCCATCTTTCTCTTTAGCGGTGTCTCATCAAAAATACATCTTAGTATTTCCTTATAAAAGATATGAATTACAGCCACCTTTTTCGACATTAACATAGATTATGTTCATACATAGTTTTAAGCATTGACATAGGTATGTTGACAAACATATCAAGATTCGTTCGGCAAACAAAATAATAAATTATCGAACAGACACTATTTCATAAAACAGCCAACATACTGGTACTTGTCTGGTGTAAAGCAATCGTCTGCTCTAGTGCTGACTCAGTGTGTTACCATTAACGTTTACAATTATGTGCATCATTTCAACATACACGAAAGGTAAACAGTTGAATGTATGTTAACATTTATGTAGAACAGAATAACAGAGACGACAACATTATATAAAGGATCCACACTATTCTTTCTGCAAGATGTACTAAGTCTAAGCATACTACTAATACTAGTAGTAATACTAGTAATAGTAGTACTATACAAAGACCCTACTCAATCAATCAATAGTTCCGTCCTCTAGTCGAGGGTTGGATGCAATGGTTCTCCACTTGTCCCGATGGTGTGCTGTTCTGATAGACTGAATAATTCAAGCCTCTCCACTGTGAAATATTTGTAAACCATGATGTTCTTGATCTCCCTCTCCCTCTGCTGCCATTCACCTTCCCTTCCAACAATGTACGGTATATTGAACTCTGACGAATGATGTGGCCAAAATAAATAAGTTTCTTTGTCTGTATAGTGGCAAACAAGCTTTTCTTATTTTTAATTTTAGAAAAGCTTGTTTGCCACTATACAGACAAAGAAACTTATTTATTTTGGCCACATCATTCGTCAGAGTTCAATATACCCTACTAATAATATGAATAAGTAATGCTTAGGACCGACCCGCCCACAGACGAGTCGGAATTATGAAACTGTCTATAGACTGCGTGCTGAAAACGGTGTCGAGAGCCAAATAAATTCCCATGGTCATTGAGTTTGCATTTTATGCAGTTTGCCGCTACACGCAGTGCAAAACGAAATTAACAGGAATACAGAACAATTTGGCATAAACATGAAAGTTTGGAATTATGCATGTTGCCGGTAACATGATTAATTCACGACGTTGGAGACCGTTTTTAGTGTTGCCTAGTGATATACCAAGTCACGTTGGTTGATACAAGTGAGATGCACATATCGTCATAGCATTGCTGTCACTAAGGGATCGAAGATTCCTTGTTACGACAACGACAACGCTAACGGTCTAGCACTCGCTACTGAAGCATCAATCCGGACGGATCGAAATTAATATACTCCACCGTTATAGACAGTTCAGTGATAAAAGAAAAAAGAATATCGGGAGAAGAATATCCGGAGTGACATTGAGTGAGATTAATAAGCCAGTACAACTATTCACGAGTAGCATGTCGCAGTTGAGAGGAACTCGGCGTATTTTCAAATCGCGTAAGCGTGCGTCAATGGAGGGTGATAATGACGCTGTCGGTTGTGCCTCAAGGGGAAAGGAGAAACATAGAAGATCAGAGGTCCCTTCTACGTCAGCACAAAGTAATATTGAGTAGTGACTGCATCTTACATGGAGGAGACGTTGAAGATGCAGTGGGAAGTGAATAATCGTTTATTGTGTGATCGACTGGAAAGGCTTGAGTCGACATTGGCCAAGACGGCTATTGATAATGCGGGCAGAGAGCGGGACGGACCCAGCGACGATGTGCAGGAAGCGCCATCTAGAGGGAAGGGCAGGCGTGATGTCTCAAGGAGGATGCGGTCGGGAGACAGCGGCGAGGACGTCGTGTCATTGTCACCGCCTGGAGAGAGAAAGTCGAGAGGATGCGTAAAATGGCGTCGACGCGTGGATACGGTATACGGCAAGAGCGACGACACAAGTACATGGAGTGCTGGACAAGTGACTCGGATGGGTCGCTATCTGAACTTGAGAAGGACGAATCGGATGCAGTGATTCGCCGTTTGTTAAGACGACGGGGGAGGTCGATCAGGAAAGCTTGGGGTAAGACGGCATTGTTGCCCCATTTATTTATTATTCGTGATGATACCATGGGTAATGTTGGTAAGGGGTGTGCCACATGGTACAAGTATATGTCCGCAATTCATCGTTTGTTAGAGGAGCCCATGTTGCCGCAACATTGGATAAAACATATTAGGCGGCATATTGTCGATATTTCTGATATGGCTGCCAATTGGGAGTGGCAGACAGTGTTATTATGGTCGGAGAAGGTTTTTTCGATGATTAATGACGGGCACATTGAGGACGGGTGGGCTGACCGCGCAACTATCAAGGACATACAGAGAGATGTTTATGCTATAGGGACGAGGCTAGATGTGAAAAGGGATCGGAGGCAAGAGAGTACTATTGGCTCAGGATGGGTTGTGAGGGAGATCAATGAGTCAGTTGACGGAAAGCCGTGTGAGGAATGGAATCGGGGTAACAGTTGCGGGTTCTTTACTTCCCATGGGTCTAATCCTAATCGGTTCTGTCACTGTTGTGGTTGGTGTGCTAGGAGGTTCAAGTGCCTTAACTATCACCGTGAGGTCGATTGTAACAATAAGTGCAGGATGCAGGATAATACCGGGAAGGGAACCAATGGGCATGTTGGTAGTGCAGACAAGCAGGTTTTTGCGGGGTAGGCCTCTCTGAGGCCGCTGAAACTGCAGTTGGGATTGATGAGGGTGTTGTGGTGTTGGAAGGTTTTAAGGCTGGTTGCCATGGTGTTGCCATTACGAATCAGTTTGAACATGTGGATGGCAAGACCGACTTGACTAGTAGAGTAGATGAGGGTAGTGAGACTAAGGGTTGCGATATGTGTCGCTGTGGGGTAGAATTGTCGTCAGGTAATGTGCATTTGGGGGGTGACCACTATTTGTTGGAAGGTTCTACGTTACACATGCCTCTTAATACATGCTTGTCAGGCTCTCCTGTAGTGTCAAGAAATGTGTCGCCCTGCTCTGCTGTACTTCTTCTTTCAATTGCATTACCCAAACTCAGGCAGTTGATCATGGTTCTCATCCACGCGGTTCACTCTCTCCTCATTCGATCACCGACGATGCAGTCGTAACATTACCATTCAAGTGTCGCACAGATGCTGTTGGCCAGTCCTCATGCTATTCATTTTCGCGTGGCGTGTGTAACGTAGATACTGGGGATGTGATATTTGATACGGATGGGAAAGTGGGCGGATGCGCCGAATTAATGTTAACGGGCTTAGTAAGCGGGAGCAGGGATGAAGGGCGAGGGATGACAGGGTGGACCGGCAGCACAGGCTTACGCGGTTATGAGGAGTCGGTTAGGGACGGTGTGCGCACAGTGCGTACTGGGTTGGTTAGAAGAGTGACAGATAGTGAGGTAGACAAGCCAACAGAAATGGTTGTTGAAGAGTTGGAGGGCAGGGGGGGGATGGACGTACTGGGCGTGCCGGATGAGGTGGTTCCTGGAAATGCGAGTGACGCGAAGAGGGTTGCACTTTCGCCGTTAGAGTTTAGGACGAGATTGTTAGAGTTTTGGCCAGTACTAGATGAGCGGATTAGCTTAGTAGAGTTTAGTTATTTGGAAATTTATAAAAGTGTACGGGACACGGGGGTGCCTAATTACCTAAAGGCTAGGATACCGGTGCCTTCGGGACTGAACATGACGGCTTGGAGGAGTGAATTAGCGGATTATGGTGATAGAGTGATATTGGAGTATTTGGAATTTGGATGGCCGGCTGACTATGTGGGAAGGGACCCCCCAGTTCCAGCTACCAGGAACCATGCAGAGTGTGGCAGGAATGAGGTGTGGGTTACCGCGTACATTGCAAATGAGTTAAGGGAGGGCTCTCTGTTAGGCCCGTTTAGCATTCCCCCTTTGGTTCCGTGGGGCCAGGTAAGCCCGTTGATGACTAGGCCTAAGAAAAATACAGAAGAACGCTGCATTATAGTAGACTTAAGCTACCCAAGAGGTAGGAGTGTAAATACTGGCATTATGCGTGGGGTTTATCAAGGGTCCGATTTGAGTTTTAAACTACCTGGGATACTGGATCTGGCGAAAGAAGCTACTAGGCTGGGGAGTAACTCGGTTTCATGGAGTGTTGACTTAGCTAGGGAGTATCGGCAGCTGAGGACGTGCCCATTGTCGGTGCGCTCTTTGGGATAAAGTCTAAAAACAAACTTTACTTTGACATAGCACCGCCATTTGGGTGCCGCACGTCCGCCTTGGCCTGTGCGCATACGACCTCTGCGGTGGTGTACCTTATGAGACGGGCTGGTTATTTTACGCTCTGTTACTTAGACGACTTTGTCGGTATAGAGGGATCCCTAAAGAAAGCTCTGGAGGCGTACGCGTTCATACTTGTATTATTAGAAAAGTTAGGTTTGGTTAGGTCGGTTAAGAAGTGTTGTGCACCGACAAGGTGTATTATTTGGTTAGGTTTCCATATTGACACTGTAAATATGGTTATAACTATACCAAAGAAAAAATTACAGGAAATCTTACAGCTATGTCATCATTGGGAGGTCGGGGTGCTGGTATCGAGAAAGACTATTCAGGTGCTAGTGGGAAAATTACAGTTTATTTCTAGATGTGTTATTCCGGCTCGCCGGTTCATGAATAGGCTGCTAGAGTTTCTGAGGGCCGCTCCATTTAAAGGGAAGATACCGACAACGGAGGCAGCCTTGGACGATATTCGTTGGTTTCAGGATTATGCCAGTTCCTCTAATGGCTGGGTCCTTATGAGACCTGATCCGGTACAGGACTGGGTGATAGAGTGCGATTCGTGTCTGACGGGGGGAGGGGCGTTCTCGAGGTCGCATTTTTTCTCAGAAGAGTACAGCGAATTAATACTAGGCAAGGGATACCACATTGCCCAGCTTGAAGCTCTGAACTTGGTGGCGGCACTGTATGTGCTTGCGCCGGACCACCCGGAGCGGTTTAAGATTATAGTGAACACGGACAATGAGGCGTCCCAGTTAGTGCTATCTTCAGGAAAGGGGAAGGACAGAGTCCTGTGTGCGCGTGCCCGAAAAATTTGGCGCTTCTCCGCCGAATTTACATGTGTGGTGGAAGTTAGACATAAACCGGGAAATGAGTTGGTCCTAGCTGATGCCTTGAGTCGATATCATATGACGGCCAGCTGTAGGGCGAAAGGGGATGAGATGTGTCAACAGTTGGGTTTGTCTAAGATCAAAGTTAACCATATGTTCACCGTTAACACCATTCTTTGTGATCCTTGATTGACCTAGGAAGATCGACTTTATTTGCCTCTCTCTTCCTAGGTCACCTGTCTCTGACAATATTATTGAGATTGTAAGAGCAGGGCTAGCAGCGGGCACATGGAGGAATAAAATATACCAAGTCGAATGCTATGAAAAATTTGCAACTCTGAACTCTGTTAATGTATACAATCCAAATAAGGAAGACATCCTGCAATACATTTTACATTTGAATAAGATTCTGAAGTCCCCGGGAGCAGTTAACAACTACATAAGTGGAGCAAGAATGTGGGTTTTAATGAATGAGGGTAATACAAAAGCATTTGATTCGTACATAGTACACCTAATGAAAAAGGGGATAGCACGGTTGAGTGTTCATGTGCCGGTGCAGGCTCTAGCGCTGACAATAAAAGATGTTAAGAATATTATACTAGTATTTAGCAAAGAAAGGGAACCTGCATATGTATTGTCAATAGCCACACTGATAGCATACTATACGTTCTTACGCCAATGTAATTTATTCTTTTCAATGAGGGAAAATGACGTGGACCACGCGCTAAGGGGAGCGGATGTAAAGGTGCGGTCGAACAAGCTATTGATTCGAGTGCGCTCCTCTAAGACAGCGAGAGAAGGACAAGACGTACACACGGTGATGCTGCCGTGTGTACCGGGTTCCTTATGCTGCCCTGTTCACGCCTGGAAGAGGTACAAGAGAGCTACACCTGTTGAATACGATGGTTCAGCCTTCCTACACCTGGATGGGTCACCGCTGATGGCGTCGACCCTGCTGCAGGCAGTGCGTAGAGCGCTGGTATTGATGAGGCATCCGCAGCCGGAGGCGGTCACGCTCCACAGCCTAAGGAGGGGCGGGGCACAAGCCAGTGCCAAAGGTGGTGCCTCGGTTGAAGGGGTGCGAGAGGTTGGCAGGTGGCGGTCCAATGTGCTCTTCCGGTACGTGAGCAGGCAAGTATTCTCGGAAGCACCTCAGACACTCTCCAACTTATTTGGCTGAGTGTCTGAGGCGCCTGTCTTATTGAGAGAATTCCCAGTTGGTAGTACTTTTCAAGTAAACTGTTCGACCTGTCTAAGCAGCAATAGTTACCCATAATATACATGACTGCTGTTAAGAAAGGCAATAATTGTTATACAAGAGATAGTTGTCAAATCTTTTCAAGTAAAAACTGTTCGACCTGTATAAACAGTGATAGGCTACTCATAATATACATGACTGCTGTTAAGAAAGGTAAATAATTATTATACAAAGAAATAGTTGTCATATGAGGATGGATATTCTACTGTTATCAAAAATGTTCCTGTGTGAATTCAATATGCCTGTAAGGAATCACCTGTTAATAGAGACCAGTATTTATAACTAGTAATGTTGTCTGAATCGAAATATTTAAGTGATGATCTGTGATAAAAAATTACGCCGCTCAAGGTAAAAATTTGCTTAAACGAAATGTTAATTGTTGTGTCACTGCTGCAAAAATAAGTATGAATATCAGAACTATTGGTTGGTGACTTCTGTTTCTGTAATAAAGAGTTTGTTGCACTACTTCTGTCTCCATCGTCGTGAATTACAAGTCTATTGACATATACATATCAATGCTCGGAGAATTATTTATTTATTATTATGCGATTCAACACGAGTATACAAATGGCGGTGCCCATATTAGGCTATTACCGTTTCCGTTTGCTGGATTTTGGTGATTTCATGTTCCAGCTCTAGTACAGGTATTGTTTATGTATATATGTACATGTGTTAGTCCTTAGCCTCCCCGTGGGTGGGTCGGTATGAATAAGCAATGCTTAGGACCGACCCCCCCCCCCAAATATAACTACAGCAAAGTATTTTATGATTGTGCATGTATTTACTCCACTTCCGGTGTTCGATTTGAAATTCTATCAACTCGAGTGACCCAAATACGGCCGTAAACTATTAATATTTCATTTGTGCATCCATGTTTATGCCAAATTGTTATTTCTTTCTTTTAATTTTGAATAAAATAAAAGTTTTGCACCACGCATATCGGCAAATTCTATGGCAGCGGGCATTTGTTTTGATATATTATTAACCAATCGTTGACTCCGAATACAGTCAATTGGGCCTATGGAATTAATGCCTTGACAGCTTCGCTGCAGAGTAGCATGGAGGAACATGTACACTGGTCCCAGTGACGTCATCGGACCATATATGGAAGATTTGTAGGGAGGGACCAGTGTAGTTGTTCCGTGACTTGTCTTGTGCTACTCTGCGGTGGGACATCATTAAGGCGTTAGGCCAATCGCTGTTGTCAACCCTGCTTGCTGCGTACCAAGTTTGACGAGCGATTTCCATTTCCATTTGCTGGAATTTGATTATTTGTTATTCAACACGAGTTTACAAATGGCAGCGCCCATAGAGGCCTATTTCCGTTTCCGGTTGCTGGATTTTGGTGAAATCCTTTATGATGTTTGTTTGTTTGTTGTTGTTTTATGTCCTAGCAACATCTAAGGTCATATATATATACGCCTCCCCAGAGGGTGGGTCGGTATAAGTATAACACTAAGACGGCTCGCTCCCCTATTTCTCCCATGGTAATGTCAATTTTGTAGTGCCATCTTGTGGTGGGTATGATCAGCCCGGCTGCTGACTGGTGTTTCACATGTAAACACATACAAGGCGAGAGGGTGAGTTTAAAATTTAAAAAAAGAGAGATTGCCTATCATTTGGATTTGGCCGATGTTGCGCCTACTGCCTGGTCCCCACCTCCCCCCCCCCTGCCCCCCCCCCCCCCCCCCCCCCCCCCGTTGCCATCCGCTCCCTCCTACCCTCCCTCCTCGCGGCCTCACCGCCCTTCTCCCTCCCTTCCCCGCCCTCCCCTTCCCTCACTCCCTTTCCATCCCTCTCCCCTCCCCCCTCTGTCCCACCCTGCCCCAGCCTCACCACCCTTCCCCTCCCCTTCCCCCTGCCATCCCCACCCTTCCCTCTCCATATCTCCCTCCTCATCCACCTTACCCAGTGCTCTCACACCACACCTCCCTGCCATCCCCCTTCCTCCCCCTTCCTCCTCCTTCCTCCCCCTTCCCCTCTCCGCTTCCGCCTCCCCCACACCTCCCTCCCCCTTCCCCCTCCTGTTAAGTTGAGTTGTGTTATATTGTGGAGGAGAGACAATACATGACATCTGCCTCCTCCTCCTCCCCTCCCCCCTTCCTCCCCTTCCTCCCCTACACTCCCTCTTCCTCCTCCACAGTCCCTCTCCGCCTCCTCCTCCCCCTCCCCCTTCCTCCCACACGCTCCCTCTTTCTCCCCCACACTCCTCTCCCCCTCCCCCTCACCTCAGTCGGCACTCTCACGCCACACCTCACGACCCACTGCCTGATGTAAGCGGGGGGGGGGGGGGGGAGGGGGGAGCCAGGAGGTCTCCCACTGGTTGCGTGTTGCTACTCCTATAGAACTCCCACCACCGCTACCCCCACCCTGCCCCTCCACCTCTCCACACCTCCCATCCCCCCCCCCCCCCCACCATACACACATTCCCCTAGCATCCTTCTTCTAGCACACTCACACACACACTCACACATGCTCAAGCACACACACCATTCGCACAACCCATTATAATGCTATCAAAATGATCAAGCCCACCACCTGGTGCGTGGCTGTTCTCTTGATTACACAGTACAGGCTGAGTGAGCCGTCTTAGTGTTATAGGGTCTTTGTACTATACTAGTACTTACTAGTACTAGTCGCCAGTACTGCACTAGGCCCTACGTACTACAACTAACCTGGCAGTAGTAGTACTACAAGTTCAACTTACAAGTACTACTACTACTAGTACTAGCCTACTAGTTACTAGTCTAGTACTTTCAGTACTAGTATACAGGGATGAGAGATCTCCGCGATTTCGCGGATTTCCGGGATTTTTCCTGTAGCTATAAGTGTATACTAATACCATGTCCCCGTCCTGATATGACCTTTGATGTTGCCAGGACATAAAACTCCAACAACCAACCAATACGTTGTTTCATGCTGCAGCACCATCAGTGTATACTAATATGTGGTGCAGACACCGCAGTACTAGCATCGTATACTACTAATGGCTTCAAACGCAGCAGTAGTATCAGCGTATACCAATATGTATGAAACCCGACTTCCGGGAATTTTCAGCGATTCCCTGACAATGCTAAACCTATGGGAGAATATCAGCATTTCCGCTTTTTTTCCCCGGAGAACACTTTCATCCCTGACAGTATACTATATCATATGTGCTGGTTAGTTTACTAATTTTTATGCTTAGGACCGACCCCCCACCCCCTTCCTTGGTGTTTACGCGGAATTGATATAAACTGGTCCCTGTCCTGTCTTGAGTACTGTAAAGCATGGGAGGCACTGGGACCAGTTTTGATCAGTTCTGCAGAAATAGCTGTTTCTGGATTCTGGTGAATTCATTCTCCCTATGGGTGTTGTTTATGTAAATATACACGTGCTAGTCATTAACCTCCCCCCTGAGTGGGTCGGTATTAGTTTTACTACTACTACAAGGGAGTATGGTATATGGGTTGGCGAGTAAGGCGTAGAGGTAATATCCTGCTGCTTCTCTATTTCTTGAAGATTTATACTGTATACCATGGATAAGTCCGAATAGACATGTTTTCACCATTAGACAGTTTGTCGATAGAAAGCCCGAGCCTACACTTTTACCGACCCAAGGGATTTTTAACCTCCCACACCACCTAAGCCGTGTTCACACGGGCCATGTAAATCGATTCGTAGAAATCGACTTGCCTAGTTCGGGTTACATTTCGCGTGTGAACGCGCGCCTGAGGCCGATTAGGGCTGAATCGATTCCTGTGATCCGGTTACTGTAAACCACTTGTCGAGGTAGTGTACGTGAATCGATTTCTGTGAACTGATTTATTTTGCCCGTGTGAACGCAATTAGGCGGATTAAGGACGTCACACGCATGCGCAGTCGAGCCCTTAGTTTGTTGACTTTCCAGTCGATCAAAAGCGCATATTATATAATTTAGTCTATGAAACCGCTAGCTGTGCACAGATATTTTTTTCATCATTTATTTTTAGGGTTTCACTGCCCCGCAGAGGTTTTGACCCTTCCAAACCAATACGATTCAGTCCATACATATCTAGGTCGAACCCACACTCTCTCGTGGCGACGTCGACTGACCTAAACTGGCGCTGGTTAGTATCGACTTGCTCATGTGCTGATATCGATTTCCGGCCCAAGCACTGCCCGTGTGAACGCGAAACACTTTCAAACTAAATCGATTCATATGATTCGCCTTGTCTAAATCGCTTTAAACTTTTCCTGTGTGAACACGGCTATAGACATGGTATGAGAGCAACTGGCCTTTGATGACGCTGTAAGTTCTACACAGCGGTGGAAATTCAAATTGGCAGAGGTGGGGGCACGGGGAATCGAACCACTGACCTTCAGATTAGGAGTCCGACCTAGAAAAAAGTCAGACACTCTAACCACTCTGCCACAGAGAACACCAGGGGCTAAATGTATGAAGCACAATTTATCGGCTGCGGAGTTAAGGGCGGCCGGCGGGGTATCTATTGTGGGCGTTAATATATGTGTCACGGGGGATGTATCAGTCCAAAGCGCGCGCGGGTTAGCTAACGTTTCAGTTATTTATAGATTTGGGAAATCCCTCTGCGTTTGTAGCCATATATTAGGCTCAAATATATTAAATGCGATCATATTTAACACAATTACATACGCAATAAGTGAAATTTTATCAATTTAACCCTAAATTCGAAGCGTTATTAAGGCTACCGCCGCATTGGCGGCGATATTAATAGTTATATTTTCGAACCGACGAAAGTATAGTAAACAAATTGCCGCCGCCGCCGCATCGACGTCGCTTTCCATACTGGCGGCGGCGGCGATTTGTTGACTTTACGATCGTCGATTCGAAAATATAACTATTAATATCGCCGCCAATGCGGCGGTAGCCTTAATAACGCTTCGAATTTAGGGTTAAATTGATAAAATTTCACTTATTCCGTATCTAATTCTGTTAAATATGGTCGCATTGAATAGATTTGGCCCGAATCGGTCCCTAACCTGCACGTTATCCCAGGCTCAAGTTGGAGTTAGTGAAGACGACGTTAACCCTCGAGGAGTTTGCCTATCCCGGGCACATACATTTACACTTTGGGCCGCTAACCCGGGAAATCCACACGACGCATGGGTTACGAGCCCTAACCCGCCCTCATACATTTGGCCCCTGTTGTACTTTTTAAGTTGTACTTTTTATTAATGTTTCCCAACAATGATCAAATAGACCTCACAAATTACCCAAACCTCACAAATTAGTCATCACACAAACCAAGTAGGTCGGTCAGTTAACAATAACATTATTGATGTGTTTAGATCTCTGTCTGTTCATTTTCAAATTATCAACCATGCATGAGATGTTGACAAGTTGTCACTGCTACTAACAATTAACATTGCGGGGTGGGATTACTATCTGACACATCTAAAAGGTAAAATCGAAAGGCTTCAACACTTTTGCTATTATAAAAAATGTCTTTATAGTATATACCCAGAAGGTAGTGCACACACCATCTATATACACCAACCTTATTATTATTAAGAGGGCACTATTTATCTAATAGTGAAGATTCAACGTTCACATCTCTTATGCTTGGTTCAAGTGTTTAACTGGTAACTGTTCATTAAAGAACTCATTCATTTGTGGATGTTTATTGGTATATAACGATCGCGGAGTGAAGTTGATCAAACATTTCTCTGCACCTAAAAAACCAGCTTCAAACTGACTTGAACCAACCTTTCATATTAGTTGTTGTGGAAGACAGTTTATTACCCTTGCCAGATCTAAGCAATAACCGTTGGACTATATTTCAACATTGAACAATGCAACAGCAGTTGACATCGTCCTGTGACTATTATAATGCCTGGCACACACCTCCCATATACGACCTAAAACTGCCTGTTTCACGATTAAGTTTTAGTTTTAGTCGTTAGGTGTGCGCCCCCTTAGCACACCAGAGCATTGCGATTCGCGACTTAAAACTCAGTTTTAGTACTTAAAATGCGAATCGCAAGACATTCGAAAAATGAATCGGCCAGTTTTACGTCGCGAAACGGGACGGGTCGGGTTGTGAAACGCAGTCAGTTTTAGCGCGTGAATCGTATACGGGAGGTGTGTGCCGGGCATTACCACAGGTAGAAGACATTTGTTAGCATATCTTAATTTTGTAGATGCTCTTTAACTGAAGCATGTCATTCTCATTCCAGACTGAAGCATTTCTTAAGCGACCTGGACAGTTTGGATAAACAAACCAGATTTAAGGCCCTACATCTAATTTTCTTTTTTAATCTGCTGATTTTCATTGTTATGAATCACTAAAGAACATAAAAATAGACATCAAGTTCGATCATGAATGACTCTACATCCTCATCAGAGCTTGGGCGGCTTGTCTTACAAATTAAAGGTAAGGTTTAACCACAAAAACACTATGGTAGTACTTCTAATATTACTGCTACTATATATCACGCACATTTGAAAGCAATTGACTACCAATTTGGTGAATCCAGGTAAACAACGCTGCTCAGAGGGAAAGGGGACACAACTGTATTGCCAGCAATGATACAATTAATATTTAAAGACATAGCGATGATTATTACAGATAAAAACCAGTAGTTTGGTGGTAATAGAAACTGCTATGATTGGCTATATTTGTATTCCATTAGTGAGGGACATGACCAAGTTACAGATGATTCGGGAAGAACACAAGAGAAGTAAAGGCTTGGAAAGTTTAATAAGGGCATCATCACAATGGCTGTATTCAATTAAATAACTCGGGTCACCCAAACCACTTTTTGGCGCATGCGCACATCCTACAGACTCGGGTTGAATAAACGAACACGCTCGGGGTGGACAAAATGGTGGCTTAATCCAAAACATTTTTGTTGTTTAATAACTGATATATCTACAGCAAAATAGGATTTAAGTAGTAGTTTATGATTGCATAGTTTAGTTATATTTTTATTTCATTAATCTGGGTTATTAAAAAAAAAAGCATTAAAACAACACGTAGGACTTGTACTGGTAGCTGTTAAAGCTGCATAGTCCAATGAAATATAAAATTGTCAAAACCAAACCAATTATCTAGATTTGATTTGACATATCTAACTTACATACTGATGCACTTATTAAGCATTTGTTTCTGCGTAGAAGGCAATACAGAGTCAATTTAACAGAACCTGTTACTGCAGAAGTCTATGGTGTCACAGTTTTGGCAAGCTTGCCAGAACTAATTTTCCATGTTTGCACTCAAAATATCTCAAAGGTTTACCATTTAAAATAAAAGTAACTTTGAACTAATGTAAAGTAGATAGTAGTGATCGATCTAATATATTTATCTCAGAAAAAATACAGAAATTCAAAGCCATCGGACTATGCAACTTTAACCTTCAGGTACCAGCACAAATGTGACGTCATTGTTCCTAGCACCCCCAGCCAAGACGGGTTACTGGGGTCGGGTTATTTTGCACATGGAATGTGTATTTTTAGAATCCACTCACGGTGTTCTATTTGAAATCCTAACGCCTCAGGTAACCCGAGTCACCCAGGTCGTCATAATCGAATACAACCAATAAGGATGAACTATGAAGAAAAATGTATGAATGGCCAAATCAAGATATTGAAAGGGGGTTAATTTAGAAGTCAGGTTAGCGTCAGGTCACGGGGGGCGGGGGGCCTGAGAGGGTTTTGAACACACCAAAAGTAAAAGGCTAGAGCTCAAGAGGCGACGGAGATGACCCGGCAGGGAACATAGGTATAAACTACGGAAGTTTGTTTGTTTGTTGTTGTTTTACGTCCTAGCAACATCTAAGGTCATATCAGGACGGGTACTACGGAAGACTCCCAAGTACCCTGGACCATAGTGGCTGAGAGGTTAACGTGTACAGCGCCACAAGCTTGAGCATCACCTCGGCGAAGGCCACGAGGGGTGTAACGCAATGCATCTTGGATACTATGGTGGGGGATGGCAGACTTTAGGAGTGTAGTGAGGTAGATATAAGTGAAACTCCAGGGCTCAGCATGAAGTTTGGGGCATCAGGGGGTGCAGACAAATGACTACGTGCTGGGCCCATGCAAGGACTGGGCAGAAAATGGGGTCATCGAGGGCTGGAAGGTATAGGGAGAAGGTATCTGAGGGCCCGTGGAGGGTTTTGGTAGAGTTGTAGTTATGTCCTTACGACGGAGAGTATGAGGGCCAGTCCAGTGGAGGAGGGGGTAAGAAGGTTAGATTACTATCGGATAACCCACCCATACCACTATGAACATGACCTCTCTCCAGTGACAGTAATACCCTATACAACGACATCACAATACCAACATATCTCACTCATGAGTAGTATAGCAGTTGAATAAGTAAGTGCCTTACACATAAGACAAATCAACATACATAGTCTTATATGATCTGATAGTAGGTCTATCGCCTCTGACGTCAAAGACGGTCATTAACAATATTGTAAAAGCAACAAATTTGCTAACACAATGGGCTGGGTTCAATTGGACATAGGGTTACTATTAACACTGCTAAGCATTTCGGATAGATGCTACAGACCAAAAACTGATATGAATGTCATCCTACTGACCCACATATAGACATATTTAAATCTCACCAATATTCATTTCTAGCTCTGGTAAAGGAGGTCGGTAGAAGTGATGTTTCAGAAAACGAAATTGATTCGTTGGCTGGCCAGTTGCTTGAGGTGATAGGCGACGTTCCACCGGTGAATAACCAAGATGATGTGCTCACGGATGCATACCCAGAAGTATATATCGTTTTATATGGCTAACTCTCCAATAGCATATTTAACATCCCTTAAATGATAAATATTTACACAATATTCTCTGTCATATATAGCATTCCCATTTGTATCAATCATGTAAAATAAATACTTTTAAAAATAGACCAGTCTTTATGGTCCGACTTATATAAATGTAGTGCTTTCCATTAAAATGCAATGGCTTGTTTTTCAATAATACAGTTGGAATAGCATGAGAATATGTCGTTTTAGATCGAAACGACTGCAGTTACACTGTGGAATTTAGCTGTAGCTAAAAAGAACTCTGGAAGTTTCCCACCATCCCTGAATGCGAAACGTAAGTTTCATGTAAAGCTTTAATTGTTCGACCAAGCAAAAGTAATATTGTTTCTGTTCAGTTCTTTCTCAACCTCTCCTACTCGTACATAATATAATTCGTCACTTCAGCAGATAATTGCAAATTTGAATGCTGTATCATGGATGTTTTAAATCGTATTATTATTAATAAACATTCAAGTAGAAGCCTTGTGTAATTTCAATCTTAGCGGAAAACAGAATTCTTAAAAATAGTAGCTACAGTTTCTATTTTCAGAAATACGATAATATTCCCAGTTCAACTTTGACTAATATATAGACACATGATATGCTATTTAGCGTGAGGATGTGTACTTAATGAATAAAGGCACCCTTTAATTTTAGTCCGTCACATCGCATTTAAAATGATTTGCCTGTGCACTGCAAACAACAATGAAGAGGCGACACTTCTAAAGCAAATAATGGTAATTTGTATTACTACCCACTACTTATATATGAAGAGCTATCTCATCAGTATATATGTATATATATCCTGATGAGTTATATATATATATATATATATATATATGTAGTAGTCTGAACATGAGCTCTACTATCACGCGGTAGCAGCGGAGACTACGACGCCATCAGCGCAGTACCATTACACTGCGCTAGATGGCGGCACGGGTCACCACCGGTCAGACCCCAACTGGACTGACCTCTACTGCGTGTGGTTGACCCACCCCCCCACACACACCTATAGAGTCGATGTGGGATCTGGCGAGTCAGGGGGCGGGTCAGACAACTACTGACGCCGCGGAGAGCAGATGGTTCAATAAACCAAAGGTGAAGCGTACACTCTATTGAATCTTGGTGTTCTTCCGTATGAGCGAGAGTCGGAGGGCCGTGGGCCATTACATTGGTGCCGTGACCAGGATCCTGTACAAGCTTTGCGCTGTATGGTTGTTGAACCTACCCTGTGTATGTATGTGTTAGTGCATTGCCTGTATGTATGTAATTGTAAGCATTACAAGACTTACAATTCCAGGGGGACGAGTGTAGTGGTCTGCACTGACCTCTCAGGCAAGTAACCACATAGACAGGTAGGCGTGGGGAGTGTGTTGATATCAGGGAGCCTAGGTGGTGTAATGGTTAGCACACTGGCCCGGAGTGCAAAGAGATGTGGGTTCGAGTCCCGCTCTAGGCACAATATTTCCCATTTTCATCACCCCCACGACACTGGTTGCCGTGACCATGATCCTATACAAGCTACGCGCTGTATGGTTGTTGAACCTACCCTGTGTATGTAAGTGTGTTGCATTGCCTGTATACATTGTATGTAATTGTAAGTATTAAAAGACTTACAATTCCAGGGGGATGAGTGTAGTGGTCTGCACTGACCTCTTGGGCATGGAGCCGCATAGACAGGTAGGCGTGGGTAGTATGGTGATGTCAGGGAGCCTAGGTGGTGTAATGGTTAGCACACTGGCCCGGAATGCAAGGAGATGTGGGTTCGAGTCCCGCTCTAGGCGCAATATTTCCCATTTTCATCAACCCCACGACACTGGTTGCCGTGATCAGGATCCTGTACAAGCTTTGCGCTGTATGGTTGTTGAACCTACCCTGTGTATGTATGTGTTAGTGCATTGCCTGTATGTATGTAATTGTAAGCATTACAAGACTTACAATTCCAGGGGGACGAGTGTAGTGGTCTGCACTGACCTCTCAGGCAAGTAACCACATAGACAGGTAGGCGTGGGGAGTGTGTTGATATCAGGGAGCCTAGGTGGTGTAATGGTTAGCACACTGGCCCGAAGTGCAAAGAGATGTGGGTTCGAGTCCCGCTCTAGGCACAATATTTCCCATTTTCATCACCCCCACGACATATATATATCGCATTTTAAAAGCGCCTCTTTAAAAATTAAAGGCTTTATTGATAAATAAACAATATAAAAAAAGACAAAATTGATTATATTCTTTGTGTCCTCATGTTGTATTTCAGATGGCAACAAAGACCGGTGGAGCATGGCTAGGTGAGTATAGAAGAAGTTTAAAAGAAAATAAATCACTGAAATTGGAACATAAATAGTTGAAATCTTTTTTATTTTATTGTCTAAAATTAAATTATTCGCTGACAACTATTGAGAGTAAAAGATCACACAACTTGAGATTGACTATTCGTTTAAAGAATGTTTCTATCTATTCATTAGAAAATAGCCCACGAGCAATTTTATTAAAACAGGCGAATGTCCCGTAATAATTGTTAATGAGAAAACAGATTAAATAAAATATGTGAATTAACGATCAGATACACGAATAAATGAAGCTTAAGAATATTGAGCTACCATTAGAAATTTGTGCTCTGTGTCTTCTACTAATACTATATTTTGTAATTACAGAATGCTGTAATCCCTCCATGGCAGATAACGCACTGTCAATGGCCGAAGAGGTAGTGTTTGACCAAATAATCCTTGTTTTTAAGTACCGTATGTCCTCGTGTAAAAATGGAATCTTTTATACATACTTTTTGTTAGAACCCTTGTAACATCTCGCACCATGCGGGGATGTTCAGGTTGGAGGTGACCGGAACTCGGGCGGCCAAGTAATTCGGAAGGGCCGAGTTCCGGGCGGCGGTGTAGGCTGCAGCGTAATCAGGGAACTCGGCCAAACCCTCCCCCGACAAAAAGGGCCAGAAGCCGTCAAAGGTGGCCCTGTACTCGACGGGGGATGACCCGCAGGCGGGGGCCGCCGCCTGGGACTGCTGCAGCGTGTGGACGATGACCTGCTCGACCGGCTCGCTTTTGTCGGCGCCAGCGGGCTGGGCCGCCACGGTCACGTCACACAGCACACAGGGGGCTCCGGGACTCGCCGCCGATGGTGTAGACGCCTTACGACCCGTGCAGGCGTGCTCCGCGAAGCTGCCGTATATAGGCGAGTGTGGCACAGGGGCGGGGCCTCCGTGATTAGTGTTTTTGTTTACGCTCCGGGTAGCGTGGTGACCGGTGGCTGTCGGGGGGCGGGCCTACCGGGTACCAGCTCCAGCGCACGGCGCAATGGGATCAGCTTCAATGGCAAGGCGGGGTAGGGATGTTTCAGCGGCCTGCCGGTGCACTAAAAATCCAGCTGGGATTTCTTAACAGGCCTGCCCTGGACTTCTTAGAGTAGCAACTGGCCTCCGTGTGGTTGGTGAAGATCCTCCTCACGTTGGCGCAGTATCCGCACACGTGGGCGAGTTTCTGTGCGCCCGTGCCATGCGACTCCACATTTGCCACCTTGTCACACATACCGGGATCCATGTTCCAAGCCAGGCAGGGCGCACCCATCGCCGCCTTGTCATAGTGGCTGCGGGGGTCTGCGCCTGGCTTTTATTGCTGCTGCTTGCCGTGTTGGTGGCCGGCTGAGCTCGCAGTGGCAGTGCAGACGTGACTCGCCATTGCGATTATCTCGATTCAGACGGCGTTTACTGCTGTCATATCCTTCCACCCGCCGGGCAGCTGCCCGTCCGCAATCCTTGTAAATATTTCCTCGGAATATCTTCTCACGACGGGACAGGACAGGGAGCAGTTATCCTGGGTCACCATCTCTTGGTGGTGGGATAGGGCCGGGAATGCCCGCTGGTACTCCAGGCGCTTCAGACCTAGCGTATATTCTTCCGGGGTTGCCTCCCCTTTTTTAGTTGATTTCCTTCATCCACCCGCTCGACCAGATCGTAAGGAAATAAGTATTTTGATGGGATACCTTTCTTCCTCGGCCGTAGAGCGGGCGCCCCTGCCGTACGCGTCATCGTGTTGTCAGCTTGCCATCGTGCGTGGGCCGGGGGCGCGGGCCGTCCTGTGCGTCTTGCAGCATCGCTCGCTCTGGTGTTGTGGTGAAGGGGAAGGCCAGGACCAGACGCTCGCTGGGTTTCCGCGTCAGACATCGCGAGCTGGTGCGACCTCTAGCTGGTGCGGCGCTCGGGGACGCTGGCGACAATGTCTTGTCGCGACTGGGGAGGTGCCTGTCTGTTGACCTCTGCCTGTGCCGCGTCGGTGGGGTGTGGGGCACGGACGGCGACCGGGTGGCTTCGCGGTGGCATGCGTTAGCTGTGACGGCCGCCAGCATGGCGGTGGCTTCGTGACCACCTTGCTCTGCGCCACCATTTCCTCCCTCTGCTGGGCGGTGTGGGACTCCAGGCCCCCCCATCGCTTCTCGATGGTGTTGATGGATGCCTGCATCCTTACCACCCCATCGGCCTGCTTTGCCCTGGCCGATGGCTTCCTCGTGCGGGCCGACTGCCTGGCCGGCGGCGAGGAGGGCTGCGGGGATGGGCCACCATCTTGTGAGCTGATTGAATCGCTCGGATCGGCCTTGAGCGTCGCCGACACCCTCCTGGTGGCGCGCTTCGCCGGTCGGCCTCTGGGAATTGTGGCGTGGCGGGTTCGCTGCATCCTGCTTTGTGACGTGGGTGACTTTTTAATCTGCTTCCGCAAGCTTTGTGACGTGGGAGTGTGTGGGTGGAAGCGGGCGTATCAGATAAAACAATCGTCTTTGAAATTGGAGCCCGAACACGGGTCAAGCGGTGTAGGCGGAGGAGGGGGGGGGGAAGCGCATGCGCCGCTTATTGATTTGAGCGTCTCAGGCTTCCTCCGCCGGATCAACCACAATTCTAAAATTATGGGCCAATTGTGTGGGCGTATTTACGCGTTCTAGGTATTGTTGACAACACCAACCGATTTGTGCTTCCCTTAGGACTGTTTTACGATGGCTCTTCCGTTAATATATGCTTCCAATATTTTCTCTTTCTTATTATCTGTTAAGTTGTTAATACAATTATACTGCTTATACATACCGTGCTTGACTAATTTATCTCTAACAGTTCCTGTATATAGGTCGTTTTCATTGCTATGACAACCTTCCCTAACATACATTTAATTTGTGAACATTATGGGCCGAACTCATGGTAAGTTAGTCCCTCGTATCCGATTCTCCATCAGTTATTACCCACATATATATTTCCGATTTCCCATCAGTCATTAGCCACAGGTATTTCCACTTCGACCCGCACCCATCTCTGTCATAGATATGAAATGCTGCAGTTACCACCTCAAGTGGTTTGGGCCTTAGTGATCAATTACTCAGGTCCGGTTCAGCAGCGGGTCAGCAGCTTCAACAACACCAGTATGTTTCTACAGAGTTTACACATTTTGAAATACATGGCGTGGATTCTGTGCATATATTATTATAAATTGAGATACCATGAATACACTACTGGGGTTCATGTCTTTAAAAACATGTTTGAACCTAATTCTCCAGACCCTAACTGTTTAACGATTTGAAATAATACTGTTTACTATCTGTAATAATTTAAATTTGACTAAAATTCATAAGGATTTTTTTACAGTGTTATTTCTATGTACCGGATACTACCCACCAATGTTGACCTGTTATCTGTGAACTACAAGGGTCAATGTTTACTCAAAGCCTATGGAAAATTCCAGATTGTTTTTTCTTCCAAAATAGGGGGTCAACTTTTACATGAGATCGATTTTTATTCGAGTATTTACGGAATATAATTTCACATAGATAGATAATATTAATGCTAATAGCAAATAAACACTGACTATACTTCCCATTCATTTCACTTAAATATATTTTCAATAAATCAGTAGTTAAACCACAGACTAAATATCTAAATAAAAGTTAGTTTCTCTTGATATTATGAAAATAATTTTACTTTGAATGCATATATGCAGTAAAACCTCTCTAACCGATCACCTCTACAGATCAACCACTCCCCTATATCGATCACTTTATTTAGGGCCCAACAATACCATGTTGGACCACTTAACGTCGATCCCAAGGTCGGTCGATTTAGAGAGGTTTTACTATATATATATATATACATATATATATATATATATATATAGTAAAACCTATATATATATATATATGTATGAGTCAGGATCACGAAAAGAGGCCAATTGGGGGAAGTTGTCGGCGTCGATCATTGGATGTCGGCGTTGAACAGTATAATTATTGTTTAGCATTGACAGAGGAATTGGAAAGTCTTTAAATTTATCCTGAATGTAAAGGTAGAGAAAACACAACAACCTTATTTGTTTCTAGGATAATTTAATATAAAACAAAGAAATGCAATACACCTTAAGAATTGCGATGCCGAAATCTGTTAAAGTTGTCGGCGTCGAGCATTGGATGTCGGCATCGATCGGCATACTTATAGTTTAGCATTGACAGAGGTGTTGCAAAGTCCTTAACTTTATCCTGAATGTAAAGGTAGAGAAAATACAACAACCTTATTTGTTTCTAGGATAATTTAATATAAAACAAAGAAATGCACTACACTTTAAGAATTGTGACGCCGACATCTTAAATAAACCACCAATTGGCCCATTTTCGTGAGGCTGACTCATATATATTATATATATATATATATATATATATATATATATATATATATATGGGCCAGGATCACGAAAAGAGGCCAATTGGTGGAAGTTGTCGGCGTCGAGCATGGATGTCGGCGTCGATTGGTATAATTATAGTTTAGCATTGACAGAGATGTTGGAAAGTCCTTAAATTTATACTGAATGTATAGGTCGAGAAAATACAATAACCTTATTTGTTTCTAGGATAATTTAATATAAAACAAAGAAATGCACAAGACTTTAAGAATTGTGATGCCGGCATCTTTTAAAGTTGTTGGCGTCGATCATTGGATGTCGGCGTCGATCGGTATAATTATAGTTTAGCATTGACAGAGATGTTGGAAAGTCCTTAAATTTATACTGAATGTATAGGTCGAGAAAATACAACAACCTTATTTGTTTCTAGGATAATTTAATATGAAACAAAGAAATGCACTACACTTTTAAGAATTGCGACGCCGACATCTTCACTTGACCACCGATTGACCCGTTTTTGTGAGGCTGACTCATATATATATATATATATGTATATATATATATATATATATATATATATATACATATATACACACATACATACATATATACGTACATACATACATACATACATACATATATATATATTATAAGTTCATGCGGTTTATTGATTGCAGTTTGTAGATCGGCTTCAGAGAGTTGTTGAGGCTTCTGGTTCAGCGTGCTCAGCAGGGGGGGATGCGGACTTGGAGAACTTTAATAAGAAGAAGGCAACTAATCAAAAGCAGCTCTTCAAAATCATCTGCTACCAAGCCGAAGCGGTATGTTGTGTACTATATGTGTTATTTATGCGATTAGTCATATATGGGTAATCGGAAATATGACATCTAAAGCTACAAAAGAAAGTTTGTTTTATTTAACGACGCCTCTAGAGCACACTGATTTTTATCATCAGCTATTGGATGTCAAATATGGTCATTCTGACATATTTCTTTGGAGGAAACCTGCTGCTGACATATAGGCTACTCTTTCCAATAAGGAGCAAGTCTTTTATATGCACTTTCCCAAGACAGGACAGCACACACCACAGCCTTTGATGAACCAGTTGTGGACCACTGGTTGGAGTGGAACATAGCCAAACTGCAAATGGGTCCACTGAGCAGGATCGTCTAAACAAATTGGTCCACTGAGCAGGATCGCCTCAACAAGAACAATTTTCTCATTCTATTTAAGTCTCTTGTTAGGGCAATTTTGGAATACTGTCCAGAAGTTTGGTGCCCAATTTTTCGGAAAGATATTCTGGAGATCGAAAAGGTTCAGAGACATGCAACGAAATTAGTTGCAGTTATAAAGGAATTTCCCTATGAACAAAGGCTTAGGGAATTGAAACTTCCTACCCTTTCCTACAGAAGGAAAAGAAGTGACATAATTGAAGTATTTAAAATTATGAAAGGTTTTGATCAAATAGATATGAACCAATTTTTCACCTTGAATAAAAGAGAAGGCAGTCGGGGCCATACTCTCAAACTAGTAAAACCCAGAGCCATTTCAAAGTTAAGGCAACGCAGTTTCTCAAACAGGATCATAAATATATGGAACAGTCTCCCACAAAATGTTATTGATGCCGAGTCAATAAATTCATTCAAGAATAGATTAAAAAAAGCATGGGCTGATGACCCAGGGAAACTTGACCCCTTATTCACCACATGCTACTAATTATTCCTTGTGTTGCTTATTTACTTGCACTCAATCAAAAATGAGAGACAAATAAGTGTTTACACTTCCTGTCTACCATTCACTATTTAAAGCTATGGTCCATGTAGCGGAGAGAATATAAATATACTTCAGTGACATCAATATATATTCATACCTACTAATATGGAGTGTTAATAAATGACAGGACTCAGATTACATTTCATTCTCACTAGAATTATATGATGATTATTTGGCTAAATGTGTTATTCTGTATTTGGTACGAGCATAGCCATATGCAAATCCGGTGAAATTTACATTAATATACAGTAACGCCTCCCTCACTGACCACCTCCACAGATCGACCACTCCCCTATATCGATCGCTATATTTGGGTCCCAACAATACCATTGTAACCATATTCTAACTCCCTAAACAGACCACCTCCCTAAATGGACCACTTATAGTCGGTCCCAAGGTCGGTTGGTTTAGAGAGGTTTTACTGTACATAAATATATCCTGTTTGGATAATCCCACTCTCGTGTCCAGGTTCGCCCACTTCACACACATATATATATATATTCATATATATATATATGTATATATATATATATATATATATATATATTATAATTATTATTATTTTATTATTGTACAACTTAATAATTATCCACCTGTCTCCTTTGTATGTGTATTTGCTGTGGGCCAGCATCTTCCGGCGCGGCTGCCGCCCTCACCGGCTAGTCCGCGCACTACAGCCGGCCATCTGTGCCAGTACACATCCATTTTTTACTTTTAGATTTGTATAGTTAGGGCATGTATTGCCCGGCCAGGAGCCTCATCAATAAATTAAGGCTTTTTTCACCAACACCCATCTCGATTATATATATATATATATATAATATATATATATTTTACCTCGGTATACAGCCTCAGGCTAGCCTCAGGCTAGGGAGAAGGAAGCACATCCGGGTCCAGCAATTAGCATAAACAACTCACGATTGGATTACGTTTCGTTGAGTTGCTCCCGCAAATTTAGTCTACAAACAAGCTAATACGCAGTAAGTATTTTAATAACTGTGGTGAGCTTACTTATGATGCGTTATAGCATCAATTGGAAAGTTCAGAACTTTCTTTGGTCCATTTTGGACTAGTTTATTCGGTTATAAAAAACCAAGGATAGAACGCTCTAGAATCCTTTATTTAAGGAACGAAACCGATACTTAGCGGTTCTATCAACATCCGTGTGACATGGGTAGAGATGTGGGCTCTGCCTCATCTCCTGTGGAAATTCTCTCGGACTCTAACAGAGGGTGTTGTTGGAGATGATCCTGGGTTTCTTTTATAGACTCCCCACAAACCTTTTCAGGTGTTTCTCCAAGTTTCGTAGCATTTTCTCCAACCTGTTGGCGCAATAGTCGCAGGAGGGAGAAGTGTGCGGAACAGAGGGATGGGCGAGCCGATACACTGGTCCCGACCCCGCGTGAGATTTGGGCTTGACCCACAATCTACGCCAAAAATTTAGCTTATTACGCCTGTGTTAGAACGGTATAAACACGTTCTCTAACACCACTAGATGTCCAATTACGTTATAAACAACAAGATTGTGACATTTAGAAATACCGGGACTGACCAATAACTTTGTTTCAGATCCCGATGGCCACGAAGCGGAGTAAGCGAGTTGCAGCAGCAGCTGAGGGATGCGCTCCGAGAGGCTCGGACGAGGAGTATGACTCCTCACCGGTGTTGTCGGCCATGCCCTCACCACAGCCCGGGGCGCATATCCTCTCCGACGCGGAAGAGGAGACAAGGCCTGTGGGCCCGACAGCTCCAGATTGGGAGTCTCGGTGGGCGGCTATGGAGAGTCACATTCTGTCTCTCCAACCACCGCCGCCTCGGAAATGGCATATGCCTATGCCTGCATTCCACGACGAGTCGGACTGGGAAGATTTCTCAGAAACAGACTCAGCGATTGAGCCTAAGGCTGCTCCTCCTCCTCCTAAACGGAGGAAGAAAAAGAAGCAGGTCAGTTCTTCGGGTGACGACTTCACCAAAGAAAGGAACAAGACGGGACTATGCAAAAAGCGCAAGCCCAAGTCAAAGAAGAAGAAGAAAGATTCTTCTTCAGATTCTTCCCCAGATTCCACATCAACGGAATCAGACTCAGACACACAATACGAAGGGGTCTATGCTGCCATTGGTGGCAAAGTGTCTAAGAAGGTTGAGAAACCTAAACCTAAGCGAGTGAAAACCACCACGCTTATGCGCGAGACCATTAATGGTCATTTCCGCATGTTCAAACCGGCGGAAATCATCTCCAAGCTAGGAGATGAACTGACAGGCATTAAAGGTGTCCCCAACTCCATCATCAAAGAGATGGATAGGGATGTAAACATGGCGGAGGACCGCAAAAGATTTGAGGGAGTGTTGCACATAGTGCATAAAGCTGTGCTCAGTACCCTGACGGCCATCACTCCGGTGGCAAATAGGATGCAAAGAGAGAAAAAGTTCTTGTCCTTGGCCAAAACCATGGACAAAGGTATCTAATTACCTGTCATACAGAAGATACGAGAATGTCTTCAAGTCGGTTTGCACAGACGCCGGCAAAGAGGTGGCCCGCTCAAAGAAGGTCACAGACAATGATGGGAAAGAGTATACGCTCTTTCTGGCCCCAGAACCGATCAAAGGGAAACCTTTAGATAAAACAAAAATGTTCGGGGGTCAGCTACAGTACCTCTTTAAAGAGGTGGAAACCACGGCTAAGAGTGGCAAAAACATGGACGGGAGAAAGAAGCCAGAAGCCCCACGCTTCAAAAGATCCCGCGGGGATTTTCGCCCGCGACGTCTGGGCAGAGGAAAGAGACCGGGCTCAAACTTCAGCCAGTCTTTCCGGGGCTGGGCCGCCCGGCCAGGCTGGACCGACAACACCACACGGCCGTTCGGCCGAGGCTTCAACTCCCCACGACCCTTCCCCAGGGGCGGGTCCAAGTAGAGGCCCAAACACAGACATTGCAAGTCCCCGTGGCCTCTAAAACCACACAAACTGTAAGCAACTTTGTGGCTGGCAATATTAATAACCATGTTCTTGAATGGAACAAACTTACCAGTGATCAAGATATTTTAAATATAGTTAATGGTGTTCAAATTCCCTTCACACAAATTCCGGTACAAGGCAGAGTTCCTTTTCCCTATAAAATTGAACCACTTGAACGAGAGGCACTAACTGAACAGGTACAACAATTTTTTGATAAAGGAATTATACAAAAAGTGACACACTGCCCAGGAGAGTTTATCTCAAACATCTTATCGAGACCAAAACCTAACGGTGACGTTCGAATGATCCTGGATTTAACAACCCTTAACAAAATGATCGAATATCGACATTTTAAAATGTTCTCTTTAGATACGGCACGAGATCTGATTACACCAGATGCGTGGATGGCTAGTGTTGACTTACAAGATGCATATTACACAGTTCCCATAGAGGAACAACACCGGAAATTTCTCCGCTTTCTTTGGGATGACCAACTCTATGAGTTTACCTGCATGCCATATGGCTTAGCTTGTGCCCCTCGTTTGTTCACTAAACTGCTAAAGCCTGTTTTCTCAGTTATGGCTTGGAATGGTCACATAATGTTTCCTTACATAGATGATTCTTTTATAATGGCGTCAACACAAATTGATTGTGTAAACACAGTTATGGATTTATGTGCATTACTCACTAAATTAGGGTTTTATGTACATCCACATAAGTCAGTGCTTAAACCAACAAAACAACTAAAATGTTTAGGGTTTATTCTGGATACGCAATCCCTAACAGTGTCGATAACAGAACAGAAACTAAATAAGTTTATGACAACAGCGACCCAGCTTCTTATGTTACCGAAACCTAAGATTAGACAGGTCGCAGTCCTTATCAGAATAATGATATCTTATGCACCCACTATTCTATATGGGAAAGCCCATATTAAATCTCTAGAAATAGATAAAAATTTAGCGTTAGCAAGAACTGAAGGCAATTTTGAACGAAAGATGTTTATTTCCGAAGAAGGTTTACAGGATATTGGATGGTGGATGCAACATATAGCAAATTCACCCAATCCAATCCGCATGGCGGAACCAAATACAGTAATTACCACTGATGCTTCTCTAGAGGGTTGGGGAGCATCAAGATGGGGTAGCAACAGGAGGTAGATGGCTAGACGACGAAAGGTCAGACCACATTAATGCGCTAGAATTGCGTGCCATTTATCTGGGGTTACGTAGCTTAGTAAAGATACCTAAATCACAAGTTAGAATACTAACTGATAACACTACTGCTATGGCATATATCTGTAACATGGGTGGAACAAAATCAAAGCCTTGCAATCAGTTATCTAAACTGATTTGGAACTGGGCACAGGCTCAACAAGTTTGGGTGACTGTAGCGCATATCCCAGGGTCACAAAATACACTTGCAGACCATAAGAGTAGAAAATTCCATGACCATTTAGAATGGTCCCTATCTACACCCCTGTTTAAATTAATTTGTGCAAAATGGGGTAAACCTAAAGTTGACTTGTTTGCATCACGAAACAATAACAAGTTGCCCTGCTATGTTTCTTGGCATCCCGAACCGGATGCTTGGAAAGTTGATGCATTTGCTATTACCTGGGTAGATAATTATTTCTATATTTTCCCACCGTTTAGCATTATCAGCCGAGTGGTGAGAAAAATCAGCATGGAGGGGACACACGCCATACTGATTGTGCCCGATTGGGACACGCAACCTTGGCTACCAGCAGTTTCACAACTGGCAAAAGAACATATACGATTCCCAAGAAAGGCCGGGAACCTAACGGACCGCTATCGGTTCACGGCGACGTGTCAGCGACACCCCTATTGGCAACAGCTACAGCAATTTGGATTGGATAAAATTACTGAAAAGAGACAGAATAGTAGCCGATGCATGGAGGCCAGGAACTGTCAAAATGTACACGACATATTTAAGAAAATGGGGTGTACATTGTTTGCTAATGAAAGTCAAACCAACAAATCCAACAATTGCACAAGTAGCCCGTTTTCTTCGTTCTCTAGAGGATGAAGGACTAGGGTTTGGGGTGGTCAATGCAGCCAGATGCGCGTTATCGATTGTCTTAACTAGAATTGAGGGAGATACAGTTGGTAAACATTATGTCCTTCATTATTTACTTCGGTCAATTTATCAAAGGAATCCTCCAGAACCAAAGTATAATCGCTTTTGGGATGTTTCTATAGTATTTAAGTTGTTTAAGGCTTGGCCTCACAACTCTTTGTTAGATATAAAACAATTAGGGTTTAAGGTCGCTGCCTTGTTACTCCTAGTAACGGGACACAGAGGACAAACAATTGTTGCATTATCATTAGATGGATTAGAAATAGACAAGAAACAAGCTACGTTTGATTTAGCACAGTTGCTAAAATCGAACAGATTAGGTGACCCTTTATCTACGGTTCACTTAGACTATTTCCCAGCGGATCGTAAATTATGTGTTGTGTCAGCCATACGGGCTTATATATCCAAGACTAAGAACTTATGTGCATCACAACAACTGTTAGTGAGCTTCATAAAGCCACATAATGCAATTTCAAGAGACACCCTGGTCAGATGGACAATCACGGTGTTGAAATTGGCTGGAGTGGATACGGGAAAATACTCTTCCCACTCAACGAGAGGTGCCATGGTTTCCAGGGCACGTTTGCTCGGCATTTCTGTAAAAAGAATACTAGTGCATGCAGGCTGGAAGACGGCTAAGTCGTTTGCAAAACATTACAACAAGCGACTAGAAAAGCCTACCGGCATTGCAAAGCGCCTGCTCACCAACTAAAAAGAATAGGTGAGAACAAAAACTTTGAATAATACAATTACTAATACAATGACACATAAACATGTTAATAATAAGAATAAATGATATTAAGGATAAAAATGAATTATGTAAAAGTCTCCCTAGCCTGAGGCTAGCCTGAGGCTAGCCTGAGGCTGTATACCGAGGTAAAATAGTATAGTTATACGAGTCTTACCTGGGTATAGATGATGGATAACTCTTGTTTTCCTGAGGTATAAGCCTCGGATAGACGTGGGCTAGGGCCCGCCCACCACACCCTACCACGTCTATTTCGTTATTGTACGCAATAAGGGGAAAATCATAGTATCCATTGTATTAAAGATCATTTTTATCCTGAATAAGTAGGTAAAGATTGCTGGACCCGGATGTGCTTCCTTCTCCCTAGCCCACGTCTATCCGAGGCTTATTACCTCGGGAAAACAAGAGTTATCCATCATCTATACCCAGGTAAGACTCGTATAACTATACTATATATATATATATATATATATATATATATATATATATATATATATATATATATATATATGCCACCCCTCAACAGGCTACCATACTGTAGGCCCTACTATCTGAATATTTGATTAATTTAGGGTTATATATGTCCGTATGTAATATATTATATATACAATCTTACAAACACATCGCTCACACATGGTACACGTTACAAGTTGTATAACGCACATCACACATGGTATTACACACATCACACACCACATGGGACACTCTGAGGTAATGGCATCTCGGCTTTACGCCCGATTATAGGCGTGCGGCCAAAACCAGAATGAACGTGCAATGCGACTGATGCACCAGGCCAAAGCGATGCTTCCTGATTGTCCATCAGAGGTAGGTTTAGTCTATCCTGTCCATTATATTTTCATTAAACCTGGATTCATCACGTTGTGACATTGTGGTGATAGTTAAATGCCTGATATGTATTGAATACTGTCTGTATATGTGTCAAAATGAATCATCATGCTGTTGTCATACATATTCATCCTGTCATAAACAATGTCTTCATTATATGATCCACAGTAGCCACAAACTGTATCAATTATAACTCCTGGTTTATCTACAAATCACACCTTAACGCCTCTAGCCAGTCAACTTTTAGGCAAGATAATGCAGTGCACTGCAGGCAATTACCTCAAACACCCCAGACTACTATGCACAAGTCCCACCATCACTATGCATGGTAGATATAGGACCAAGCCACATATCACCTTTAGCATTCACCTTTTACTTAACTATTCACCTTCCAAATCACCCAGTAGCAACATAACATCGTTCTCTACTTAAGATACAGCAAATGATAATGCAGCCTCAACATTTTTGATGAAATTCATCATCACTTTACCCAACCAAAAAGGGGTTATTAGACACCCCTTTATTGAATCACACACACTCAGACACACTTCGCTAAACGGTATACCATCAGCATTGATGCTAACAACATTTGGGAGGGGGAGGTCTGGGAAGGGCACTAGTGAAGGGACATAGGAAATGCCCTTAGATGGCATCAAGGGTCTACCAGGATTCAAAATAGGACATCTAAATATTAGAAGTCTAACCAACAAAATTGAAGCACTAAGGATTGATCTACCTAATTCGGGTTTTGATGTATTATCAATCTCAGAAACCTGGCTGAACTCAACCACAGAAAATAAATTAACATCTGTCAAAGGGTACCAACTAACCAGATCTGATCGCCAAACAAAGCAGGCAAATGGCCAAACTAAGGCTTGTGAGGGCTGGGAATCTACTATAAAGAAGGGTTCAACATAGATACTGATACATTCGTAAAACATAGTCACTCAAATACAAATATAGAGATGCAGTCGGTCATAATAGAAAGGGACTATTGTAAGAAAATACTCCTGGGAAACATACAGGCCACCAAATAGAAACTTGGACTCAGCACTTGAACAAATAATATCGATCCTGGAGGAAATACCAGACACAGACAAATTTGAATTAGTCCTCATAGGAGACTTCAATGGTGATGTTGTAAAGAAAACCTCAATAACCACCAACAAAATAAGACAATTTGCAACAACCTTAGCACTTGAACAGGTCATTACATCAGGTACAAAAATAACAATTGAAACAAACAGAACAATTGATCTAGCATTCACAAATATGAAGTACTGCAAAAACACTGGAGTTCTAAATTATAATATTAGTGACCACAAGCCAATTTACATAATTAAGAAAAAAACTAAAGATGATAGGAAATTAATAAAAATTCTGGGGAAGAAGCTATAGGAGCTATAAAATAGAGAAATTTAGTGAAACCTTACTAGAAGAAAATACTGAACCCCTCTTTGCCAACCAGGATCCAAATATATGTTGGGAGTCACTCAAACAAATAATAACTAAAGCAGCAGACCAACATGCACCACTCAGAAAATACAATGTGAAAGATAGTCGACCAGAATGCCTTAGCAATGAAATTCTTGAGTTACAAAAAGATAGAGACTACTTTAAAGAAAAATCAGAGCAAACAAATCTACCTGAAGACAAATTCTTAGCAACCCAAATCAAGAATAGAGCCAATTCTGCAGTCAGGTATGCAAAAGTTAGGTACATACAGTCTGAAGTCCTACGAAATAAAGAAGATGCCTGGAGAGTTTGGAGAGTCATACAGAGCATAGCCCCGGAAACCACCCCAACTATCTCCAGCTTAGTGGATGAGTTAACAGGGGACAAATTAACAACTCAAGAAACACCTGAAAAGATAAATAACTACTTCATAGAGATAGGGGAGAAGTTAGCAGATAAACTAGACAATATACTAGAAAAAGATAAAGTTAACATAGTAAAGCCAAATGCAGTCACATATGACATAAGGGTGGTAACTAAAGAAGAAGTACTTAAAAAGATTAAGGGCTTGCCTGAATACAAATCATCAGGACTTAAAGATCTCAGCTCAAGGATACTAATTGATTCAATAACTATATTAATCAAAGAATTCACCCATATAGTAAACCTATCAATTGAAACAGGTATTTTCCCAGATGACTGGAAAATTGTTACAGTTGTACCTATCCCAAAGTCAGCAACCCTAAAATATGCAATGACCTCAGACCAATTTCTCTTCTACCCATAACTGGTAAAATAGTTGAGCAACTCATTCATGATCAAATAAAAACATTTTTTGAAGCAACAAACTACATAGCAGATGAACAAAATGGCTTCAGGAAAGGCAGGTCCACCACCAAAGCACTCTCAACACTCCTTGATGTGCTTCTCAGTGCGATGGATTCTGGCAAACTTACCATAGCAGTATATATTGATTTAAAAAAAGCATTTGACCCTATAGATCATAAAATCCTGTTGCAGAAGGTTGTCAAGAGTGGGTTGGGTTCAAAAACAGTAGCCTTTCTGACAAACTATCTTTCCAATCGAAAGCAAAGTACCAAACTAAATGGCATTGAGTCAACCTTAAGACAAGTAAAAACTGGAGTACCACAGGGATCAACACTGGACCCCCTTCTATTCCTTCTGTTCAGAAACGATTTACCCCACGCACTGAGGCAAACAAAATGTATTTTATTTGCTGATGACGCAGTCCAACTGGTATCAAACAGTAACTTAGCAAAAGCACCAGAATTGACAAATGAAAATTTGGCTAGAATAAATATATGGTGCAAAGAAAGCAAATTAACTCTCAATATAATCAAACCTGAATATGTTATCTATGGCACCAAGAACAAGAAGGACAAACCCCCAGAAGTCCAAATAAAGATTGGGAATGAAACACTATGGGAGGTAGAGACCTACAAATATTTGGGAACTGAACTGGATGGAACTCTAAATGGGAATAAACAACTAAATAGATTAAATCAGTCACTGGCAAGGAAACTGAACACCTTCAGAAAAATCAGGGGTTTTATAAGTGAAAAAACAGCTCTTCTTATGTACAAAACAATGATCCTCCCAATAATTGATTATAATGACCTAATATATGAACTACTCACAAAAGAGCCAGAAGCAAAGCTTCAAACAGTACAAAATAGGGCACTCAGGACAGTTTACAAAGGCCAAAATCTACACACAGTAGAACTACATGCTAAAGCTGGAATGGACCAACTAGACACAAGGCGCAAAAGGCATCTCTTAGGACTCATGTTACAATAGAGCCCAAGACACAATATATACCGACACAAGTATTCACAATACTAGGGCAGCAGATGGCAACTTCTTGAAAATTCCCTATCCAAGGAATAACAAAATCAAAAGAGCACCTATTTATCAGGGAAGCCAACTCTGGAACAAACTCTCTGCCAAAACCAGGAATGCAACAACCTACCTGCAATTTAAATCTAGATTAAAGGTTGAGTACCCAACATAGACATACATTAATAAACCTACCTGGATAGACCACAAACGTTGAGAACCGAAATAAATACATAGTCCTAAACCACTCCCTTCCCTCTTCCTCTCTGAAATCCCCCCCTGGCAAAAAAAGTAAAAGAAATAACAACTACCAAAGTATACCCACCAGCCTATAACACCTGACTAAACCAATAAAACATATACTACTGACAAAGCTATAGTTGACCCAAGACAATTTAAATGAGTCGTGCAGCCCTTATTTGCATAATCCAAAATCTACGACTACCTGTATCAGCAAGTCATGCCCATTATATTAATGTCTCCTCACAGGTATGATCATCAAATCACTGATATAGTCTAAAGGTAAATGGCTATTCTCCAGTCTACATGTGCAAAATAAGATCCCCACTATATTTGTAATGCCTCATTTTAACCTACTACTGTCTATATTGTTCATACCATCGCATCATCTCATCCATAAATAGTTCATATGCACTATAATTGTTAAGGCCGGAAGACCAGCACCTCGGTGCTGAAAAAAGATGTTATTCAACTGGAATAAAAATTTGAACAAAAATAAAAAAGAAGAAATTAGGCGTCGCGATCAATACACGGGCTCCAGTGTCGCAAACTGGCGTGCGAGTAAAGTGATTTTCACCATTATGCTCAACTCATTCACTCACTAGATATTCTATTATTTTTTAAATTAATGTAATATCACATTCGCATAGGCCTATACATGGCAGCTTTGCAGAAAAAGGATGAAAGGGTGAAAGACATAATACCTTACTTAGTATGTCTGATGAATCTGGAGAAATATCATTGTTCAACTGGTTGGTTTGAGATGAGATCAGAGCCATTTCATAATTATATACTATATCTTGATCCCTAAAATCCTGCGCTCAAAGGTATTAATACTCGGGGCCTCCACAACATGACTGAGGAGGGTGTTCCCCTTATCGGTAATTCTCAGTAAAGAAAAGCTGCCTGCAGCTGGTTTTGGTTGTTCTCTTGTATAGCTTGTATGCACTGCGATGGTTTTGAGTTTCTGTCATTTTTCTGAGATAAATATATTAAGTTGATTGTTATGTTCTACCTTACTTTAGTTGTAATTAACTTTTATTTTAAATGCTAAGTTTTGAGATATTTGAAGTGCAAGCATGTAAAATTAGTTTTGGCAAGCACACCAAAATTCTGATGCCTTAGGCTTCAGCAGTAACAGGCTCTATTAAATTGCTTCAGTATTCCCTTCTGTGTGGCAACAGATGCCTACTAAGTGCAGTATCTAAGTTAGATATGTAGAATCAATTCTAGATAATTGTTTTGGTTTAAAAAATTTGATGCTTCATCGGACTGTGCAGCTTTAAGTTTCACTTTTGGCCAGTTCTCTTGTGGTGCTATAATATGCCTGATGAATCTTCGGAAATCATGCACCTCTCTTATGATTTTGTATATCTCGAGCATGTCCCCCCATAGACAGTGATTCACATGGCCGTATGTACATGACCTTATGTGATTTGTTCCAGCCATTTACAATAGTTTTAACTACGTAATGGTTTTCATTGATACTCCCATTTGAGTGCACGCTAAGTGTGATCTGAACATATTTCAAGGGGTCTTATATGACGATGCTGTGCTTCAACTTTGGAGTCGACGAATACCAGAGAGAAGAATACGAAAAGAGTATCTCATGGCTCCGCCTTAGCTTTGAGGTGGGGAAAACAAAGAATTACGCTTCTTCTAAAAAGCAAGTAAGACAATTTAATATAAGTTTGTCTGTTTCAAATACAAAATTTGATTATTAACGTACCTTATACCCCTGTCACACTATGACGTAATGGCCCTGTCACACTACGACGTGACTACGTCAGCGTAGGCAGAACGTGAAAATAATTATATTACGTCGACGTTATGGGCGTAATATGCAAATTGTGGACGTGAGCGTAACGTGAAAGTAACGTCGGTGTACGTCGTGACCTTAGCTGTAACGTGACAACGTTAGGGGGGAGGGGTAATTGGCGACGTGACCGGGCGTTAGTGTAACGTGAGCGTAACGTCACCGTAACGGGTGCGACGTGGACGTAACGTGACCGTAACGTGACCGTAACGCGACCGTAACTGTGACCGTAACGTGACCGTAACGTGACCATAACGTGCAAAACGCTGCCGACACGTTGCTCCCACCCGGGCCGTCGGTCTGATGTGACATAACGTGACTCTAACGTCATTTACGCTGCTATAACGATCGCAGAACGTCTACCTAACGTCATTGTCACGTCATCCCGACGTAACGGCTTCACGTCGAGATACGTCGAAAGTTTTGAACAGGTTCAAAACCTCGACGCGTGCCGACGTAACACGACGTAACATGACGTAGCTCGACTTCACTCTAACGTCATTATGACGTCATCATAACGTAACCCAACGTAATGACGAAAAATCATCACGTTAGGCTCACGTTGGCTCGTTACGTCGTAGTGTGACAGGGGTATAACGAGCACGTTTCGTCATTACGTTGACGTACATTGGGTTACGTTATAATAACGTTAGACTGACGTCGAGCTACGTCACGTTACGTCGTGTTACATTGGTGTGCGTCATCGGTTGTTTTAGAAGTAGTGTTTCATCAGATTATTCAAATTCAATGAACGTTGTTATTAGATGTACATAAAAACAAAGTCAGGGACTTGATTGCTCTTATCTAACCATGTCAATAACCGATACAATGTGAATGTTATATCTTCCAAGGCAAGGACTCTCAGGCTGTTGGCCATCACGTATCTGAAATGGAACAGCAAAGAACACTGGCAGAAAGCACTGAACGCTATCGGACTAGCAAATGCTGTAGGACACCATTTCCATTACTAACATTTAATTGATATTTCACTAAGTGCTAACCACGTTGTTATTGGAAAAAAACCACATCAAAACAATTGAATTAGACTGAAATGCAATTATGCAAATCCCTCTCACAATCTAATACCACCAAGATAGCACACAGCCGTCGGGCCGACGTTGGCTATTGGTCGCACCATCGCCACATATTTGCCACCGTCGGGCTGACGGTGGTGGCCCGCTGCTGGGTTTCAATCATTTTGCACATTTGGGCCACCGTCGAGCCACCGTCGGGTCGACGGTGATGGCCCGCCGCTGGCTTTCAATCGTTTTGCACATTTGGGCCACCGTCAGGCCGAAGATGGTGTCCCGCCGCTGGCTTTCAATCTTTTGCACATTTGGGCCAACGTCAGGCCGACGGTGGTGTCCCACCGCTGGGTTTCAATCTTTTGCACATTTGGGCCAACGTCGAGCCGACGGTGGTGGCCCGCCACTGGTTTTCACTCATTTTGTACAATTGGGCCACCGTCGAGTCAACATCGGGCCGACAGTGGTGATCTGCGCATGCGCAGTTCTTTAAATTTGGTTTCCGGTTCGAGTCGCCAGCGGAGGACGTGCGATCGTTGAGCAGCCTTCTTTTTCTACAAATAACTCCAGAAAGCACAGGAATGTTATGGAATTATTTAACAGGTTTGTTTATTAATATGTTTAGATTATTTTGTAAAAGTTTTGTAATTTATTACGACGTATTAATGGAATTATTCGTGTTAATACGATTTGAATTATCCGGTACGGAATGTTGACAATGCACCGCCATCTTCGTTTTTTCCGAAAACATTACTTTTATTCAAAATTAATAGAAATCAAGAACCCGAACCTTATGAATTTAATATAATCTTTTTGGTAAAGATGTTTTCTATATGTGTAGCAAGCGATTTGTTAATAGGTGGTGTGGTTTTAGAGATATTTCACTTTTTCTGTATTTAATTGAGTTAAACCCTAACCCTAAACCTAATCCTAACCCTAAACCTAACCCTAACCCTAACCCATACAGAAAAAGTGAAATATCTCTAAAACCACACCACATAGAAACAAATCGCTTGGTACACATATAGAAAACATGTTTACCAAAAAGATTATATTAAATTTATAAGGTTTTCTATTCATTTTGAATAAATATATTGTGTCGGGCCGACGGCATTTGCCGCCGTCGAGCCGATGTTGTTTTGTCCAACCTCCCGCCGTCGAGCCGACGGCGGCTGCCGCCATAGAGCCAACGGCGGGAGGTTGGACAAAACAACATCGGCCTGACGGCGGTTTCCACCGTTGGGCCGACGGCACGGCCGCCATCGGATCGACATTGGCCCGACGGCTGTGTGATATCTGGGCACTGGGTATGGATTTATTTGTAAAAGTATAGGCCTATATCACTATTCAGTAATGCAAACTGTATTTGACTGATATTGTTACCATGCCCTAAATACATATATACTGCCACATATTCTCCGGATACCAGTTTTTGTGTCTGTACTTTATTACTTAAAAAACAGCCAGAAGACCAGTATTTCGGTGCTGAAAGAAGAACTCATCCAACCGAATAAATATATTTACCACAAAAAAAAGAAGAAGAAATTACAACAATCAAAGACGCCTGAGCATACTCATTGCAGTCGGCGTAGTTTTGGAGCAGCTATTCACCAAATGATTACATTGTGTTCGGAAATGAATACTGGAGATTTTGTAGCCTAAACATGCCAAGCTTTAAAAGGAAAAAATCGCTTCTTTAATTTGAAATATTCCGGATAACCTGGGATAAATAAACATGTTTTTTTGTTTTTGTTTCCCCCTCAAGGAACATTCCCACCCAGCCGGACTATATCTCAAGGTACGCATCTTGCTGGAAGGGGAAGCAACAGACGACCGCCTTCAAGCTGGTAACAATTGCTAAATTAATCAATTTCCTCCTTGTCTAATTGGCTCGTAATTCCGAATTGTGGTTGATCCGGCGGGAAGCCCGAGGCGCCCCCTACCAGACCTCCGCCCTCCTCCTTCCCGCCCTTCCTCCTGACCTGCATTCGGGCATATATCCACCCACGTCACCCACGTTAAAAAGCGGCAACGCAGTTAAAAAGTCACACACGTTAAAAAGAAAAATGCAGCGAACCCGCAGGACGACAGCTCCGAGGGGCCGCCCTACCAAGCGCGCCACAAAGAAGCGAACCCCCACGCCTGCGGCCGACGTGAGCATCTCCTCCGACTCACAAGATGGCGGCGCCTCCCCGAGACAGGCCGTCCCGCAGCCCCGGCCACCGTCCCCGACCCGCCAATCTAAGCGGGTGCGGAAGCCCACCTTGAAGGCGAGGCAGGCCGACGGGCTAGAAAAAATGCAGATGACCATCAACGCCATGGAGGAGCGATGGATCCTGATGGAAAGGGAGGCCACGGAGCACAGGAAGGAGGCGGCCGAGCAGCGGAGCCAGCTCGCGGCCCAGTCCAGGGTGCTCGCGGAAGCCACCGCCGCACTCACCGCCGCCACTGCTGGCGCACGCCGCCCGGAGACCCAACCCCCGCCGGCCGCCGTGACGGCTCGCCGCTGGGCACCATCGGCCTCCCCCTGCACGCCCCGGCCGGCCGGCCGGCTCCGCGCCAGCCGGGCGCGATCACTCTCGCCGGCATCGCCGTCGACCGCCCATGACGGCCGAGCCAGGACCCGCACCACTTCATACCCTGCCATCGGAGTCGATCAGAGCCCGCTCAGCCCATGGTCCTCGCCCTCACCCACGCCGCCGCGACACCGACCCCGGCGACGTGACGCCCCTCACGCAGCCGGGCGACGAGCCGCACGCCGCCGACAACACGACACGGATGACTACGGTCGCGGGGCGCGATCGACAGCGGAGGAGGCGGTGCGCCTCATCGTAGCGGCGGCCGACGGCAAGGCCCACACACGGAAGAAAGGTATTTCTTCGAAATATTTATTCCCCTACGACCTTGTTGAACGGGGGGATGAGGGGAGGGCGATAAAGAAGGGCGAGGCGACCCGGGAGGAGTATGCGTTGGGCCTGAAGCGCCTTGAGAGTCAGACCGGCTTCCCCGAGAGCGGTCTCGACGCCCTCTCCGCCCACCAGGAGATGGTCGCGCAGGATAATTGCTCCCTGGCGTGGCCGGTGGTGAGGCGGTACTCTGAGGAGGTTTTCACGCGAATCGCGGACGGTAGGCTTCCCCGCGGATGGAGGGACGCGGCCGCGATAAACGCGGTCAGGATTGAGATCATAGCGATGGCGGGCCACGCCGCGCCCGCGCCCGCCTCCGCCCCCGAGAGCCAGCAAGCCGGGAAGCCACAGAAGTCCGGCGCCGACGGACGTGAACACTACGATCGGGCAGTCCTGGGAGCGCCCTGCCGGGCGTGGAATAAAGACCCGGCGTCATGCACAAAAGCCGCGAAAGGGGCCTCGCACGGGGCGGGCGCTCAGAAGCTCACTCACGTCTGCGGCTACTGCGCGAATGTGCGCCGAATAGTCACCGGCCACCCCGAGACGAGTTGTTATTCGAAGAAAGCCCGGGAGCGCCCCGGGAAGACCTCACCGGGATTTTTAGTCAGCCGGCGGGCGCATATAGCCCCGCCCCGACCACCTACTCGACGCCGACGCCCACACCGCCCCCGGACTACCACTGCAGTGGCCTGCACCGCTCCTGAAGTAAACAATAACAATGTTCCAGCCTCGAGTGGCTTCGCCCCGACCGCGTCCCTTCATGACGTCACGCACGCCGCCCCACACAACGACACGGGATTGGCGGAGGGGGGATTCCCCCGTGACGTCACACCGGCCACGCGCCCATGCCGCCACCTGGAGGATTCCACCCACACCACCGGTAGTGTTGAGGACATTCCACCGCCGCGGGGGAGCCCCCCCTGCCGGTGACGTCACGCCGGCCTGCTGGCGCCGCCGGGAGGGAACTCCCCGCACTACCAACGTAAACAACAGTTCAGCCATTACCGGCCATGCCACCCCGAACCGACACCGTCCCGGAAGCCCTCGCCACGCCGCACACCTGCCGTCACACAACAGCTTCGCGGAGTTCCGCCCCGGAAGCTGCTCCACCCCGGCGGCCCCCGACCCCGCCGAGGCGTGTGGGATCTGCGATGTGACCCGCGGCGCCCCCGCCTCCGGCGCAAGCATTAGCGAGCCCGTCGAGGAGGTGATAGACACTGCCATCCAGCACTCCCTCCCGGCGGCCCCCGACTGCGGCCCCTCCCCCGTCGAGTACAGGGCCACCCTCGACTCATTCTGGCCTGTGCTTTCGGGCCTCGGGACTTCCTAATTATTTGGCCGCCCGAGTCCTGGTCCCCTCGGACTTAAACATCCCTAACTGGCGTCGGATGCTCCGGGGCCACGACGACCCTCTCCTCGCCGACCACCTAGAGTTTGGGTTCCCGGCTAACTACACAGCGGCCGGGCCTCCGTCGCCCACATACAAGAATCACCGCGAGGATCCCATCTTCGCCCGTCACGTGACTGAATACACGGCGGAGGAGGTCCGACGAGGCGCCCTCCTCGGGCCCTTCGCGGTTCCCCCCTTCACCCCTTGGGCGCAGTGCATCCCCATAATGACGCGGCCCAAGTCCACCCCCGGGAAGCGGCGGGTCATCGTCGACCTCTCGTTCCCCCCCGGGCCGCAGCGTGAACTCTGGCATCCCGAGGCGGGAATACCTCGGGCGCCCGCACGCCTACAGACTGCCTTCCGCGGCCGACCTCGGCCGCCGCATCGTCGTAGAGGGTCGAGGCACATTCTGCTGGTCGGCCGACGTGTCCCGCGCCTACCGCCAGCTCCGGGCCGACGCGCTCTCCACGCCCCTCTTCGGCATCACGGTCGACGGCCGCGCCTACTTGGACATAGCCCTGCCCTTCGGCTGCAGGACCTCTGGCGCGGCCTGCGTCAGGGTGACCGCCGCGGTGGCCTGGATCGTGGGCCTACGCGGGTTCTTCACGGCGGTCTACGTCGACGACTTCGTCGGATGCGAGGCTTCCTACCTCGGCGCGATGCGGGCGTTTGACGCCCTCCGGGAGGTCTGCGCCGCCCTTGGGCTAGAGCTCGCCCCCGAGAAGTGCTGCCCCCCAACCGTCCGCCTCACCTGGCTGGGCATCGAGTTCGACTCGGAGGCCATGGTGCTCCGCATCCCGGACGAGAAGATGAACGACGTCATCGAGGTCTGCGAGCGTTGACTCGTCCGCCCCACCCTCACCAGAAGGGCTCTCCAGAGGCTCGTCGGCCGCCTCGCGCACGTTAGCACCTGCGTAGTCGCGGCTCGGAAGTTCATGGGCCGGATCCTCTGGAGCCTCCGCGCCGCCCCCGCCGTCGGGGCCGCGGATGTCGACCCGGAGCTCAAGAAGGACGTCCGCTGGTTCCGGGACTTCGCGGCGGCGGGAAATGGTGTATGCCTCCTCCCCCCAGCCGTCCGCCCCTCCTGGACCATCGAATGCGACTCCTGCCTCACCGGCGGGGGCGCATTCTCTACAAACGCCTGTTTCTCCGAGGCCTACGACCGAGAGATGATGGCGGCCTACCCCTCCATCCATGAACTGGAGGCCGTGAACCTCGTCATGGCGGTCCGCGCCCTCGGCCCCGACGCCCCGGGCGGCTACCGGATCGTCGTCAACACAGATAACGCCGCATCCGCGAGCGCCCTCGAATCGGGTCGCGCCGTCGACCCGACCCTCGGCGCGTGCGCCCGCAAGCTCTGGCTGCTCGCGGCGCTCGGCTCCTTCGACGTCACCATCTACCACAAGCCCGGCGTTGATCTGGTCCTCGCGGACGCACTCAGCCGCGCGCACTACTCCCGGGAAGCCCTCGATCTGGTCCGCGGGGAATGCCGTAGTAGGGGGATCCGTAGATTGCGTGTACGGCACTCGCCCGACATGTTCACACATAACCTCTAATCTTTGCAGAGTACGGCACGTGCGCCCACGAGCACCTCATGACGCTCCACCGCGCAGCCCTCGCCCCCGGGACCTGGCGTAACCGGGATCGACACGCCAGGCGCTACCTGCAGTTCGCCGTCGAGCGGGGAGTCGACTACCTGGCCCCCGCCCCCTACGACGTGGGGCAGTTCATCGCCCACCTGCACCGCCTCCTGCCTTCTCCGGCCTCCGTCGCCAACGCCCTATCCGGGGCGCGCTCCTGGGTCCGGGAGGCGGGGGGCGACGTCGCCCCCTTCGACGCCCCCTTTGCCTCGCGGGTGAAGCGAGCCGGCGAACGGCTCTTCGCGGCTCCAACCCGTCGAGCCCCGCCCATCACCCCCGAGATGCTTCCACTCGTATACAGACACATGCGCGCCCAGGGGCACCTCGGGGTTGCCCCCTGGGCCGCGATCATCATCGCCTACTTCAGTTTCCTGAGGCAGTCGAACATCCTCTCCCCCTCCCACGCCCCGTGGGGGGGGCCTCACACACTGCGCAGGGATGACGTCCAGCCGGTTCCCGGGGGCTTGCGCCTCCAGGTCACCTCCTCCAAGACCATCCGGTCCCCAGCGCAGGCCGTCTCGATCTTCGTGCCTGCCCTCGCCGGATCACCGCTCTGCCCGGTCCGCGCTTGGCGGCGCGCCCTCGACCTGGTGCCTGCGTCCGGGGCCGCCCCGGCTTTCCTCGCCCGCGCCGGCGTCCCCCTCACGCCTCGGGACGTCACCCCCCTCCTCCGCGCCGCCCTGGGCGTGGCCCTCGTGCCCCGAGCCGAGGAATTCACCCTGCACGGCCTCCGCCGAGGTGCCGCCCTGGCGTGCGCGTCGAGGGGCGTGGACCTCTCCGCCATTATGGCCCAGGGGACCTGGGAGTCCGACGCGGTGCACACGTATGTGCCCCGCCAGGTGACGTCGGCCGCCCCGAGAGCCTTGGCCTTGTGTTTTGGGTCGGCTCCCGGCCTACCTCCTCACAGGCCCCTCCGGACCCCTCTGCGGACGTGGACGAGGTCGACTGACCTGCCACAGAACATTTGCACTCCTTATATAATTACCCATTGACTCACACATTGTCTACCTGTTTTATCCAATAAACCCTTTCCCTTACTCCCACATCCGCCTCGGGCTTCCTTCTGTCCGGATCGGCTCATAATTCCGAATTGTGGTTGATCCGGCGGGAAGCCCGAGGCGCCCCCTACCAGACCTCCGCCCTCCTCCTTCCCGCCCTTCCTCCTGACCTGCATTCGGGCATATATCCTCACCTCGATGGATTTACCTCGCCCACCCACCCTCTTTTTCAGCCACTGCGTGGGGGTCGGCTCCCGGGCCTACCTCCTCACAGGCCCCTCCAGGCCCCTCTGCGGACGTGGACGAGGTCGACTGACCTGCCCAAGAACATTTGCACTCCTTATATAATTACCCATTGACTCACACATTGTCTACCTGTTTTATCCAATAAACCCTTTCCCTTACTCCCACATCCGCCTCGGGCTTCCTTCTGTCCGGATCAATCATTTGCATTTCTGCCCATTTGTGAAACTCATCTTGAAACAAAGGAATTGAGAAGTTTAGTGCTGATTATATTTGATACATTTGAAGGACAGTCGCTTGTTAGCGAGGTGATGTTAAAAGATAAAGCATATCTTGCCACATTTAATTAACAGGATTGTGAACGAGATCTGCTATTATATTAATGGAATGAATCTATTCTTACGGATAGAAGTCTCCAATGACAAAAACAAATCTGGCTTCGGTAAATTTCGTGCTGGTTCTTGAGCTTATATATTGATGATTCCCTCTCATTACTAATTAAAGGAACTGTAACGTGATGAAAATAACTTCACTTATTCACATTTATTATCACTAAATTTGACTAATGATAATTTGTATAGGTTGACACAGCATGTTCTCTAGGAGTTATTTAATACCCAATCATGGTCCTATGCTCTATGGTCAGGCTGTGGCTATTAGTGTCATTCAGTCCTAATGATTGTCTTCAGTGACGTAGGTTAGGGCATATTACAAACTTGGAAAGTACTACAAACCCTATTGTCACAAAATAAATTTGAAGGCTTTTGAGTATGTGTTATACCCTATATGAATACAGCCTTCCCTTCTGTGTGTGATGTCACATAACTACTACTAATACTAGTAATATCTATGGGGTACTAGAGTCTAAAGGTGCTGAGCAGACCAATCTTGACTTGGGCAGGTATAGCAATACCTCAGGGAGTTTGACACCCCTGCCTTGCAGAGTTCTAAACCACTGCCTTGTGGTACAGGTCCTTTTACAGAACCGAAGGCTAAGGGAGCAAACCCTAAACAGAAAACCATGTCACTGTGGCAGCATTAAGGGCGGTTGATGTATGGAACTCCCAACATCTCCCGACCAGCCACTGCAGGGACAAATAGTTTTGCGCCTGTCTTGACATGTTCTTGCCGGTGTGAAACCTCTATTTGCTCCCCGAGAAAGTGCCTCTGGTAACTTGCAAAAGCCAGCAGCACTTCAACACTTTTGCAGGCAGCTTTCATGAAATGTAAATGGAGAGCGGCAGTCAAGTAATGAAAGCAGTCTTTGTCGCATCGCGACCGACAGCATGATGATGATGACTAGAGTCTAAAGGTGCTGAGCAGACCAATCTTGACTTACTGGGTTGGAGCTGAAATAGCTCATATTTATGTAAGGAATACATAGTTAGTAAAATCATGTGACTCAGATCGTCAAGACTACAGGGTTGTGTGAGCTTTTCTGTGTGTTTTTCTCTCGCGGAAATCAGCGAAAACGCAGAAAACCTTCACCCCTGAAGTGTTAATGATCAATGAAAACTTAAATTCATGAAGAGCTGAAGATGATTGATTTCCTTATTCTGTTCTCAGCTGTAGACGATATGCTGCGCCACTCTGAATTGACAGTAGAGCGCGGTATAACGACGCTGAGACTGGTCTCACAGTACAAAAGGTAAGCAAATCAAGCAAAGAACCCTAGATAAAAGATTCACCCCGACCCAGAGTATCCAGGTTACTGCAGTACGGTGTGAATCTTTGATCTAAAAGAACCCCAGACTATGGATGTTTATATTTTATTGTGCCATTGACATATAAAACATAAACTCAGGCTACTGCTGTACGGGGTGAATCTTTTAGATAAAAGAACCCCAGACAATGGATGTTTATATGTTATTGTGCCATTGACGTATAAAACATAAACTCAGGCTACTGCAGTATAGGGTGAATCTTTTATCTAAAAGAACCCCAGACAATGGATGTTTATATGTTATTGTGCCATTGACGTGTAAAACACAAATCGAAGTAGTCTCACCCTAAGGGTTAGTATATTATTAGTATATTCTAGTGGGATTGATCTATATAGAAAAAAAAAGAAGAAGAATCTCTTCATACATTGAATAAACGTAATCTATTCAACGCGAGTCAGGACATTTTGCTTTGATTTATTAAATTTGTTGAGTAATCAGCAGAAATTTCAATCGCGGACAATTGGCCTTCCTCATTCAACTTCTTACCTAGTTACACCCTCTGCCCGGAGTCTAAGACAGATAGGGGCGAATCTAGTATCTACTTCTTGCCTTATTCTAGTGCTGCCGTTAGCCATGGTAAGTAGCAACAAGCATGCAATTTTAACTCATGGTTGGAGTTAGATAAACGATTCACCCCGCACTTGCAGTAGACCCTACTCTGTGTAGGGGTGAATCTTTTATCTAGGTTGGAGTCAGGTAGTTACTTCCATAGATAATATAAAAGATTCACCCCATACTACAGTAGCCTGAGTACAGAGTCAGAGGTGAATCTTTTATCTATTACTCCCCCAGGCCTGATTCTGAGACAGCAGTGTTATAAGTTTGGTCTTATTAAGAATGAATTCTTCGCATCTAATTTTTAAATTGAGATATTTATGATGATAATTAATGGTAACAATGGTCATATTCACAGTGAGGTTAAAATAATTTGGTTAAACCCTGCATAGAACACTTACTGATAGCTTGTCAATAATTTAATTTGCCAAATACACTTGTTGTACAACAGCATACAGATAAAAGATTCATCCCGTACTGGGGTTCCTAGCCAGGCACTCGGCATTATTAGGATAGGGCATGGACTGGTAATTGGTTCAGTGTCAGGGTAATGTGACTGAGTGGGGTATCAGGTCATGGTGCTAGTGGCCTGGTCTCCCAGTGGGGCAGCACTATAAAGTCAGCATGAGTGCGCACTGTCACAAGTCGGTGCTCGTCCTGATATGACCTTAGATGTTGCCAGGACCTAAAACATCCAACAACTACCACAGTAGCCTGATGTGAATCTTTTTATCTATAGCACACAATGCAATATTCTCACATTTCACAGAAACGACATCTTATTCGAGAGTTTGAGTCAGTTAGCAAAGCGGTTCGACACTTCACTGGACTTAGGCTCGATCTGGTGCACCCACCTCGAGTTGTTGATAAATAACAACCAAATGGACACTGCGGCTGAAACAGCTGAAGATTATATCACAGGTGGGTGGCGACCTAGATCTTGGATCCTGCATTTTTTGGCGCTATTGGATCGAGTACAAGGCATTGACCAGAATAGGTATGGAGAAAATAAGCACTGAATTGGCGTATTAATTGAGGTAATTGGGACCTTTTTAAAGGTGCACATCTTAGGGCTGATTTAAAGTGTTCAACATTTTCACAGTAGTATAAAGAGTACAGTAAAACCTCTCCATATGAACACATCCACAAATCGACCACTCCCCTATATCGATCGTTTTATTTATGTCCCAAACGATATCCCATACAATACCATTGTAATGGTGAAAAAAAACATCCCTAAACCGACCAGCTCCCTAAGTGGACCATTTAAAGTCAGTCCCATGGTCGGTCGATTTAGAGAGGTTTTACTATGCTACTTTTCCAGACCCCCTCCCCATAGAGTAGTACACACCAACATTTTATCACAAAACAAAACAGTGGGTCATATTATATAAACATTTTCCCATGAAAGCATCACATTTTTTAAACCAAAGCACTTACCTAGACTTGATCTTTCATCTCCAACTTAGATCCTGCTTATTAAACGTGTATTACTGTATAGAATGAAAACCTGCCATTGCTATTATGTCAAGCATTTTGACTGGCATGTCAACATTAATTTGACATGTTTTTACCTAAAATATCTCCATAGTTACCCCTTTGAAATAAAGGTTACTTCAAAGTGAGGTAAAGTAGATTGTGATGATCAATATTATATATATAAATGATATAATATCGATCATCACAAAATATTTTACCTATATATATATTTATATATATATAGGTAAAATATTGTGTATATATATAATGTAATGGCCAAAACTCAAAACCATCGGATTGGCCCATAATTTTAGAATTGTGGTTGATCCGGCGGAGGAAGGCCGAGACGCTCACATCACTAAGCGACGCATGCACTCCCCCGTCCCCTCCTCAGCGCACCCTCGCTTGACCCACATTCAGGCTCCAGTTTCAAATCTGTATTGTTTTAACCCCGATACGCCCGCTACCACCCACGAAACCCCCATGTCACAAAGCAGCAGAGCAATTAAAAAGGCACCCACATCAGAAAGCAAGATGCAGCGAACCCGCCGCGCCACAGCTCCTAGAGGCCGACCAGCAAAGTGCGCCGCTAGGAAGAGCACGACCATGCCACAGGCCGATCCGAGCGACTCCATCAGTTCCCCGCGATATACCGCCACATGCGCTCCCGAGGGCACCGGTAGGCCGCGGTCGTCATTGCCTACTTCGCCTTCATCTGGCAGTTGAACCAGCTGTCGCCCTCCCACGCCCCGTGGGGAGGCCCACACACTCTGTGCCACGATGACGTCCTGTGTGCCCCGGGCGGCCTCCGAATCCGCATCTCGCCCTCGAAGACCATCCGCACCCCGGCGCAGGTGGTATCGCTCTTCGTCCCCGCGCTGCCCGGATCGCCCCTCTGCCCTGTTCGCGCGTGGGAGAGGGCGCTCTCCTTGGTACCCGCCCGGGGCGACACCCCGGCGTTCCTCGCCCGTGCGGGGACCCCTCTGACCCCCCGCGACGTCACCCCCCTGCTTCTGGCCGCCCTCGAGGCCGCCGCTGTCCCGGAGGCCGCCAGGTACACCCTTCCACGGCCTACACAGGGCCGCTACCCAGGCCTGCTCCACCAGGGGAGTCGACCTCTCCGCAATCATGGCCCAGGGGACCTGGAAGTCGGACGCAGTCTATGCGTACGTTCTGAGGCAGGTGACCGCGGACGCCCCGAGAGCCTTGGCTTTGTGCTTTGGGTTGGCTCCCAGGCCTACCTCCTTGGGTTCCCAGGTCCTCCCTCTACCATCGGCCGACATAAACCAGGTGGACTGAACCCATTGACACTGATCACTCAACCCTCAGAAAATTATAACCCATTGTACCAACGATTATGTGACTCAATAAACCCTCCTTTCTCCCATGTACTCCAGTCTTGAGCTTCCTCTGTCCGAATCATGCAGCTTTAAGACACTCGCAGTGCACAGACCTGAGTTTAATTCCTCCTTTATGGTGCTGTCACATTACCGCGCTTCTCGCCAACGCACGTCGACGTATGTGATTTTTTGGTGCAACGTCGGGATAAGTCAGGAAGTGTTACGCCCGCATTCGGCACGCGTTGGTTGGTATTCGTTGATGGATGGTGACGGTCGACGAGGGTCTTCGACGTGCGACACGCGCGGGTGCCAACATTATGGCGACATTAAGAGCACGTCGAGATACGTTAGAGGTGCTGGAATAACGTTATGCGAACGCTACGCACACGCCGGGCGCGCGTGAGGGTCGTTCCCACATGTTGCGCCAAACTGTTGGTTTGTTTGTTTGTTGTTGTTTTACATCCTAGCAACATCTAAGGTCATCAGGATGGCGCTCCAAACTTTTTTGTTTTTTTATCTCACGCGTCGATATACGTTACCACAACGTCGGCCGCACGCTACCAATACGTTGTGCTGACACCAAAAAGTTTGACATGTCTTGACGATTAAAAGTGATTTTGTGCGTTTCCGCGCGCCGGCGAAAAGAGTTGTAATGCGACAGGGCCATGAGGCCACCTCTTTCATAATCATCCAATTCTTTATGTCATATACCAAGTGATTAGTGAAAATAAGGTAAGAACTGTTATGGAATTGCTTATTTCCTAATATATTTTGTTTCATTTCAAAAGCTCATAAAACTAACAAGCCAATGGATGTTGGTTCTCAGAAGCAATTTCACCTCTTGTTCTGGGACGCTGCCGTGCAGGCATTTGAGGTATGTAATGCAGTGCTGACATCATTATGTAGCAGAAAATAAAGAACATACAAAAAACAAGAACATAAAAATAAACACTTGTTAGAAAAAAAAACCTGAAGATAAATGAGACTGTCTGCAAAATTGATAACTAATTTGTTTGTCCACATATCGATTAACAGAAAACAGCAGAGAAACATTTACAATGAAAACACAAGACAACGTTTTCTTCAAATCAATATGTATTCTATTGAGAGCATGAAACACCATTGACTGCCAAATCAGGTTATCCTGTGCAAATGTATATTTGTGTCATAAAGAGATAGTATGGTGGTCGTTACAATGTACAAAGCTATGTCCCAGATTAGTTATCACCTTTTGAGATGGTCTCAAATATGCACAAAATAAGTGCTGTTAGGTTATCATACCCTACAATATAACATTTTGTGGTTGTAATATCATCTATTCAGCGAATAAACCATATTGTCAGCGCCATAGCACTGTTTGTCCGGCGATAAGATATGCTGACTAATAATGTACAAATGAGAGCGTGCAGATACATGTATCAGTTATGCTAAAACTACACGTGGATGTCATTTGCTATTTCTACACAGGGTGTGTGATCATAGAAAAATCACTCATGTTTTATGGATTTCAAGTATCTAATCGTATAGTTGCACTATACTTAATAGATGATTCGGAAGGAGGGAAGCCGGACACAAGGGTAGGAGTATATGGGGTGTTTAATCAACTGAAACGGAACTATTTTAATCAATCATTGTCCTCAATGTCATGGGGAGCCGGCATGGAGAGGACCTGCGAGCTTGACGACGAGGATTCCCAAGCCGACTCCTATGTAGTCTAAAGTTTAAAAAGAGGGTGGTGGGCATGGTAAACTGAAGTCTCCAAATGGAGTAGTTGCGCTGAATGCGGGTCACTGGGGGAAGGGAGGTGTAAGGACTTAGTGTTCGTCGGGCCCGCTCGGTGACGTGACGGGTACACCAGCTTCCCTCCGCGAATCAACCACAATTCAAAATTATGCGCCAATCCGATTTTCCCTGCGCATATTAAGGTCGTCTATTTATCAACTCTGCAGGACAAAGATTATGCCGCAGCCTTGAAATGGTATAACTACTCCCTGAGTCTCTTCATTTCCGTGGATGAGATGGACTTAAATCTAGCCAAGCTGCACCGCAATAGGGCCTTTTGTTATATCGCACTGGAGCAACTGGATCAGGTATTTCTTTCTCTTTACTTCCATTTTCTATTTATACCACTAAATACATTATACAGTTAATTAATTGTTCCTGGCCTGACCCTAAGTTACTTCCCCGTGCTACTTGGTATGCCTTTAAAACCCACCTAGAGTTGCTTAGTCACATGGCTTTTAGTTTCTGACATGTTTAGGTTGATCGTTATAATTTACATTACTTTTAGTTTGGAGTAACTGAGTAAAAATGGCCAAGTCTGGATATATTTTAAGTACTCGCCATCAATGATTCCCAATATTGGATTGTGTCCGCTGGACCTAACACTATACTAAGCGGCTTAATCCAGGCGGCCGCAGCAGTCAACCTGGCCGAGAAGTGTGATGACACATCTCCACACACTCACTACTTCATTTACAAGATTGCGCTACTACAAGGAGAAGACAGTAAAGGTATGCTAGGATTTTAAAATTAACATGCCATAATGACCATTCAAATATTTGCTTTAAATTCTAGACCAAATTTCTAATGTAAAGCGCAATATTTGACTAATAGTACTAAGCAGTTATTGTCTGATATAGGGGCAGCGACCCGAGGGGCTTTGGATTTTGTTTCTTCTTTTTTTTGGTGATGAATTTATTTACCCTGCTCCGGATAAGTGTGTTAACACTCGTTTTCACCACTGAGCAGCACTAGTCCAATTTGAATTTAAAAAATTGAATTTTGTTTGAGTAATAACTTTGGTATTCTTGCTTCTTGTTCATGGCTTGTAACTGTTTGTAGATTGCAAGCAGTCCAAAGTCCAGCTTTCACTATACTTTGTGTTAATCCATTTAAACATGATCTGTTTTCTAGGTTACATTATTTTTAGTAGTTTCTTAAACACTGTGCATGCAACATGGATTGAATATCTACTTTGGCGAACTCCTTGACGCAGCTCTCGAGGCGCTGAAGTGGATGTGCAGTTGTGAGGCTGGCTTTCCGCAGGCCACCTCGGCAGATGGCCTCATCGGTGACCGAGGTCCAACTCTGCACGGCCTCATCTCACTAGCAGCACACTTAGCCATGAAGGTACTCCAACCACTCTCAACCACGCGTCTGTGAATCATCTGCACCTACGGAATAATTTTATTGCCATATTAAATTCGCATAGTCTTACTTAGCCAGACGCGATGGCCGAATGAGTTGAGCGTCCGGCTCCCGTTCTGGTAGGTCGTGGGATTCGAACTCCTGGGTTCGAACCCTGGCCGATTCAACCCAAAGACTTAAAAATTGATACTTGTCGCTACCTAGCCTGGCGCTCGACATTACTAGGATAGGGCAAGGAGCAGTGGAATGAGAAAGACCAATTGCCCGTGATTGAAATTTCCCTTGCTTAATTACTAATATACAACAACAACAAATAGTCAGATGGTTTTGAGTTTCTGTCATTTTATTGAGATAAATATATTAATTTGATTGTCATAATCTACTTTACTTTAGTTTGAAGTAACTTTATTTTAAATATCTAACTTTTGAGATATTTGAAGTGTAAGCATGTAAAATTAACTTTGGTAAGCACGCCAAAACTCTGATATCATAGGCTTATGCAGAAACAGGTCCTATTAAATCGACTCAGTATTCCTATCTGTGGCAACACATGTTTAATAAGTGCATCAGTATCTAAGTTAGATATGTAGAATCAATTCTAGATAGTTGTTTTACTTTTGAAAATCTGATCTTTCATGGAACTATACAGCATTGATACATTATTGGTCAGACATGGGCTTTAACACCTGATGGGCTCAGGAATGTGTATCGACAGAGGCAGGGCCAAAGTCGATTTCCGGATTTCTGGATGTTGCCAGGACGTAAAACTTCAACAACCAACCAACCAACCAACATTAATTTAATACAAGCTATTACTGCTGAAGCCTATATTGTATGACTTTTCACAGGCATGCCGAAATTAATTAGGTATGTTTTCACTTGCAGTATCTCCAAAATTAGCCCTAAAGGTTACTTCAAACTAAAGTAAAGTAGATTATAACGATCAACCTAATGTAGGTACTTCTCAAAAATGGCAGAAATTCAACAACATTGAACTATGTAACCTTAAAGGTGCTCGCTCAGTACTCTCTTCGTTGTTATTATGTTCTTCTTGTCAGCGAGGTAACCGCCAAGTTGCCCTGACTGCGCTGGAGGGGCTCGTGCACCACCCATCCTGCCAGGAGCAAATGCTCACCACTTTGCGCTGTCTGGTCTGCCTCAAATTCAGCATGCTGGACAATCCCGACTCCGACAGGTCAATATAACTCCATGTACTTTCAGCTTGTTATGTGTAATTTTGTGTTAATTTAACCAAAGTTTGTATGGCCATATATATGTAAATTACACCGTCACCACTAATGCGCCATGGTGCAATAGATATATAGAGTATATGTTCCCCTTGCATTTATACTCGTATAATGCGTTATAAATCACATATAATATATGCAGATATATCTTATATATATATAATTATATATGTTTAGGTGTAATGTAATATACAAAGTATTTGCATATACATATATAAGTATGTCATGTGTATATTTATACACGTATACTATATATATATATTATATCTAATTGCATACTGACCAGACGGGATAGCCGAATGGGTTGAGCGTTCGTCTGCAGTTTTGGTAGATCGTGGGATTCGAACCCATGGGTTCTAAACCTGGTGGATTCAAACCAATGACTTGAAAATTGGTACTTGCCGCTTCCTAGCCAGGTGCTCGGCATTATTGTTTGTTTGTTTGTTGTTGTTTTACATCCTAGCAACATCTAAGGTCATATCAGGACGGGTAGCGACTTGTGACAGTGCGCACTCATGGCAACTTTATAGTGCTGTCCCACTGGGAAACCAGGCCGCCGGCACCATGACCTGGTATCCCACTCAGTCACATTATCTTGACACTGAGCACACCAGTCCTTGCCCTATCCTAATAATGCCGAGCGCCTGGCTAGGAAGCGACAAGTATCAATTTTAAAGTCATTGGTTTGACTCGACTGGGACTCGAACCCACGACCCCACGATCTACCAGCACGGGAGACGGACGCTCTAACTCATTCGGCCATCCCGTCTGGTCTGCTGCTCGGCATTATTAGGATAGGGCAAGGACTGGTTGGATCAGTATTGGGATAATGTGACTGAGTGGGATATCAGTTCATGGTGCTCCCAGTGGGACAGCACTATAAATTCACCATGAGTGTGCACTGTCACAAGTCGGTAGCCATACTGATATGACCTTAGATGTTGCCAGGACATTAAACCCCAACAACCAACCAACCAACTTGTGATAACTGGGGTAATCACCATCCATAAATAAACATACATATATATTTCACTTTTTTTCTTTCACTCTTTGCAGTTCAGGGTATACGTAGGACGCTCTTGTCTAGGAGGTCAAACTAGATAAAATGGTGAAACTGTGACAATGATTGATTCGTTTCTATAATAAAACAATTTATAACGCAGAGCATATTTAAAATAGTAAATTAAAGTTGCATAGTCCGATGGTTTTGAGTTCCAGTAATCTTTATGGGATAAATATATTAAATTGATTGTTACAATCTACCTTACTTTAGTTTGAAGTAACTTTTATTTTAAATGGCTAACTTTTAAGATATGGGTCATTCTCTAAAACTGGGCACCAAAGTGTGACATGGAAACCAAAAGTAAAAACCTTCCAAATAATAGCCTAATCCAATGTCCTATGAAGGTTTGCATGTTGTGCATATGTCAGAGTTGACAAAAATGAGTTTCACTTTTTGAATTAGATCTTATACAAATTGAGCAATACATTAATATCGCTTGTGTAACATGAAAATCAAAGACACATCCAGAACCTCATTTTAACATATACAACATAGTTAAACAAGATTTTATTGATTACTGTTAAGCAGACAAGGTTATGACTTACAAGAAAAAGGTTGAAAAAAAGGTTTGGCTACATGTGTCAATGTGTCAATTTTCACATTTTCACTCTAGCGCAAAATCATACAATTATAGTTTTGATATCTTATGTGGGATAAATTCAGTACATGTAGAACTGCTAACATACCTAATAGACAGGCAAAAATAATTATTTGACTTGCTATCAATAAAACAAAGACTTAATTATCAGCATCGTAATGTGGAAACTAAATATGTGGTGCCCAGTTTTGGAGAATAACCCATATCTAAAGTGCAAACATGTTAAATTAATTTTGGCAAGCACGCCAAAACTCTGACTCCATAGACTTCAGCAAGAACATGTTGTATTAAATTGATTCAGGATGTCTTTCTTTGTGACAACACATGCTTAATAGCTGCATCAGTATCTAAGTTAGATATGTAGAATAAAATCTAGGTGAGTGTTTTGGTTTTGAAAATGTGATGCTTCATCGGAATATGCAGCTTTAAATTAAGGGGCATCGACCTAGGCCTGAGAAATCTCACGAGAATGACCTACTTCCCTCTGTTTCATGACTGATACAGTGATAGGACGATATCTGTGCAGTGACCACTTTTTCGTATCGTGACTCAATGTTTCCTTTTATACTGCGTCAAATCATCAATTAAAAATACCTCAAGACCCAGCACAAAATGACAAAATGTTAATACTTAGAACCCATGCTTCGATCTACATTATATCTGGAGATAGTTAGGATGAATTTTAGATCAATTTCTTTCTTGGTTTTATGTTGTGTGTTCCTTATTTCGCCAGGGAAATATTGAAGCATTGCACTACATTGAGCTTGTCTTTTCTTTATCAGGAAGAGCATTTGTGCTATCATTAAAGACATTGAACTAGGTAAGTGTGTGCATAATAACTTCAGCCAACAATTTCAGTTAGAGCTTCATGTGCATTTCAATACTCCAATGTAAATCAATATCTAACACATGGCAATGGTCTTTGGGCATATTCGATTACTTCACTCTGATGATATGTACATTGGTATGCATGTTCCTGATTAAAGTTGTATAATCCGATGGTTTTGAGCTTTTGCCCTATTTTTTTTAGATATATCTATAAGGGCGGTCGTTATAATTTACTTTGCTTTACATTAAAATAGGTATTTTAGATGGTTAACTTTGGAGATATTTGAAGTGAAAACATGCAGCTTTAGAGTACTAGAAAGTGAAACCCTTAAGTAGTATATAACAAATGTGATCCTGTTATGGACAAAGTTATCTGCGGAATTAAGCTTCTACTGATATAGCTTAGACTTTTGACCGGCCAATTATCCATAGATAATAACACTACCTCCCATCGATGTCTACTTATGGAGAGAGATAGTTTAACACGTGTATACAAGACTTCTGCTGTCTGTTTGTGGTTTTCATTTGAAAGCTAACTTTTGTTATCCTCCAGTATATGATACATTAGTACAACTGTCTCAGAAAAGGAACCCAACTAACGTAAACATCAACGACGAAGCAACGTGGTTTATGAAAATAGGTAAGAGTTCCGATTTTTTGTGTGTGTTCAAAACCTTTTATTGACAGTTTTGTTGAGTACATTCTTAATGCCTGTGCTATAATATAACGTTTTAGGGAAAACTATGTTACTAGATTCCAATATTTCCGATAACATACCACTTCGTGTATGTGTATTCACCAACTCCCCCACACTCCACTAATGTAGGCTGAAGCTGCGACTTAGCAGCTTTACACACAGGTCGCAGCCTCAGTCCTTGGAGGACCAGCGGACACGAACTCTGAATACCCATATTGAAGTAGAACCCCAGTAATAATGATGAATAGACATAAGAACTAATTAGGGACGAAAGCCAATCACACAAGCATCCTATGTTAGCAATGAAATGTATAACCAATTGAATCAATCGTTTTGAATTTATCTACATCCGATTTCTCTCAGCGTGGAACCTAGCGCTTCGATGTGGAGATATGTTGGAACAGATGCACCCACTGTACATTCTCTGCTACAAGGTAAGTAACTGACTTTAAGATATATTTCTTTCTCTGAATATTCCCTATATCTTAACAAAATATTGACATTTAACAGATTTTCAACTGTATTGCACTTAATACGAATAATGATGGGATGCGCCTTGCGATTAACTTGCAGATCCTCTTATGGCTTATCTAGGCACTATCGGGCCTCTAATGCCAGATCGTTACAGTAAAGAAATACCTATTTTTGTGCACACATATAGAGGTCGACAGAGCCCTGAAGTCATATAACTGAGGGTGTCCTCTCCAATGTCTTTGTTGTCTAATGGTCCTAGAAATATCAGTCCATACAAACTAGGTTGAGGCTCAAATATCACATTATGTGGTGTCATGTAGTAAATGGGCAGGTGGAATTACATAGATTATGAGGTTTCAAATTCATTAGTAGTCAAAGTAGGCTAAGTAGGGTATTGTTGGGACCCAAATAAAGCGATCGATATAGGGGAGTTGTCGATCTGTGGAGGTGGTCGGTTAGAGAGGTTTTACTGTAGTCTTGAATTCCTATTAAAAAATAGCCTTGAATTCCATATCTTCACATGTTTATGGACCCTGAAAGTTGTACTGATCACGTCAGTGCCCCTTTAACAACCCACTTCGCTCTCTTTTAGTTGAATCAGTTATTTGCCACCGACATAGCTGGGATGGACCGACAAAAGACATGCCTCCTCATGGCGACCGTCGCACTGCTGCAGCTGTACAAGGACAGCAGCAGAAGTCAAGCAGAAGCAGTCAGTAAATGATGATTTCATTAAAGTTGTATAGTCCGATGCTATTGAGCTTTGGCCATTTTTCTGAGATAAATATATTAAATTGATTGTTATGATCTATCTTACTTTGGTTTGCAGTAACTTTTATTTTAAATGCGTAACCTTGGGGATATTTGAGGTGCAAGCATGCAAGATTAATTTTGGCAAGCATGCCAAAACTCTGACCCCATGGGCTTATGCAAAAACAGGTTCTATTAAATTGACTCAGCATGCCCTTCTAAGTTCCATGTGGCAACAAATGCTTAATAAGTCCATCAGTATCTAAGTTAGATATGTAGAATCAAATATAGGTGAGTGTTTTGGTTTTGAAAATTTGATGTTTTCATTGGACTATGCAACTTTAAAATCTATGTAATCCTATGAAAATATCAAATTTTCGAAACCAAAACTTATATGTAGAGAGATATATGCGCTATATTAGTTCAAAAGTCCTTCTGAATCCAGTCCATTGTAGCCCCGTGTACCATTTCATCTGACAGAGGGAGCTCTTGCAGAAGGTGGTCGGCTATGTCAAGGAATGTAATGACATTGTCAAGAAAATAGAAAATGCGCGCATGGCAGAATCAGGTATTGTTCGTCACTGTAAATTCGTTTTGATATACTTCTGTATTGATTTAAAAAGAAATAGAAGATGAATTCGATTATGGCAATGGTAATTAACTTACAAGAAAGTATCTTCCTTTTTTTTTTAACCCACTCTAACCTTTTGTTAGTTCGATAATATATAATTAGTGTTCCATAAGAGCATGCCAGGTATGCAATCTATCCAATGCCAGTAATCTATTCAAAGATTGAAGGATGGGAGGTTAATGTGGAAAAACTAAATTATGAATGAATGTTAAAGGGAAAGTTAAAGAACTTGATCAGTTCTTGTATATTAGTTTGGGAGTCACATATTAAAACACTACAGTTTTTGAGTGAATTACGTGCTTCTGCGGTATATACCTACAATGCAATAGTCTATCAATAGCTCTTGCTTGTAGTGCGGCTTGAAAATTGGGAGGAAGGGTAGGTACCTAGAGAGAATGGAGAGTAAAGTGTTCAATTTCTAACTCTAAGACTGAATTTTCTGTTAAGATCTCTGAGTATTGGTATTACTGCTTATGCCTACATTCTTTGTGCGACCCAGTTATTGTAGTGAGTTACACCAATCTCGCCAAGTAAATACCGCATACACAACAAGTATAGGTTGATTGCACCCGGGAGTCTAGATGGGTTAATGGTTAGGGCGGTTGCCCTAGAATGGCAGCAATATAGGTTCGAGGCCCACCCTGGGCAAGATATTCCTGTTTGTTTGTAACACTGAACCCCACAGCCTCTATAACAGTAACGTTGGTGACCTTGTACTTTGTAGTGCCATGCCACATAAACTACTGTGATGTATCCTGTAAAATTACTGTAATGTATGCTTACACCTATTACGAGTGGGAGAAGGCTGAGGTGGGGGTGATGGTGGAGGGGTGTAGTGGGCGGTGGCATATTGTTTTTGTGGTGGACCAGGTGGGATGGCCGAATGAGTTGAGCGTCCACCTCCCGTTTTGTAGATCGTGCGACTCGAACCCATTGGTTTGAACCCTGGTTGAGGCAAACACATGACATAAAAATTTATACGTGTCGCTTACTATCCAGGTGCTCGACATTATTAGGATAGGGCAAGGACTGGTTGGCTCAGTGTCAGGATAATGTGACTGAGTCAGATGCTGGTCTCTGGTGGCCTGGTCTCCCAATGGGGCAGCACTATAAAGTCACCATAAGTGTGCACTCTTAAAAGTCGGTACCCTTCCTGATATGACCATATATGTTACCAGGACGTAGAACTCCAACAACCAACCATCTCGTGCACGCAGGTCTGGAAGATGGGTGTAACTTCTTGCGCATTCAATAGCCGTTCTTTGCTTTCAGGCACCGCGAGTGCTGACACGACGACGCCTATGTTGCTGCTCCTGTATGAATTTGAGGCTCGTGCCAAGCTGGGCGATCCGGGGTTAGATGCCATTCTCGAGCGAGCCATCTTACTACCAAAAGCAGAACCCAAGGTTTTTGAGATAATCGCAGGTGATACTGAAGTTAAGATTGATAAATACAGGGAGGTGGGAGGGGGAGAGAAAATGTACGTCTTACCTAGGTGACATGCCTTATATACGATATAAGTTGTGTCAGGAGCAATGCACATATGTACATATAGATTGATTCATACATAGATGCATATATACCAAGGCCGTAGCTTGGGGCTTTCAAGCGGTGCGTAGATGGAATAAAATGCGATGGAATAAGACGTGAAACTTTATAAAAAAATATTTGTAATCTCAAGTGGTTTGCAGCCACGTACCTGCGTATATGGAAGCTAAGCCCCTGCATACATACACACACACATTATGGACATTCCTTTCAAACCTTCATACATACATGGCACACATACATATACCCATTATACACATACATTTCAAACTCTATATATATATATATATATATATATATATATATAAACCAAACTATCTACAACCATGACCAGTTTTGAAACATTACGTGACCGTTGTGAAAACGCAAGGTCGCCTCACTTTACACAGGTTTCCCGACAAGCTGCTCTCTGGCTGCTCACTCACAAACTGGGTCGGCGACATCTGTGCCTCAACAACACTCCAGTGTAGTCAATATACTTCAGAGGACACCAATGAACCTTTTAAAAGAAATTTTATTTCACGATGAAATAGTGTCGCGTTAAAGAAAGTCAGTAATAAATAAGGTATTACAGGAGTGCTATTATCTACAAATAACCATAGTCATTGTTAAAAGAACAAATTAGTAAATCGATTATAGTAGGCCTAGTGCCCATCTTCAGCAACCCCTGTGATGGGCGAACCCATGGCATGTGCGGACAGTTTTCTACAAACTGTTTTTGTTTCATTTGACTGCCTCTCTGATAACAGAGCACCTGCATGTGTCAGGACAACACTGGTCTTGACGCAGAGTTGTCCGTTGAAGACAGGTAACACTGTACTTCATTCCAAAACTAGTATTACTGTACACATGCGTGATGTAGGCCTGTGCGCACTTAGAAACTATGAGTGCGATGATTCTATTGGAGAGATGTAATATTGCGTCGCGTCGCCAATATGATTATAGGCCTACATCTCTACAGTTTGGTTTTAAACTATAAATTACACTTGGCTTTAATCACCATTATGCATACCTTTCAGCACTGGCGATGGAGCCCCCAGCCCAGCAGCGCAACATAAGTGTCCGTGCACTGAAAGTGGCCATTAAGAAGCATCTTCAAATGCCCAGTGTCGATTATAAAAGATGCAGGTCTGAGCAACAGTGTCGGCAGAGTTATATTTAAATTATGGGTTTTACGTTCTAGCAACATGGAAATCTGATCGTCCTTTGTAGTTTAAAAAAGCCGATCTCGACATCCAATTTATGGAGCTTTAGGTTTTTTTGTTTTTTTTAAAAGAAGTTTAATTACACATTCAGCAAAAGAAACCTGACAAATTTTGTAATAAAAATTGTCTATCATGTTATCTACAACCAAGCACTCAGAGAAAACCAATTAATTGCTATAATGCTTGTAATTGGTCACGTTAAATATATAACAATTATGTAGATGAGTAGGTGGCGGCAATTACAAGAGAACATAAATCTGACAGGTTTCCAATTGTTTCAGGATTAATTAGCAGTGACTAGGCCCTATTCTGTTTCAGCAAGGCATTCCACAGCCTGGTGGTCTTTGCTCTTGAGAAGGGGAGTGACAAGGACGAGGCCTGGGGCTACTACATGGACGCCATGACCGTGATAGAAAGCGCCGCACAAGTAAGCAGCCGGGAAGATCATGCGCAATCACTTGTAGATTCGGACAGAGGAAGCTCGAGACTGGTGTGGGAGAAGGAGGGTTTATTGAGGCACAGTAATAAATGGTCTGCAGGGTTAATTTTTAAGGTCATGTAATAAATGTCAATTTGAGTTCAGTCCACTTAGTCGATGTCAGCCGATGGTAATGGGAGGACCTGGGAGCCCGAGGAGGTAGGCCCGGGAGCCGACCCAAAGCACAAAGCCAAGGCTCTCGGAGCGTCCGCAGGCACCTGCCTGGGAATGTACACGTACACTCCATCCGGCTCCCAGGTCCCCGAGATGCCCCCGGGACCACATGTGGGCATATATCCCAGGGATCATCGCGGGGGTGATGGCGATGGCCCTCCTGACTGGGATGGCAAAGAGCTTCTCGCCGCCCTTCTTGACCAGCTCCACGAATGGGGCGTCAAAGGGGGCGACGTCCCCTCCCGCCTCCCGGGCCCAGGAGCGGGCCCCGGATAGGGCGTTCACGACCGAGGCGGGAGAGGGAAGCTCGCGATGTAGGTGGGCGATGAAGTGCCCGACGTCGTATGGGGCGGGGGCCAGATGATCGATGCGCCGCTCAAGCATGAACTCGACGTACCTCCTCGCGTGGCGATCGCAGTTGCGCCAAGTCCCGGGGGCGAGGGCGGCATGGTGGATGGTCATGAGGTGCTCGTGGCCCGTCGATTGTAGTCTGGGGAAGAGAATCACAGTTCATGTGTAAAGATGTTAGGGGAGTGTGTGGCCCTTATGCGTACAATCCGCATTATGCAACACTGTTCGCGGACAATATCTAGGGCGACCCGGAGCTCTTCCTCCGCGCACGCCGTGATGTGGTGGGCATGGGCGGGGTCTTCCCGGTGGTTCCGGAAGGTGGGTGTCGGTGGGCCAGCCGCGGTGTAATTCGCCGGGAACCCGAATTTGAGGTGGTCGGCGAGGAGCACGTCGGGATGTCCCCGGAGCGTCTCGCGCCAGGCGGGGATGTTGAGGTTGGATGTGACCGGGACTAGGGCAGCCAAGTAGTTTGGAAGGGCCGAGTTCCGGGCAGCGGTATACGCCGCTGCCAAGTCGGGGTACTTGGCCCAACCCTCCCCCGACAACAGGGGCCAGAAGCCGTCAAGGGTGGTGTATTCGGGCGGGGAGCGCCCGCAGACGGAGGTGGCCGCCCAGGATTTCTGCAACGTGAGGTCGATGACCTGCTCAACCGGCTCACTCTCGTTGGAGCCTCGGATGCCGCCGGGTCGGGCTGCCACGGTCACGTCACACAGCACATAGGGGGCCTCGGCGGGTGCCGCCGACGGCGTGGAGGCATTGCGACCGGTGTGGGCGTGCTCCGCAAAGCTGTCGTTGCTAAACAACCTTATAAAAAATGTGTGGTACGGTTGGATTATCAGGATCAGTACATGTCCTGGAAAGTCTTGAGGTTAACCTATTTTGGGTAATTAGTCTATGTGGTGTGGGAGGTTAAAAATCCCTTGGGTCGGTAAAAGTGTAGGCTCGGGCTTTCTGTCGACGAGCAGTGGAATGAGGAAGACAAGTTGTCTATGACTGAAATTTCCCCTGCTTAAGCAACTAATGGACCAAAAAAAACAAAAAAACCTTGAATTCCATTAAACTGTACCCACTGATCTAGATTAGTCCGAAATCGCCATTCTTGATTTTTCCTTAAATCAAAATGAAAAGTCTTCAATTCCTATCAAAAACATCCTTGAATTCCATATCTTCACAGGTGTACGACGGACCCTGGGTTATGAATATAACTACATAAATTTGTAATCTAATAAATAGTAATATGCTAAATATATTGTTCAAATGCTTATCTATACATAGCCTGCTACTTTAGGAGCTGGGGGGGGGGGGGCAAATTGGTGATATCATGAAGATTAATAGACCTTAAAAGTCTAATCCATAGCATCCAGTGGCCGCTATCTTGGGGATGTTTGCATTCTCTCACAATTCATCAACTCTACAGCAATATTGATAAACAGTGCATATTGGAATCAGTTTGTTTCAGTATCTGGCAAAGCATTTTTTTGTTTGGATTTAGTAGTGGCCATCATTCACCCCTAAGCCTACACTGGTAGGGGTGGTGGGGAATATTTGATCTAAAATTCTACCAACGTCATAGCAGGATGAGTACCAACTTATTAGTCTTTGTACTATCCCAGGAGGCTAATGCTGAGGGCCAGGATAGGTTGTGACAAGTATCAGTTTTGTAAGTAATTTGTTAGGCAAAATATGTTCCTAAACGTGGCGTTCTCTGTGGTGGAGTGGTTAGAGTGTGACTTTTTCTAGGTCAGACTCCTAATCTGAGGGTCGGCGATTCGATTCCCTGTGCCCTCAGCTCTGCCAATTTGGATTTCCACCGCTGTGTATAACTTACAGCGTCTTCAAAGGCCGGTTGCTCTCATACCATGTCTATGTGGTGTGGGAGGTTAAAAATCCCTTGGGTCTGTAAAAGTGTAGGCTCGGGCTTTTTATCAACCAACAGTGGAATGAGGAAGACCAGTCGTCTATGACTGAAATTTCCCCTGCTTAAACAACTAATGGACCAAAAAAAAGAAAAAAAGTGCAGCGCTCAGGAAATCAGTACTATACGAGGTCATTATGACATAGTATAAATACTTGTGTTTGTTTGTTGGGCTTTGTGTCCTAGCAACATGAAAGGTCATATCAGGACGGCTATTGACTGGTGACAGACAGCATGCGCTCAGGACGACTTTAGTGTCCCACTGGGAAACCATTCTACTTGCACCATAAGGTTAAACCCGATATTCCACTCAGTCACATTATCACGATATTGAGCTAACCAGTCCTTGTCAATTCCTATTAATCCGAGTGCCATGCTAGGTAGTGACACGTATCAATTTTGTACGTCATTGATTTGACTCAGTCGGGTTTTCAAACTCCTCACCTTCTGCACTGGAAACCTTCCACTGGAATAGGCAACCTCGTGTTCAGTCGCATAAATAAACATGCACCATTGTAACATAACGTGATAAATATACGATCAGGGATGAAAGATCTCCGCGTTTTCGCGAATTTCCACGATTTTCTTCTATCACCTTAGATGTTGCCAGAACCTAAAACCCTGGAAGATTCACCTGTCTCAGAAACTGGGCTGCGGGAGTAACTATTAAAATGCAAACAAGAAAGAGTTTGGCATGGGCAATAAATGTAGTCACAATTAACAAGGACAATTGAAACCTGACTTCTTAAATTTTTTCGGCGATTCCCTATGGGTGAAAATCCTTATTTTCTCGGAAATCCGCCATTGGTTCTCTATCTGATTTCCAGTGTGGTTTTTTTTGTCGAAGACCACTTTAATCCTTGTCCGATATTAAGCCCGTCCTGATATGACTTTAGATGTTGCTAGGGCGTAAAAGAACAACAAACAAACAACGATAATAAGCCAGCGTTGTCAGGATAACTAACGCAGAACTAATGTATTAAATAATATTATAATGTGAAGAAATTGTAAATAAAACATGATTAGGTAAAGTGAATAAAAGAGCGCCATAGGGAACTAGTGCTAAACAGGGTAGCACTAAGCGGGCCATACCTGTGTATATAACATGGATAGTTTGTCAGGCATGAATCATAAAAATATATAAATTAAATTAATGTGTATGAAGTTCAGCGGATGTTACTAGTCATATTTGTAAACTATACATGGAGTTATTATAGTATCCATGTTGTAGGATCAGTACCCAGAGATGGAGACACTGTGGCTGATGACAAAGGCATGGAACTGCGGCATTCATTACTACAGGTTAGCCAGCACCTATATACTTACTTTCTTTACTAACTTTCCCTTATAAATCTTAGCTATGGCAACAGTCGCTGTGCTATGCCGGGTGAGTGGGTGAGTGAATAAGTGAGCGAGAGCCTAATTGTTTTTCCATAAAACCTAAACTGGGTCACTGCAGTCAGCAAATGTTGGTACTATGGACCACCTGTGGGAGAACTGGGAACTACTGGAAGCCCCAATAGCCGACTACTGGAATATGCCATGCACCACATCATCACATGGTGTGGAAATGAGCCTTTGCTAGCAGGGTATAAGGATCAGGCCCCTTCCCATCTACGATGCCACTGGCAGACATGTAACTTAAAGTTGCATAGTCCGATGGTTTTGAGTTTTTGTCACTTTTCTGAGATAAATATATTGAACTCATTGTTATAATCTACCTTACTTTAGTTTGAGTTAACTTTTATTTTAAATGGCTAACTTTTGAGGTATTTGAAGTGCCAACATGTCAAATTAGTTTTGGCAAGCATGCCAAAACTCTGACACCGTCCTAGTAAATTGGCTCAGTATTTCCTGCTCAATAAGTGTATTAGTATCTAAGTTAAATATGTAGAATCAAATCCCAAATTGCTTTAGTTTTGAAAATTGGATGCTTCATCGGACTATGCAACTTTAAACTGCATTGGTCAATAGCACGATATTTTCACACGAGGAGTCGCAGTGTGCTGCTTGTTAATCTCACTCATCGAGCCAAATTCATCCCCATCACTGTCTAAATAAAGTTGTAGATCGCGGTGGCTACAAGGGGTGTTGTGAGGCCATCTTAAAAACGAAATATATACCTAATTTAGTTGTCAAGTCTCTTTTCCGTATGTTATTGTTTTGTAAATGTCTTATTCCCTGCTTTTTGAGTTGATTCACTTTATGGGCTGCATTATGTCCGATTTGGGTACAATTATTTCAAGATATATACAAAACTCTTAATTTGTCAGGAAAAATGTCTTATTTAGGCCTCTCCTATTTATCTGCAAAAGAAAACTCCTATTTTCCATACTTTTAATTTTTCTTTTTACCTCCAGCCTCACTTGACACCCATCTCTGCTGATACGGATAGTCCACCTGTAGTTATCACTTGTAATGTTCTCAGTACCTGTCTGGTGTGTGTTGCAGTGGCGTGAATTACGAGGAGGCGCGCAGATGGTGCGAGGTGGCACTGAGACTCCTCAAACACTTGACCACTCTGCAGGGAAACTACGCCAAGCCAGTAAGAATACAGTCAGGCTCCATTAAAACGAGGACCTGCGCTTATCATAGTGTGAATTTAATATTCCTGCCTAGTGTTAGCGGACTACTAATCAACCATTTCATACTTTTCAGTTGATAGTTGTCTTTACCCTTCCATATATTCATCTCTAACTTTGAATTCAAGCTAATTATATAAGTATGTGACTATATGGGATATATATATATATCAAAATTCCAGGATTTTTCAAGCACTTTCAAGGTCAACTTTACTCAAATTCAAGGACCTTACCAACCTAAAAGTGACACTATTGCTTGGGTTTCATAGCCACACAATTCTCGGATCATGAGATTTTTTTTTACAGCTACAGCATTTATATTTTATTGGACAAAATTACCACTTTCAAGGGTTTACCAGACCGCAAGATGACTTTCAAAAATATTCAAGGACTTGAATCAATTACTTTATTTTTCATGGTTTTCAAGGGGCGTAAAAACCCTGTATGTATATATCAGGGTATGACAATAAGGACTGCCCAGTTGTCCGGGGCACCTAGTTTACTTGGGTCGGGTAGCCTGAACGGGCAAGTTGTTATCTTTCTGATCTGCAGTAGCAATTTCAGTTTCAATTGGCTGACTTGGGCTTAGATAAGTAGCTTTGCCACTCGGCCAAGTACAGAATTCAGTCACTTGCCCAATTGGACAAGTGGGAGAAAAAGTTACTGCCCTACCCTGTACATTATATATATATTAATTTAATCTTTTTCCCTTCAGATGAATACCGTCTACTCGGACATTCTGGCAAAGGTGGACGCGTCTAAAAGGTAGTGGTTGGTTTAGGTGAAAACGCTTTAGACAGACGGAGCATTGGCAAAACAAAAGGAATTAGTAAAGCAGCTCATACATCGAGTTTCAATGCAAGCTGCAGACCTATTCACCCAATCTCACAGCTTTCTGTATTGTCAAAGCTATTTTCCGTATTCTTGAATGACTTTCAGTAACACATTTACAATGAAAAGTAAACAATTACATAATATCCACAAGCAAACTTGTTCTGCTTGATAAGTATTTTGTTCAGACTTTCAGTAATACTTTCAGTATTTGTACGGACGCGATAAGTAACTTTTAGTGTGATAAAAAATACACCAATTTCTAGAACAAAAGCTGAGAAACCATATTTCCTCATGCAATCCGGAACAAATCGGGAAGGTGCACAGGTCTGAAGCGGAGTATGTATGCAATAATACCAGAAGAGAAACAAACCACGGTGCCCGTAATCACGAACGTTACCTTGTAACACACAACGCATAAACATTGTATATTATACTACTCCAAGCTAAATAATCATTTTCCCAACAAAAACCACTACATAAACTACTGTTCTGTTGATTTATTCAATTAATGAAAGCACAACAATTATAATTTAATACACAATATTTACAACGCATGCGGCAACGACGTACACTACGGTTGTGGGACCGCATACAAAAGCTATGGAAATTACTAACTTTCAAATGCACATATGTCAGTGAAATTTTGGGATATTTAGAAAATTCTAAAAGTATATTGCTTTTGGGTCATTGGAGCTTCCAAGAAAAATTTAATTTTCATGTTTGGACCCTTTTGAAAATGTTAGGAGGGTACCAAACTAGTCAGTCACTATTAATACACAATATTCACAATGCATGTGACTTCTGACGGCGACGACAAACAACTTATATTGTGGGACCTTTGCCACAGCGCATGCGTGTGAATATTGTGTATTGGTGCTATAAACACATAACAACGATTGGTTGGCTGAAAAGTACATACTGTTAAGATAGAAATACATTATTATGCACTGGTTTAGTGTGTTTTACAAAAAATGGATTATAGTTCAGAATTATTGTTATTAATTGAAACGATTGTTTTATTGTGGGTTTTTCTTTTTACTGCAGTGCCGACATTTTACAGCAATATATGTGTTAACTACATAAAAGAAGGCAGGCTATTAGATATGAGAAAGACGGCGTTAGCAACAGTACAATAATTATCGGGAATAACTTGGTATAGCAAATAGTTGCCACTGGACTTTCTCCTGATGTAATTTTAACAATTCTTTTTCAACATCACATTAATAAAGGTTTTCGATTTACTTGATTACAAAAACACTTCCTTTACCAAATATTTTAGCTAAAGTATTATACACATCGAAGCCAGATATAAATAGTATGCACACCGAAGCTTACAGTACATATAGCTATTAGTGTCATATATTGCTTTGGGCTCTTTTTACCATAAAACCTGAAAATAATAGCTATGAATCAGGTTTACCGTAAACCTCCGTTGTGGAGTACCCCCGACTATCAATTAGGAATCAGGGAACACGTATACAAGATAATGTAGTGGTTTTTTGATCAATTGAGGTGAATTGTGAATATCATTTATAGATCAATGTGAAGGCTATCCCAGAACAGTCGTTCTGGATGTGTGACGAGTGTAGGCTAACACGGTTAGGGCAAATGTGTAAGTAGTGTCCGACATATATATATATATGTCGGACACTACTTACACATTTATGCCCTGGTATACGACATATGATATATCCTGTATAGAACCTAGATAAATACATATTGGAAAATGGAATGTCCGTATAGACTTGTTACTACACTGTTTTCGGAATGGACTGTTCTGCTTACATAATGAAAACGCTAAGGTAGAGCTCCTCTTGGCAAACTTAGCTCTGATTACGCGGACATGATCACAGTTTGTATCAAACATAACATCACAGTGGCCTCCAGAGAAGTGAACACACCAACTTGACCCTTTCGCTGGCAAGAATAGCCAATAAAAACTATAAGATATACTAAAAATGTTATTTAATTAAATAAAATCTTGGTCTATGTTTTGAGGCTTTTGTTGCTGTTGCTCTTGGTAAATAAGGTGCACGATGGTGGTCCCTCACTGCAGGATAGGTTTATTAGTTATCAACCAACTAATTAATTTTAAAACAAACCAAAAGATTAAATATGGACGGAATGGTGAGATAGTTTACAAAACAACGTAATTGCCATGTGTTCTCCACACATTTCAATTGGACCAATCGCAACTAAAACAACCATCTGGGGATTTGAGTATTTCATGCCAGTTCTTCGATGGCAGCAACTCTTCACATAAGCTACTATATAATCCTGTGAGGTAGCTGTTTCCTTATTGGATTTGGTTTAAAGCTGCTTAGTCCGATGAATGCGGCAAAAACATTTACCTAGATTGAATTCAAAACATCCAACTCAGATATGGATGTACTTATTTGTTGTTACATAGAATGGTACACGGAAGTCAGTGTAATAGAATGCGTCACTATTGGCATATTTTCACATGCATCCCAAAATTAACTTGGCATGTTTTCACTTCAAACATCTCTAAAGCTAGCCATTTAAAAGATTTATAATACAAGTTAATCCAGACTATAGTAAGGTAGATTGCAATATACAACCTAATGTAGATCAATTACAAACAACTTTTATTAAAACCGAAAAGAAACTAGACCATCAGACTATGCAACTTTAAAACTCAATACCAATGAAGCAGTGGCCTTAAGCCTTGCTAGGATTAAGCCATCCTAGACAGACGAGTTACACACACGCTTCTGGTATGATAGGGCATCCTCCATCCATATAGAGGACATATAGACCACAGGTAGTATATGTAGTACATTATTGCACTTCCATTACAAAACAAAAAGACTAGAAAATTAACATCAACACCTCACAATATACTGCCTACTAAACAAAGAGGTTCATCATCCACTGTATATCATATGCGCGGAACCTAGTATTAGGGCATTGGGTAGTAGAATAAGGCTTTTTTTTTTTTAAATGTTCAACCCAAGCGCGACTCATCAGTTGGCACTGTCCATGAGGTCAAGTAGGTCATCATCAGCACCGAAGGACGGTACTTCCCTGAGTTCTCCCCTGATACGATTCAGTTCAACGCTTTCGGAGGTCTGAAACAATCAAAACCACACAATTACTCCGAATAAGAGAATCCTGAAACAAGGTAGCCTACTAAATCAGTAGTGGATAAGTATGTCAGTATGTAAGTAAATATGTAAATACACCTGTCGGTTTAGTGATCGTAGTATTGTTTGTTGGGGGGTTTATTCCCTAGAAACCTCTACGGTTATATCAGGACGGATACCAACTTGTGATGGCACGGTGCACTCATGTTGACTTTATAGTGCTGCCCTACTGGGAGACCGGGTCCTCAGCACCATGACCTGATATCCCACTTAGTCACATTATCCTGACCAAACCAGTCCTTGCCCTATCCGAATAATGCCGAGCGCTAGGCTCGGTAGCGACAAGTATCATTGATTTGACTGTGGGGGATCGAATACATGACCTCTTGTACAGGAAGCCATCCAGTGCTTTTACCGATGCGGCCTTCTGGTCCCCAGCATTATAAAAATATGGTGTTCATATAACTGCTCAAAATTCAGGTGTTGCTACCTAATTCATCCATTTACTAACTGTCAACGAGTCCATATTCTTAATCAGTTTTAGCGATCATAAATACATATCATCAGTGAGTAGCCTGAACCGGTGTGAAACTAAATTCATTGAATAACGAGCATTTCAGATTCTCATACCAGTAAGCAGCCAACCAGATAATAAATACACTGCATGAACAGTTGAAAATGAGAACTTATTTGATTCCGATTGTTGGGGATCGTGTAATGAGTTGTCCGCCCTCTTCACCTATATCAATCAAGTAGTTCGAATCATGGTCGAGTCAAACAAATAATTTACAAGTTGATACTTTTCTCTACCTAGTGTAAAGGATATCCTTAAAAGAAATTACATGATGTCCTCAAAAAGTCAAGGATGGGTGTTCGCTTTGTGTGTAGGAGCTTGACTCGGTCAGGGATCGAACCCACAAAGACAGAATATGTATACTTGTTGCTACCTAGCCTGGCAGTCAGCATTGCTAGGATAGGGCAAAGGGAAGTGAAATGAGGAAGACCAATTCTCTGCGATTGAAATGTCTCCCGGCATATTCAACGAATGTAACCACAAAGAAAAGGGAGGGACACTATTTGATAAGGATTTTATCAGTCAGAACATATTCTATTCTCATTGCTGGGGACCAGTTAAACGAGACTGATTGATTTATCATATTGGGACCAGTGACAAGTGGTGACGATAGTTCACGTTAAGCCTACAAGCAGCGCGACAGACAACTTACGTGAGTGGCGTCTATGTTAATGCACTGAGATTTGGCTTGGGCGGAGATGGTGGCTTCATTCGCCTCTCTGCAGGTACAATAAATACAGTGAGTCACAAGAGGAGCGACTGACAACGATTGACCAGAGCTGCTAACCATTACGATATCTGTGGAATTATTACGTGTAGAGAGAGCCTAAATATATACTTAAAAATATATAATAAACAATGAAAAGTAAAGCACTAAATTGTATTTAACCAGTTTTTAAAATAGCCGGTTTTCTGGCAAGACAATAATTCTGCAATTGCATTAGATTCAATTAAAACTGCATAGTCCGATGTGAAAGCAATTTTCAAAACGAAAACACAGACCTAGATTTGATTCTACATACCTAACTTAGATACTGATGCACTTATTAAGTAATTGTTGCCATGTAGAAGGCGTTGCCAAGTCAATTTAATAGAACTTGTTACTGCTGAAGCCTATAGTATCCAAGTTTTGGAGTGCTTGCCAAAATTACCTTGGCATATTTACTCTTCAAATATCTAAAAGGTGAGACATTTAAACTAAAAGTTACTTAAAGCTAAAGTAAGGTAGATTATAATGATCAACCTAATATATTTATCTCAGAAAATGACAAAATCTCAAAACCATCGAATTATGCAATTCTAATGAAACATGGCAAGGGCACTGGCACTTACTGCTCCTCCTCATCATTATCAAATAGATTCAGTCTGAATTCTGGTCTTGTTGTCTGCATGTCCGCCCCTTTTCCGATGAGTTGTGAGAGCAGATCTAGCTGTGCCTTCGCATGAGAGTTTTGCACGACCTCCTGCAACTAAGTAAATATATCCAACTCAGATATGGGTGTACTTATTTGTTGTTACATAGAATGGTACACAGAAATCCATTTAATAGAACGTGTCACTATTGACGTATTTTGACATGCATGCCAAAATTAACTTGGTATGTTTTCACTTCAAACATCTCCAAAGCTAGCCATTTAAAAGATTTATAACACAAGTTAATCCAGACTATAATAAGGTAGATTGCAATGTCCAACCTACTCTATATCAATTACAAACAACTTTTATTGAAACCGAAAAGAAACTAGACCCATCAGACTAAGCAACTTTAATCTGAAGTACCTATGAAGCAGTGACGTTAGCCGTGCTAGGATAAAGCCACCCTGTTTGTTTGTTTGTTGTTTTACGTCCTAGCAACATCTATGGTAATATCAGGATGGGTACTGACTTGTGACAGTGCACACTCATGATCACTTTATAGTGCTGCCCCACTGGGAGACCAGGCCACCAGCACCATGACCTGATATCCCACTCAGTCACATTATCCTGACACTGAGCCAACCAGTCTTTGCCCTATCCTAATAATGCCGAGCGCATAGCTAGGAAGCGACAAGGATCAATTTTTAAGTCATTGGTTTGACTCCTCCAGGTTCGAACCTACGATCCCACGGTCTACCAACACGGGAGAAGGACACTCAAACTCATTCGGCCATCCCGTCTGGTTTTAAGCCACCCTAGACACAGATAAGTTACACACACACACTTCTTGTCCATATGGCCATTTAGTGTTGCCCCGGGTAGTACATGTGGTACATTAGTGCACTTCCATTAAAATAATATATATATATTGTGTAAGAATGACATTCACATCCCACTCAGACATCATTCAGGACAGCCTCTGGGTCCGACGTCGGTGACTGGATGCAGTTATGGCTGGCCAAGAAGGATGGCCACCCCTGAATACTGAGTATAATGTGCATGAGGGCCTTGCTATTCAGACGCATACAGGGAAGCAGTACCAGAGGTCACTCGAAGAAGTTTTTCAAGCCAAGGTAAGAAGAGCTCAGTCAGAGGGGCCTTCTTTTCACAGCGAGTGATATTTAACATGTGGAATGAGCTACGGGAAGAAGCGGTGGAAGCAGCTACCATAAATCAATTCAAGGATGCGCTGGACAGGGCCCATGATAGAAACATTCCTGTACGATTTTGAGTCTGCATACAACTAGAGCTGAGAGCTACAAGCTTTGTATAGGCTACCACAAACCTGCATCAAAGAAGAGGATAATTATAATAATAATAATAAAAGACACTTCATGTTCACTGACTAACAAGGAGATTAGGTTCGTTTTTGAACAGCATGGAGAGGATTAACAGATCTAAGGTGAAAACCACATTAACAAGGCAACTGCATTTAATCGGCGTAACATATGGGTTCAGTATCAATTATGATGGCTGACTGATTGATGTTGATTTCATGCCATATCTGCAGTGACGGCCATATTCACGGCTAAAAGTGAGTAGAATTTATTCTGTCATTTTGGTTTTCCTAGAAGATAAGTGTCAAAATACGGTAAAACCTATGTTGAAAGACAAGCAAGATTGAAAAGTTAGGTCATGTGGATTAAAATCCTGTATAGAAAGATTTCAGAGTATACAGCTGTCTAACTCTTGCTGAAATGTTAAAGGTATTTCTTTTTTAAACACACGTAATTTGCGTTTGAATTGACTATCAAGAAATGTAAAGATCTAATCAGTTTGCAATGTACACCTAGATTTTGATATCAGCTTTGACGTAAATGTAAAACGTAGCTAAGTTCGAAAGTGCAACAATGTGCGGTTTAAAATTGTAAACTATTTTCTATTCATATTAAGCTCTTAACTTCTACATGTTTCCTATGCATATTCAGTTCTATGCTCTCATAGGTAGAATTCTCATTAATATCTTCAATATTTAAACTGATTCACTCGTGAATTACGGTATATCCATTATCCCAAATGCTACAGAAACTCATTAACACACGAGATAAATCTATATTTATCTAATTGGTGTAAATTAACCACACAATAAAGAAAAGAATACGTACAGCTTCTGTGACAAGCTGTGTATACTTCGGAGTGGTAGCTTGCAGAGACTGTATCGAACTGTACCTGTTGAAAGGCAACGTAGGCAACTAATTAATAGTCCATGTACATAAACAGTGATAGAAATAAGCCAAAGATTTGACTTGTCCAACGGACAAGTCTGGTGTGATTTTGACTTGTCCGTCTGAATTTTCACTTGTCCACAGTATTTACCTATATCTATGTGCATATGTCTATCTATATATAATTATACGTATGCCAAACCCAAGTATTTGTCGGTATATATGCCTATATATAGGTAATCTATATATATTCCTATATATCATATATATATATATGCCTATATATCATATATATGCATATATATCATCCTATACATATATATTATGAGGATGTGAGGAACACGAGTGTATTTCCCAATGGTGGACAGCCAGCCATATCACTGTAATATCAGTCATAGAAATAAGCAAAAGTTGTTACTTGTCCACCAGGCAAGTCGGGTGTAATTTCCACTTGTCCGTCTGAATTTTCACTTGTACCGGACAAGCTCTTATTTCGAACGCTGATAAATTGTTCAGGTCGTTACACATTTCTACATCAATATTTCTTAATTCAAACGATAAAAAAAATTCTAGTGGGAAATGGACTGCTTCTGCTAATATTTGTCAGATATTATTGATAAGCAAAATCTGGATAGAGAGGCTAAAGGGCTCCAACGTCTTCTATTTTATATCGGAATTTTCAGAACACTTCCTAGTTAATGAAAATATGATATCACTACTCAAAGTGTGTGACGATATAGACAAGTAATGATGGTTTTAGGTACTGGCCGCCAGAACTATCACTTCATAGCTTACTCAGTCACGTTATCCTGATGCTAAGCAAACCGGTCCTTCCTGTGTGCTATTAATGGAAAGCACCAAGCTAGATAGCGATAAGTATTAATTTTCTTAGACATGGGTCGGAGTTTAAACTAACCAGTTCCACCACGTAGATCTACGGAAAATAACCCCTATGGCAAGCACTGAAATGGTAATACCATTTCAGTGCTTGCCATAGGGGTTATTTGTCAGATGTTTGGACAGGGGTACCATTGGTACCCCTGTCCAAACATCTGACACCCATCTTTTAGATAATTCTACCATATCAGCTCAAATGCCCCCACCTGACCCCACCCCACCCCCTTAAAGTGGTGCCCAGGGCATGTGCCATACCTCCCATGCTCTAGCTATGCTACTGCCCACACGAGAAGCCAGCCAATGCCCATCCCGAATCAGCTACCCCGGCAGGTTAAAAGAAATAAAAGTACAATATCCCTTATTTAAGGGCATTCTCAGGTTCTTTACACATACACCGCCTAGATTGGTCTGAAAGTTGATGCACAACAGGAAACTATAGGTCTGAGCACAAAATGGTATAGGGATAGGATAGAGCATGACCAGGGTTGACTGATCGCTATATACAAAGTCTAGTGAGGAACACGAATGATTGGGCATCACTTTTTGTTAATTGATTTAGTGGGTTCATAATCATACATAAGGGCTTTTATTTTAACATGTACAGATGCTTAAAGGTGAAATACTAACTTAATGCGACAATTTCTAAACAGAAAAACCTTTAATAAAAGCCAGACGCATGCTTAGTAAGACATCGGCTATTGGGGGCCATAGAGTGAGCACAGACATGCATGCCAAAAGAGCATACAGCTGTGGTAAAATCACAAGTGGTGTATCATAGGTAAAATCAATGGTAAAAGACTTTTCAAGTTAAAAATGGAAAATGAATTTTTGGTTTAAAAAAACAGTTTATCTCAGAAATTTAATGAGTTACAGATGGAATCTGAATGACTCCATCACACCCTCATTTACAAATACATAATTTCTAACTGGTTGTAGGTGAGGGCATCTCACTAAAATGTGATGCACTGTCAGTATACACCAGCAGTGCTCACACTGACGTGGACAGTCTCCAGCCAAAATAAAACTGTCAAGTATGTATGACCAAAACAGGATCGACGGAGGATAACCTCATCCCGCCTCAACCATCTGTAGGAGGACTGCCAATCAGTGTAAACCTGAATAAAGTCAGTAAATTTGTTTTTTATTTCCAAGAAATGTTGCCTGTATACTAAGGCATTTGTGTGATCTTTCTTCAGTTTCACTAGATCAAACAAAATATCAGGCGGCTTAATATACCATGGTGGGAGGACAAAGTATGGAGAAGTCTCTAATATGCCATCAAAATTACCGTTGGATACAGATAAAGTCTGATGCGAAGGCCAAAAGTGTGTATAGCATTTGCATTTGCATCAAACAACCTCACATACCTGTCCTCAAACACCAGGTCGTGGGCAGGGTGTATTGGTATTGATTTAAGCGTACTGAAGGGAGAGCTTTCTATGTCTAGCCCCCAAACTAGGTTTGTGAGCATCAACGTACCGGCTCTCAACAGGAGACGTCTGAAGGTACCAATACAGATCCTGAGTCCGTGTTGTGCACAGGATCAAGCATCCGCTAGTAAGACTTGCGGGCAGATCCATACACAATGCACCCGTAATCTAATTTCGATCTCACCAGAGATCTATAGAGGTGTAGCATAACCTCACGATGTGCTCCCCATTCAGTGTTACTGATCACTTTTAAAATATTGAGGGCCTATAGGCCCTTCTTTTTAACATACCTTAGATGCGGTATGAAGGAAAGCTTTCTGTTGAAATAGATGCCTAGAAATTTGGTTTCCTCCACAACCGGAATCGGGGTTTTGTCTAACTCCAGTTGGGGGTCCAAATGACAGGCACATTTTTGGGAAAGTGTTCTTGAAAATCGAAAACCGTTGTCAGTTGCCCATTGTTGAAGTTTAGTCAGACAAAGCTGCAACTGACTTTCGGTGATGTTCATATTGGACGATTTGTAGCAAATTTGAAAGTCGTCAACATATAGACAACTTTCTACCCCAGGTTTCAAGCACTGGATGATGCTGTTTATTTTAATAGAAAATGGGGCAATTGAAAGGATGCTGCCGTGAGGCACACCCATTTCCTGGATGTGAGTACCGGAAAAAATGGATCCGACCAGAACCCTAAAATATCTATCTTTTAAAAACTGTAATAAACCGCTAAGGCCAAAGCCATGGAGGTCTTTTAAAATCCTGTACTTCTATGTGGTATCATAGGCTTTCTCCGTGTAAAGAAATATGGGAACCACGTGCTGGTTATGGATGAAAGCCTCCCTGGCAAATGTCTCGAGGCACACGAGATGGTCCCACCTGGCCTATACCCACATTGCACACTAGTGAGCAACTTGTGTGATTCAAGGAACCAGACGATCTTACGGATCCCATTCCAAACAGACTTTGACGGAGTTCGAGAATTCAAATCAGAGATGTAATTTATCCAAGATGACCTCTTACTCTCCCTACGAGCCTTGGCCGTAGTGATTTTATAAACGCTCAGCCTTTCGCTGTTAGGTTCACGTTTGAACCTCGCCAATGCCATATCTCACTCTCTTAGCCAATTTTTCAAGTTGTTGTCAAACCATGGCTTACAAGCTCGCTTTTGAACTGCCAAAGTATTAGGTATAGTTTCATCTGTAATGTCTTTCAAGATGGAAGTGAACAGATGTAAACTATTCCGATAATGATGCATTGGTGGGGGAATGCAAATGTTCTATTTGTGAAACAGGGCCAGGTGCATAGATGTGTTTATGTAGTTGCTGGTGATACTTGATTGATTGGTAAATAGACATTGTGGTGCTAGTAAGATAGTGTGTAAGGGGCACTCCGAGCCCTAGCCACGACCTCCTCCCCCCTCTGCTAGTCATGGATCACCACACACTCATCTCAAGGCAGGTGGTGGCCAGGGGAGCCACACCGCTTGGTGGTGGTGGGCAGATCACTGTAACCATGGGGAGTGGAAATGCTTGTTTCTCATTGGTGGAGCTAGAAATGCTTGTTTCTCATTGGGAGAATGGGGTGAGGTGATACACTATACTGGATCCATGTCGCATATAAATAAGTGCCCGTCATGGTCTCTTGCTGCAGTCTAGTGCTGCAGAGACGCTGAAACTGGTTCCAGTTTGCCCCTGCCAACTTCCATCTCTGAACCCTTTGAAGGGATGGTAGTCCATCACTCTCCAAAATAATAGGAAAGTGGTCACTACCACAGGGGTCTGAACCCACTTTCCAGGAGAAATCAATGAAAAGCGATGGATTAGAAAGGGTTATATCTATTGCTGTGAATGAGCCAGTAGCAGGATGAAAATACGTCTGGCTTTCGTTATTAAATAAAATAATGTTTTTGAGAACTAAGTCTTCCAATTGTTTACCTCTAATATTAATGTCCTCGCATCCCCACAAAGTATGGTCAGCATTAAAATCTCCCATAATAATAAAAGGGGGTGTGAGTTGATCAATGAGATCTTGGTGGTTAAATTTAAAACTGTATATATAATGAACATAAAGTAAATACCTTATGCGCTGTGACTTGCATGGCCACTGCTTGTAAGCTAGTGTTTAAAGGTGTTGGGCTCTGGGGGAGGCTTTCATTAACAGTAATGGAGACGCCCACGGAAGCCCTACCACTGGTTTCATGGTATTTACTATAGTAATTAAATCCTCTAACAGTTAAAAGGTCAGACCGCTTCAGGAAAGTTTCCTGAAGACAGACTGCTAGAGGATTATGTTTTTGAATTAGAAGACTTAGTTCATTAAAGTTGGGCATAAGGCCACGACAGTTCCATTGGATAAATTTATTTGCCATTTTCAGGGGGAAGTATGGGAATTAATTTCGCCCGCTGTTGGGTTTTTGAGGTGGGCACTTTGGTTGTGGTTGGTCCCATCCACGTCTTGATCTAGAAGATTGAAGGCATTACTAGTCAGGACCAGCTGCCGTTCGATCTTCTTTAATCGCCCCGGAGAGCAATCTTTGGTTGGTTTTGGTGCGTGACTGGACCCGCAGAGTCTACTATCGTCTGGGTCATTATCGATCGTGTTGTTGTTTGTTTGGTTTGTTTTGTTAGGGGCCAGTTTCGGGACCAGGGTGACGGCGGTGGGTTCCCCCCCCCCCCCCCCCCCGCCCCCCAACAGCCACGTCAGGTCCGTCTGGCATCCAACCGCCGTTTTGGAGATACCAGCCGCTGCAGCATAGGTTTTCCCTGTTGCTGCAGGGCTGACTCTCCACTATTTTTCTGGCTTCGAAGAATGAAACGTGTACCTTCACCTGCTGAACCTCCTTTTCGAGTTTCCACTTTGGGCACTCTCATGAGTTGCAACAAGTGGTGTCTCGCTTACACTCTTTGCTGTCGCGGTCAAATTGACCACAACGAGTACACGTCATTTTGTTTCGGCATGAGCTTTGCCCAAGGCCAAACTCTGACACTTGAAGCACCGTAAGGGATTCGAGATGTAAGGCTCAACAGGTATGCTGAGGTACCCTGCCTTGGGATGACTGAAAGTGAGGATGAGAGTATTCATTGGAACAAGTTCATTGTTCCGACGAAAACTAATCCTCCTCACCACCGGGACACCCTGAGGAGCCAGTTCTTCACAGATCTCGTAGTCACCAACCCCTTCTAAATCCCGCGACCAGATCACTCCCCTCGATGAATTCAGGGAGGAATGTGTGGTCACGGTGATAGGCGGGGTGCATAGGGTCTCTGACTTGAGAAGACACTTTTAGTGACTCAAATTCACTTCAACTGACAGCGTTTGCACTACTTTCCAAGTCTGTAATTTCTCCTAGTCTACTACGTAACTGAGGACAATCATATGGGGTGAATGATACTAACAGTAACAGTCACAACTTGACCCGAGACCCTCAGACATGGTTGGGTCCTAATTAAGTCACAGAGAACAGTTTGGTTCAAGCTATGCCAATCATATTTGATGATAATAATTGTGAATAAGTAAAGTTACTTTGATCATGTTACAGCCCCTTTACATAAATCCAAGCACCTAGACTTCTTACTATATAGCAATGGATCTCATAATCAAATAGTATGATCCCTTATAGCCGATGTCTACTTTTTCTGTTAAACAAACAAACACAATCAAATAACATCTCCAGATAGCAGCTTCTCTGTACAGTTCTCGCATGACTATTGATCAGTTATCAAGAAGCTAGATTACCAATCTATTATTTCATGCCATATCATCAATTAACAGTATAATAACGTCATGCTTAACAAATGATTATCTTATATAAACATTTATTCATTTGTTGAGTTCCTTTCTTTGGACGATTGAGTCAAAGTACAGGTGACACAGTTTCCATCAACACTGTCACTTAGCTTGTTAAAGATGTGGTCATATAATTTTAACATTTATTATTTACATGAATATTCGCTAACATGAATATTCGCAAAATATTAAAATTCTAGAACTATCAACTGTGGCATCACATTTAGAACTACTGGGAATAATTCTAACAGCTGAGAAGACTCAGAAGAGCCGAATTACGCGAGGAGTTTCATGATATACCAACCATGAATAATCAAATTCGATCCTAATACTACTGATTGAATAAAGTTGTGCTGGTCATGTTACTTCCCCTTTAAAGATATTGGATATGAACTGAGAGGTCAGATCTCCCAATATTGCGTGTAGTGTATAACTAGTATAATAAATGTGACATGAAGCAAATAGTAAATATAAACTTGTATTCAGTTATGTACTGAATTTTGCATGGACATCCATATTTCTGAAGGCTCGAACGAAAACACTACAAACAAAAGAACGAGGTCGTTGTACTACCAATGAAAACATGTTCCTAGACCATGCTTAGAAGGGGGAAAGGATATGATAGCGAGCATTTGTCGAAGTACAGGAATAATCACTACAATCCATATTCCACTCCATTAAAACCGAAAATCAATGGTCAGCTCGGCATTATTTTTCTTTTTTCTTTATTAATTTTAAAGAGCCAAAGGCAGACCATCAGTCAACTCTAAATCGACACTGTATAATCAGAAGCAAGCTTATATACCTGATTATACATGGGTCGTTGCATTACCTACCCTCTCTGTTCGCTACCACCGTATCTGTTCAGAGTAATGAAGGAACATTTTAGGAAAGATCACTATAAAATAAATAATGGGACTAGTTCAAAAAGAAATTTCCGAACTAGTTTGTATTACATTTGTAATAACGCCGCCGCTCCGTGTGAAGTGACTGTTATTTACTGACACTCTTCTTTCTATGTTTAAGAATAGCCATTTATAATGATTAAAACTGTAATTGTAGATATTCCGTTTGTAATTATTTAGAACTTAAAGCTACATAGTCCGATGGAAGAATAACATTATATATAGTGTAACAGGACACAAGTAACGCAGATTGCTCTGTAATGGTAAAAGCCCACCACGTAGACTCATCAACCATATTTGGTGGTATAATATAGGGTTCATACAGCAATTCAGCAACCAAATTTAATACCTTTTTAGATAAATTCATTTTTTAAGCCCGAAAAATATGAATTATAATGATTATAAACATGTCAACTCTTTATCGTCTTACTTCACCAAGTTTCTGTATGCTATTTTTTATAAAAGCAAAAGAAGCAACTAGGGAATTAAGATCTTTAGTATACTCAACAATTGTCCTAGATTAGTTAATAAGCTCTATACCTAGCCATTCAAAACACTTGTCAATAAAGATTTGCTGTCTCCTCCCCAAAATAAAAAAATTTAAGGTGCCCGTTTTTTGTTGTTGCATTTGGTCAATTTTCAACGCCTTTTCAAGGTACAGTAAAACCTCTCTAACCGACCACCTCCACAGATCGACCATTCCCCTAGTTCGATCGCTTTATTTGGGTCCCAACAATACCATTGTAACCATATTGTAACTCCCTAAACCGACCACCTTCCTAAATGGACAACTTAAAGTCGGTCCCAAGGTCAGTCGATTTAGAGGTTTTATTGTATTTTCAAATTGAAGGCCTTTTCACCTTCAAACTCAATGCCTTTTCAAGATTGTGCGTACCCTTTAATAGATACACTGCGACACAAAAAGAGCAATTCCCAATCAATAATTTCCAAATTAAGAAGCAATAGACCTGTTTGGGCGAGCATGCAGTGAGCCACTACCCACATTAGTTATTGCCAATGCCGTCAGAGGGCAGGTTGATGATGGTGGAAATTCTCTACGAGACCTTTTCCACAGAAAATGCTGCAGTGAGATTTCTACCCATAACATTAGTTCTGCCACTGGCGGCTGATTGGTGGTTGAAATCGTCTATTTGCGTTAAATCAGAAGATCCCAAACAAACTGTCCCTTTTTTAGCACATACTAAATTGCTGACGTGGTGTTGAGGCTTACATGTTGGTGCCCAACGTGATTTAGCGGTCACCCCCGAGTATTAACATATACTAAATTGCTAACGTGGTGTTGAGGCTTACATGTTGGTGCCCAACGTGATTTAGCGGTCACCCCCGAGTATTACCGAATCCTAAATTGCTGACGTGGTGTTGAGGCTTACATGTTGGTGCCCAGCGCGATTAGGCGGTCACCCCCGAGTGTTAGCGTATACTAAATTGCTGACGTAGTATCGAGGCTTACATTTTGGTTCCCAGCACGAATAGGCGGTCACCCCGAGTATTAGCGCATAAAATGGTGATGTGGTGTTGAGGCTTACATGTTGGTGCCCAGCGTGATTAGGTGGTCACCCCCACCTGAGTATTAGCGCATATTAAATTGCTAACATAGTGTTGAGGCTTACATGTTGGTGCCCAGTGTGACTATGCGGTCACCCCATAGTTCTACTGAGCCTTCTTCCTTAGGTGGTCCAAACGAGCTGTTCGGGGAGAAGGTCTTTGTTGTCCAACGCACCCCGTCATCCCGGTAAATCCTGATATTTAATGAAGGCAGTATCACACAGAGGTCATCATTAGAATTGGGCAAGCATTTGATGGATTCATTAATTGAGGTATCAGGACAGGTACCGACTGGTGACTGTGCAAACAGCTTTATAGCCCTACCCCACTGGGAATAATGTGTTGCCAGCACGATGGTCCAATATTCCACTCAGTCACACTATCCTGGCACTAAACCAACCACTCTGCTACACTTTGGAGTACCTACTCCTAGCAATGTTAAGCACCAGAAAAGCTAATAATAAGTACCTATTTTGTTAAGTTTCGTTTGGCTTTGGATGACTTTTAACATCTACTGTTAATCGCAGCCAGGCGGGATGGCCAAAAGAGTTGAACGTCTACTTCCCGTTTTAGTAGCTCGTCGGATTCGAACCCTGGCCGAGTCAAACCAATGACTTATAAAATGGTACACTGATTGCTACCTAGCCTGGCGCTTGGTATTAATAGAATATGGGTAAGGGGCAGTGGAATGAGGAAAATCAATTGACCATAATTGAAATTTCCCCCGCTTAATCAACTTATGTCTACCCCCACCCGACTCCCTCCAAATAAAAAACAGACTTTATTATGGCATGATGAATGAAATTTCTTCATTCTTCAACTTTTGCATCACCAATTTTAACATGCTCCACTAAGGTTTTATGGTACAGCTCCCTAGAACGGCTGTTGCTCGTGAGTGCGCTCTATTAAATTAAATTATTAAAAGAATTCTCGGGCGCGAATAATACTGTAGAACGTCCAGGTTTGGATTAGTGCCAGTGGCGGCGCCACCGGTCACGGGGGAGAAGGGCCAGACATTGAGAAAGGCACCTAATCAGTGAATAAAGAACTATAATATGAAATTCCCTTCCGCGCCTTTATACTAGCATAATTGCTTATATATCACATATATAATATTCTATATTGATATGCTACTGTTATGATAAGTGGAGTGTGGAAGTGGCCACTTGCCTAATGCTGCCTGGTTCCTCGCCATGATAAACTACGGGTCCCGCAGTGGGAAGCATGAACCGGCCGTTAGATGACTGCAACTCGTTCTTCAAGAAGATAGACACCTAAAGGACAAGTACACAAATACGGTTGACATAGGTTACCGAGTTCCGCTGTGCAATATCACCTTACGCATAAGCCGTTTTTGTGTGATAATTATATGATTTGTTTCTCTTCCGAAATCTAACGAAACATATATTCATTTTTGTGTACTTTTCAAAATTACACTTATTTCTCATTTCTAAATATTTCTACAGTGAAATAATAATGATATTATCAAGTTGTGCAAAATTGGGGGGAAAACACACACACACAAAACAGAGCTGGGTCATACTATGGTCGACTTCATCACAATGTTTAATATTATCAAGATAGTTGGAATAGCAAACCTCTGATCTTCTATTTGTAGTTAGGCAATTTTTCCCCATGATTGTGTGCATACCTTTGACCAGTCAGTGGACCTCTTATCCTAACCCTTCTATATTCAACGGAATGAACTCTTAATGTGGCTAAATAGAGGCAACTGGAAAGCCTACTTCACTACTACTAATTGACAGATAACAAATAAAAAAGTACTTCCAAAGACAAATATTTAAAAAAGCAACAAGCCACCTGGCATTATGCATATAGAACGTCTGTAACTGTTGTTCTTATGCGTCCTGACAACATCTAAGGTCATATCAGGACTAACTAGTTTGATCTCTGTACTTACCACTAGCACATCCATACCCTACACAATAGCATGTAAATAAATATGATTGCATCCCAAAGAAGCTAACAAACACAGAATATAATGGTTGAACACTTCAAAGCCTTTTCTGCTTGAACAAACACAAAATATGATGCTTGAACACTTCAAAGCACTACATTTGGTAAGCCGCGGAATTGAAGAACAAAACGAAGCGGAAAATACATAAGAACGCGTCAGACTCCATGTTCTATCCTACAACCAGTAATAAAATGACTTGCACTAGCTATGTGACCACAACAGCTCTCCAACACAATGCTAGAACGCTGTGAATGCCACTCAGACAGAATTAGCTACGCTCCAACCCAGAACTCAATCATCCATCAACAATAGAAGCAGATCATACCACGCCCTACGATCCATATCTATTAACCTTGTTTGGGGGCGGGTGGGTGAGGGTTGTGGGTGGCGGGGGGTTGCTGTATTTTCTGTACAAGTCTCAGTTGCAGACTTATCTTAGACAGAATTCAATCAACAATAACACTAATAAAGACCACGCTTCATGTTTTCTGGACAAGAAGTTGAAGCTAGAGATTTATTTGAGATACAATTCAATCCTCCATCAACAATAGCACCAATATATACCACGCCTCACGATCCATCTTTTCTGTGCGAGAAGTCCCAGTTGAAGATTTATTTTAGCTATAATTCAATCTTCCATCAACAAAAACAACAATACATACAGGCCTCACGATCCATATTTATTAGAAATCTGGGGGGGGGGGGGCAGCAATTTTCTGTACAGTGAGTCCCAGATACAGATTTACTTTAGCTAGAATTCAATCCTCCATCAACAACAACAATAACACATGCTACTAATTACTCCTTGTGTTGCTTATTTACTTGCACTCAGGCAAAAATGAGAGACACTTCCTGTCTACCATTCGCTATATCGCTATATAATAATACAAACCATGCCTCACGATCCATGTTTATTAGTACTTTGTCTAAAGACCACAAATCGTCTGTACAATAAATCCCAGTTACAGATTTACTTTAGCTAGAATTCAATCCTCCAACAACAATAATATAAACCACGCCTCACAATCCATGTTTATTAGTATTTTGTCGAAAGACCACAAATCGTCTGTACAATAAGTCCCAGTTACAGATTTACTTTAGCTAGAATTCAATCCTCCATCAACAACAACAATAATATAAACCACGCCTCACGATCCATGTTTATTAGTATTTTGTCGAAAGACCACAAATCGTCTGTACAATAAATCCCAGTTACAGATTTACTTTAGCTAGAATTCAATCCTCCATCAACAACAACAATAATACAAACCACGCCTCACGATCCATTACAAAGGGAAAGGGGAAACCGACAAAATGCATGTCAATTAAATCGAAGTTAGATAATTAATATATATCTAATCGAAGTTTGACTTTAATATACCTCAACTCAATCCCTCATTAAAAACAGAACCAACACAAACCCCACCTAATATCAATATATAGTTAGTAAAAGTCTGAAACCGCAGACAAAATGACCACCAAATCGCAAGAGCAAGTGCTTGGTTTATAACTAGATCTAGATATTCTGAATAGAAGGTAGGCCCTTAATCCAGGAAGTATAGACTGTCCAGTCAATGCAACGGAAGCCTTATGGTGTAGACTAGTCCTCCATGAGCAGCAAGACAAGCAGATACCAAGCCTCGGGATCCATCTTCACAAATCTCAAAAAGGTCTCCCAAATAGTATCCCTTCAGGAATATATCCAACTGGATGAAAGGGAAACACTGAACTGGCTGGGTACAAGTTGGGAGAGACTCGTGTTAACTAAATCGTTTGTGATGGTAGAGGGCGATCTGCGAGAAGGCTTCACGTTATACAGGCTAACGAGGCCTCCTCCCATTACCCTATTCAACTGAATAACACTCCGCAATATGGATGGGCAATTCTTTTTTTCAGGGGACATTCATAAATATCATCAATATTTGTTTGTGTGACAAATTTATTTACCCTGTTCATAACGGTTCAGTGTGTTAACACTTGTTTTCACCGTTGGGCAGCACTAGTCCAATTTGATTCAGATCTTTCAAATTTCGTTTTAGTAATAATTTAGGTTTTCTTGCTTTTTGTTTAAGGCTTGGAACTGTTTGTAGATTGCAAATTCATCAAATTGCAATATTATCACAAATGTATCAAATATACTTTTCATAACCTCCCACTCCCGATATAAAATGTTGAACGTTCAGCACGAATAAAAAATTAACATACACGAATAGTGGGAAGACATAAATCAACCCGAACTTTTCTTCTTTTAAAGGTGTACATCGCATTTACCCCTCTGCCGTAGCATAGTTTGTACACGTGTGATAATGTTGACAACTGTGAATGGCCCCTTAAAGTTGCATACGCCCATAGTTTTGAGTTTCTGCCACTAAAAAAAAATATATATGAGTCAGCCTCACGAAAACGGGTCAATCGGTGGTCAATTGAAGATGTCGGCGTCACAATTCTTAAAAGTGTAGTGCATTTCTTTGTTTCATATTAAATTATCCTAGAAACAAATACGGTTGTTGTATTTTCTCGACCTTCACATTCAGGATAAATTTAAGGACTTTCCAACACCTCTGTCAATGCTAAATTATAATTATACTGATCGACGCCGACATCCATGCTCGACGCCGACAACTTTCCCCAATTGGCCTCTTTTCGTGATCCTGACCCATATATATTAGGTAGACAGTTATAATTTTGATTATGAATGGTTAACTTTGCAGATATTTGGAATTAAAAACATGCCAAATGAATTTGTGCGTGCACATCGGAATTCTGACACCATAGGCTTCAGCAGTATCAGGTTCCATTAAAATGACTGGATTCTTTTCTATCCAGCTTAATAAGTGCACCAGTATTTAAGTTTGATATGTAGAAACAAATCTACATAAGTGATTTGGTTTTGAAAATTTAAAGCTTCATCAAAATGCAACTTTACATTAAGGCTGAATTCATAATTAGTCTCACCACTGGAAATTTCTCAATTTCCCTATTCATATTCAGGTTTTGGATTCGATAAACGTTGAGATGGAATTAACTGCGCAGTAGGTCGTGTCGACAGGTGTTAAGCAGGAGAAATACGACACAGTAGTTAATCTGGGAATTAGGAATTCCCACAGCAGTACAGAGTCAATCCCTTAGAGACCCAAAAGGAATTACTGCACACAATAATTTGTCGTCAAATAACGCCAAGTATACATGTAAAATTACAAAACACCTCATACACAAGGCCACCAATATATACCACTTCTATTACATACCAGAATTAACTGACTACTGTTCAATTTTTAAATATATAAAAAAAGATTCTCAAAAGTAACGCTATATGGGGAATGAGGTGGGGCATGTTAAAATATATTCTAGTGGGGGAAACATTTAGTAAAGCGGCCCGCTGATATTAATCAATCGTGATTAACTATTCATGCGAATACTTGTGGGACATAGGGCGCCCGCAACAAACAGACACCACACCACAGTTTCCCCAGTGTGGGGGTGAAGCTGGAACAAGGAGTGCCTGCAAAATGAGAGTTTACTGGCAAGGCGAATATTCAAAATCACTAAAAATGTGCATAAGCTTCGTGCTGTGGAATTTATTGTTTCCACCATTAGACTATTTCCACATGAATTGACTAGATACACATGTATTTAACAGCATTATTTTCATGATCATTCTACATGTGGTCCATGAGAATTAATGAACACCAAGATGGCGGACGAGTGAACACGCGTACGCTGTCGGCTGAGAACAAAAACACGGCAAATTAACATCTCCCACGGCACAAGCTCTCATATAAAACGACCAAAGGACCAAACAAGGTACACCAATCAGTGGTAGACATACTGTTTCAGTAATTTGAATGTAACACAGTTATTTGATAGATGATAAGACTGTTGTGCTTGCCTTGTGGAGCAAGCAGAATGTGACAGTGGCAGTGTCGGTGAATTTGGGTTTAGTTTGGCCGAATCTCACTTACTGGGAACTATACTCTTACTTACTGGGTAAGTTATACTCCTAAATAACATTAATTCAACTCCCGACTGAAAATCCATGATTCTAAATATCAGAACTAGATCATAGGAGGGTATAGATTTGGGCCGTTTGTTTTATTTAAATTCGCACGTGGTGAATAACGCTTCGGATTCGGCGGTGGCCTTAATATCGCTCGGACAGTGTCAGTAGGGACCACACACGATAATTTTAAACCAGATCTAGAACTCCATAGATAGTACAGAATTGAAGCCCTTCCAATTCTGAGTTGAATACACCTTTTTTTTAGCTCTATAGCTTTGTTAATAAAATAGTTATGATGATTTTTCATTTCACTCTTTTGTCTTAATTCCTGGAAACTTTACTACGGGGGAACTTGGTGAAACCACATGCAAATATAATCCCACATAAAATTTCAAATTCAACAGATTCCAACATAACACATATCATTGCAAAGGTATTGGAAAGAGCTTTCTCATGATACCTAAATCAATATCATGTGACAATTATAAAGGAAGTTGTGACACTTTATAAAACGGCAAAAACCGGCGATCGGCGGTATTACATAGCGTGTAACGGGCAGAATTTTATACCAATTTCACTTTTGAATAAGTTAAACTTCTAAATAACATTATTCCTACTCCCAACGGAATATTCACGATCTAAATAACAGGACTAGATCGTAGGAGGGAATAGACTTGTGCTTATGTTTTATTTAACATTTGCAATAACACCGCCGATTCGGTGCGGGCCATAATATCGCCCGGACAGTGTCACTGACACTAATGCCATTGGAAATGCCATAACTTTCTCCCCTATTAAGATATTTTCAAAATTACAACAGATTTGAGTTTGTCTCAGCAACATATGTTGAAGGAGTTTAAATTTATACTGTTTGTTGTGTCTTGAAATATTAGCTGATCGACCTACATTTATGATTGACGCATTAATCAGTCTGGGGTGTGCGCCGACGTCACGCTGGGCGGAGGTGCGGCCATTGCGGCGATAGTAACCACAATAATAACACACTGCAAACTCAATGGCTATGAGCAATCTTCATACGGAAAAAGTTAAAAATCTCTAAAAGCACACCCCCTAAAAACAAGTCGCTTGGTGTACATATAGAAAACATATGCAATGAATAGATTATATTAAATTTATGGGGTTGGGGTTCTGGATTTCTATTAATTTTGAATGAAATAGACATTTTTGTACTGCGCATACCGGCAAACTCAGGGCATTGTCAATGGTCGTGAGCAATCTTCATACAGAAAAAGTGAAATATCTCTAAAACCACACCCCCCTAAAAACAAATCGCTTGGTACACAGATAGAAAACATATTCAATGAATAGATTATATTAAATTTATAAGGTTAGGGTCCTGGATTTCTATTAATTTTGAATGAAATAGACGTTTTGTGCTGCGCGTACCGGCAAACTCAAGGCATTGTCAATGGTCGTGAGCAGTCTTCATACAGAAAAAGTGAAATAGCTCTGAAACCACACCCCCCCTAAAAACAAATCGCTTGGTACACATATAGAAAACATATTCAACGATTAGATTATATTAAATTTATACGGTTAGGGTTCTGGATTTCTATTAATTTTGAATGAAATAGACGTTTTGTACTGCGCGTGCCGGCTAACTCAAGGCATTGTCAGTGGTCGTGAGCAATCTTCATGCGGAAAAAGTGAAATATCTCTAAAACCACACCCCCTAAAAACAAATCGCTTGGTGCACATATGGAAAACATATTCAATGAATAGATTATATTAAATTTATAAGGTTGGGGTTCTGGAATTCTATTAATTTTGAATGAAATAGACGTTTTCCACTGCGCGTACAGGCAAACTCTATGGGATGTCCGATTCTAAATAACAGAACTAGATCAAAGGAGTGAGTGGATTTGTTCTTTGGTCTTCTATTAGGCCAGCAAAGTCCATTTATATGTCAAATTAAAGGGTTCAAAGTGTTGTCTCAGAATACAGTTATTTTGAACGGATAACTAGCTAGTTCAAAGTTGGACTGCAAGTCTGTGTGGCACAAGGAAAACTAACACTGCATATTAATAAGGGATAGAGCTAGCCTGACCCAAATTTATAATAGTACTGCAATGTCACAAAAAAACACGACTGATAAAACAAGGACACGTGCCAAGACCACGGCCGGGACATCCATGGCTGCCGCACCCGTATCTCCTATGTCAGGCCCCCCCCATAGGTCACCATCCAAATACCATGAGGCAATTGATGAATCAGCACTCTCTCAGATTCTGGCACGGTTTGATCAAATGGAAAAAAGCATGAATGCTAGTATTGGTGAGGTTAGGACTACCACAAAAGAAACGGCAGGAGAGGTGGCTAGGCTGTCAGGCATGCTCAATGATAGTCGCATGGAGAGAGAGGCAGACAGAAAGTCCCTACGTATCTGCAAGCACGACTTGATGCGAACACAGCAGGCAAACCGTCAACTAGCCGAGAGGATAAATGACCTTGAAAATAGGTCAAAGATATACAATCTCAGACTGGATGGGAAAACCGAGGACGAATCAGAGAACCTGATGGTATATATGACTGGACTGACCGAATATCTAGGTGTGGAGGGAGTCACAGGATCGGATATAGAAGCTATAAGCAGAATTGGTAGAAAGGCACTTGGACGACCTGATCCCCAGCATGGAGCCAGACAGAAACACCCACAGGCAATGACAAAACCCAGAACCATCATGGTGACCTTTCGATCAGTCCATGCCAGGAATGCGGTCTTCTACGCACGGACGAAGTTGAGCAAATCCGACAGATTCCCAGGAATCTATCTCAATGACGATGTAACGCTTGGTACCCGCAAAAAGAGAGACGAGTTCAGGTCGGTGGCAACCCTGGCCAGAACTATGGGCTCAGACGTTAGAATACATGGTGATGGGATAGTCATAGATGGACAGAAATTCAGGCACAACGACACTCTACCCGAAAAGTACTCCCTGGCCAAGGCTAAGACAGTGGAGGTACTGGGAGAGCTCTATTTCCACTCAGAGCATTCATTCCTGTCTAATTTCTACCCCTCTCCAATCAGCGATGAAAATGAAATATACCAGACTGCTGAGCACTTCCTTCAGGCAACAAAATGTCGCCTGGCAAAGGACACCACCAAACTAAATCAGGTAATGACCGCACAGACCCCACTGGAAGCGAAACGTATCGCGGACCAGATCCCAGAGACTGCTGAATGGCGACATGGAAGAGAGGCACTGCTGACATCAATCATAAACAAGAAATTTGACCAGAACCCTGACCTGGCAGATATGCTTGTGGCCACAGGGAACCTGAAGCTAAATGAAGCCACCAACAATGCCTACTATGGGATAGGTGCAACACTCCATAGCAAAGCACTAAGAGATAGGGCCTATAGTGGCTTGAACAAACTAGGCCAGGTGCTGGTGTCCAAGAGAAACAGCCTCAGGGAAGCAAAAAATCAGGACTGAACAGCAAATATACAGATGCACTAGTGGATACCCTCTATGTGCCTGGTGCCAGGCCTTTTCAGCCCCCCCCCCCCTTTAAATTTATGGGAGAAAGTCTCCTGTTGCCACAGTGGATTCGGATCTAAGGGAGGTGATGACGACATGGATGCGGAGATGGGACACTAAAAGTTAGTTAATCATGCTCGAACACTGATATGGGTTGGACCCAGGAATTTGAACTAAATGGTTGGCACTGGGATATCGGATATGGGTCGTTCTCAGAAACTGTGTGCCACTTGAGGTAGTCTACGAGAAATGCATATTCCAAAGAAACCCTTTATTAGAGTGTCAATATTTAGATTTCATCAGTTAGCCAACTAATGTGGGAGATAGTTTAGAACAAAAGTAAATGTTAATATTGTGTATTATGTAGCTTATTGGGATGGATGTAGCTAAATACATAGAAAATTACATCACTAATTTGTGACATTGTCAACAGCATTGAGGATAGAGTGTCACAAACTTAATGAAAACCTCTGAACAACAGCTCATTTCACTTCAAATGATCATATACAATGTCTTCATTGAGTTGGAGACATTTATTTCTAAAAAAAAAAAAAATTTAAATGATGAAATAGTTGACATTTTCTGGAGTCTTTAACATTGTAACATTTCGTTTCCACTTGCAAATACTATGAAACTCTGTATCAAACACTGAGTACAGATACAGTACAGGAATTATTTTCACCATTTGACACTATGCATGGACCCAGTTATGGTATAGTAAAAGATAAATCCTGAAATTGCCCCTAAACATTGAAATTTGAGCCGAACATTTGTGTAAGATTGTTTGTTTCCACTTTGTTACTCTGCTAATCCGTTACTCTGCTAATATTTTCTTGCTTTTCTCTTTAATATTCACAAATAAGACAAAACCATAGCAATGAGGTTTCAAATTATTATTACTACTGTTTATAAAGCAAGTGGCGTGTGAAATGTCCTAAGAAATGTCAAGTTTTGTGTGGAAAATATTTGATTTTGGAGTCAGATTGGTTTCCATGCTATACTGCTATTTATTGGGTGTGAGCATCATTTGACCTACTTAAAAATGCCAGAATATGTTTATTTTCAATTATTCAGATGCAAAAGGACATACACATTGAGGAAACTTGCTTATAGGACTTTGGCAGCATTTTTGATTTTCTGGTACTGATGTCACAATATTGGTGCATGGCTTCTGAGAGCGACCCATATGTTACCATATGTTACTGCATAAACTAATTTAGACTTTCTTTCCGTGACCCTAACGGCACAATACTATTTTTATTTTATTGTAATTATCTTTTTGGTCAGACTGTACAGCTTTAAAGGGTACAAGCTAAGGGAGATAATTTTTAGCAAACTCAACAAATCCATTGACCCACCTGCACTACAATGGCTCCACTAGGGTAGGGCTACTGCTCAGCGGAACCACATCCTAACATCCTGGTTACATGGTGCAATCCAAAGACTAACAACTCACCTGGTGCTTTGTCATCTGGTCTTGACAGAATGGTAGGGGGAGGGGCACACATGGGTGCATTCCACCTACACACCAACCTACATACACAAGCCCGCACACAATAAGCTGGCCAGCGGCCTCACTACCATCAGCATACCCATACCCTACTTTTCACAATTGCAGCCCGGAGCACCACCCTCTCCCCTCCTTCAGTCAGCGGTACAAGCACTCACCAGGTACAGGACAGGCAGAGACTAGTGCGGTAAACAACCAGATTGCAGTGCAGTTTTCACAGAATGTTAAGAGTGGGTGGACATACACAGGACAGGTCTGCAGGGGGTATAAAATTAAACTAGGTAAAATTACATCTAAACAAGATTGGTCCAGGATTGATGCACAATATATATAACCAACTGCCCACATGTCCTTCCCACTTTGGGAAAGTATCTGGGTAACATACTGCACGAAACACACATACAGACACAAACAAATCCTAAATTCTCCAAATCAACGGCAACAGCCCAGTCCTTAAGCAATAGTGGCGATCCACAGGACACAGGGGTACACACAATCCATCAGGCACACATCAGACCTAGTAGTCCTTCCCTATTTCGGATCGACCTTGGATAGCCAACCACAACACTAAACAGGCTCAAACATCTACAAGCCAAGAATACAATTAACTGCCACACTTGGAACTAAAACCATTAACTATCTAAAGGTCCTTCCCTATTTCGGATCGACCTTGGATGGCCAAACCCAACACAAGACAAGCTCAAATGACTACAAGCCAAGAATACAATTAACTGCCACGCTTAAAACTAAAACCATTAGCTATCTAAAGGTCCTTCCCTATTTCGGATCGACCTTGGATAGCCAAACCCAACACAAAACAAGCCAAGAACACACTTAACTGTCACACCTAGAACCGAAACCAGCAACAATGTTAACTCTGATCATTGCGGACTCCCGTGGGTCTGGCCTACAAGGCATCCTGGCAGATACCTGCAACATAGGTGAAACCATGGTGCGCACACACAGGGGCACAGGTATACTGGGTGCAGTTCACAAATCAGTAAACATCATACAAACCAGGAAACCTGATTTCATAGTAGTGTTAGCCGGTATCTGTGATGTCACTGAAAGGGACCCAATAACCAAAATAACAAAATTAAGATCCAATAATGAACAAGACATAGTCAATAGAGTCCTGAGTGCAGCCAGAGAAGCGATAGAAGTCATCAATGGCGCAATAACGACTAAAATATCCTTTGCCACCCTCACAGGGCTTGATCTGGCAGACTACAACAACAGAAGCCGTAGTAAAATGTCTACTGACCAATACCTAACATATTGTGCAACATCCAAGAAGACAGACACTAGTCAAGACCTTCTCAACAAATCAATATTAACCATCAATCGCCAATTAGTGGCACTAAACAAGGAAAATGAGATACCAACAACCTGGGCAGCAAGTAGAGTGCATGCATACTTCAATAGGTCATATCACCATTACTATGGACGACTGAGTGATGGGTGCCATGCCCACCCCGAAACAAGACGGTACTGGGCCACCCAAATAATCAAGACCATCAAGACCATACAACCACAGAACCTTGCCAACTAACAAACTCACCAAGTAACATCACAGTGGTCAAATATAATTTAACTGCATCTTACATTTAACAGCCTAGTATACTGCCTAAGAATACATTTTGAAGAAGTTACCCTGTGTTCAAACTAATTTTCATGCTAGAACCTACTCGATATCCCCCCTATTGATTCAACTCACATTATAGCATACAATATTGATACTCAGTCATGGTAGCAGCAAGATTTCCCACCATGCATTACCTTGAAATCAAATACAATATACCGGACAAAGCATGAACACGGATCATTGCCCCTCCCCTTCCACACTCATAAGCGAGGTACTGCCAGGTTTTCCCCCCCATCTCAATTCCAGCCAGCAAATCAAACACAAACCTAGCACGATTCAACGCGGCTGTTGCCAGGATGGTGGTGAACACCGGCCAAAATAGCAACTGACGAAATGAAGGAAGAGGAGTTAAGTATGACTAAACACATCTGATGCTGGGTACTACAAACTGAATTTATCCTTTCACTAAGTTAATTTGCAAATGGTACAGTTGAGGGCTCTTATAATACTTATAATACTGATTGCAGGTGTGGGGGGGTGATAACACTTCATTTTTTGTCCATTGTAATGATTGACACAAAACAGCACAGAAACGGTTACACTGAAAACACAGGGACATCTGCTTCAAATGAATGTGTTCTGTTGGGATTAAGGGACACCGTGTAAGAAACAAAGCAGTTTATCCTCAGCAAATGCATAAGCGGATTAGAGTGAGTGCTAAATGGTGGTTGACAATCTACACAGATTTGTAGAGAGAAACAAATATTTCTATGTCATATTAATTTTTGTACGAAAAGTATTTGGCAAAATCATGTCTTTATGATCGTTCCAAGTTTTTCAAACTTCAAATTATCAAATTTGTCCTACCCGAAGTGAGCTGTAATGGATACAAGCTAGGAGTGGGGATCTCTACTACACTGTGATTGGTTTGTTTATTGCTCTGATGCACCCACTCACAGCGCACAATGTTCGAAGGGAGGTAGTGTCCTGAGAGGATTCCTTTTTTTTGGTGAACTTATGGACACACAGTGTATCCTTCGATTGATTTCACAGCTAATTCCACTCCTATAAATAGCAGCTGTCTTAGACCTAAGATAGTACTGATAGAAAACACAAAAGTAATACTAATAATGATTTGACAGGCCTGGTACTAGTGGTAGATTGGCCTGAAACCTTACTTAACTGAAAATGTGGGCAATGATTTACTGAACCATACTTCAGAACTATGTCAAATGTGAAGACCCCCCCCCCCCCCTGTATCATAAAAAACTGCCGGTGTCTCTCCTTGTGATTGTCTTTGAGCAGTGTTCACCCGGACCCCCCTGCCTCACTTACCAGCGTGATACCACAACTGGCGCCGAGGATGACAAGTGCCATGTGCCACCATGACCAGTACCAGAGGATGCCTCACTCGCCAGCGTGGTGCCACAGCTGGTGACGAGGATACCAAGTGCCACCATGAACAGTACCAGAGGATGCTGTAGGCCCCCGGCAAGCAGCACACCAACAATTGCACTGAGTCAACACCATCTCCTCATCTCACAAAGGGAAACAATAGAGCTTGGTAGAACCGAGCCCTCTCAGGACAAACTATGTTCACAACAAAAGACCAAAGATGTATAAGGCCCACAGTGTACTATCTGCAGAGAAACTGGCCTACTTCTAACTTATGGGTGTCATCATATTGTCAATGTTTCTCAGTGTTATGGATCATCCCAATTGTCAGTGGTTGGTGCTGGTTGCATGTCCTGGGTAAAAGCAGCATTGCCATCGACGCGTTGTTTCATGTCGGGATGGTTGTGCGCTTGTGGGGGTAGGGGTTCGGTTATATGGAAGTATACTAAACTAGTGATCAGAAGTGGGATTTAATTTTCCTTTTACTACCAGCTACAGTATTACCATGTATAGACAACAGCTTTGAGTGCCTAGGACTATGGACATTACTGCATGAGAGCACCATGCACACACACAAAACACACCAAGTATGCACACAATAGGAGGTACAAGAGCATAAATATAATCTAAAAAGTAAAGATACAAATTCTCAGCCCAGATCAACACTCAACACTCACTAAGATAAACAAATAAATATGTCAATACAACAGTCACCAATATTTACACACATGGGGGTTGGCGGGTCCTTGGGTGTGGGGGGGGGGTTGCGTGCACGGGAGAGCGATTGCGAGGACCCAGGTCTGGTGGTTGATGGGCCACCTACTTTTACTGCACTTCCTCTGACAGAACTGAAGGGCCAACCAGGCTTCAAGATTGGCCATCTAAACATACGAAGTCTCCCCAACAAGATTGACCAACTAAGGATAGACCTGCCTGAGTCAGGATTTGATGTCTTCACAATATCGGAAACATGGCTCAACAGTCACATGGAAGACAGACTAGCCAGCGTACCAGGCTACCAATTCATGAGAGCCGACAGAAAAACAAAACGGCCAGATGGTCAAACCAAACAAGGAGGTGGACTGGGAATTTATTCAAAAAATGAGCTACATACTGATACATCGAAATATGAGGACCTTAACCTCTCCAACTGCAACATCGAACTACAATGGGCAATTGTAATAAGACCTCACACCAAGAGTATACTCATCGGCAACATATATAGGCCGCCAGATGGCAATCTAAACGAAGGAATTGACCTTCTAAACGAATCCATGAGACAAATAACCGACATGGACAAATATGAGATACTCATACTAGGAGACTTTAATGTGGATTACAATGAAAAGAAACAGACTCTGTGGGGAACAATGAAACAATTTGCAGCAGATCATGAGCTCCAGCAAATGATACACAAACCAACCAGAATAACCAGAACCTCTGACAAAACAATAGACCTAGCATTCACCAACATTAAGCACTGCACAAATGCAGGAGTTATCAACTATAATATAAGTGACCATAAACCAATATACATACTAAAAAAGAAAATAAGGAATGACAAGAGATCTGCCACTTACTGGGGACGCTCATACCGAAACTGTGACCAGAGAGAATTGGAAAACTCACTGCAGGAATTCAACCAAAGAGAGCTCCTAGTGGAACAAGACCCAAACAAATGCTGGGAAATGCTTAACACAACAATAACAAAAGCGGCTGACAGGCATTGTCCCCTAGTAGAGCTCACTATTAGAACTAACACAGCTGGGTACCTTAATGAAGAACTAACAGAACTACAACAAGACAGAGACTACTTCAGACACAAATTTGAAATATCAAAAGACCCTGGTGATGAGTTCATAGCCAAATGCATGACCAGGAAAACAAGAAATGAAGTCAGAAAGGCCAAAGCAAGATTCCTCCAAGACCAACTATACAAACATCGAAACAATGCCAAAAAATGCTGGCATGTACTCAAACAGATTGAACCAGAAAGCCAGACCAAAATTAGTAGCCTTTCCAATGAAGAATCTGGCAACGTAATACCGGATAACCTACTTCCTGAAGAAATCAATAATTATTTCATCGAGATAGGAGAAAAGCTAGCCAGTAAATTTAACCAAGGAACAGCCCAACAAAAATGTTACCAAGCCAAACTAAATAACCACAACTATGATATCCAAGAAACATCATGTGATGAAATCCTAGACAGAACAAATCAAATATCATCCTATAAATCGTCTGGTATAAAAGACATCAGTACTGCCTTGATAAAGATGGCAATAACAACACTAATTAGGGAATTCACACATATGTACAACTTAATAATTAAAACAGGCATCTTCCCCGATGCATGGAAAGTAGCTACAGTCACCCCAATCCCCAAGACCAATAACCCAAGATACTGCAGTGAACTGCGACCAATTTCAATCCTCCCACTTCCAGGAAAAATTATTGAACAGATTATACATGACCAAGTTAAAGCATTCCTTGAATCATCCAACTATCTGACCTACCAGCAAAACGGATTTAGGAAAAACAAATCCACAACAGGGGCTCTGGCATCTCTACTGGATGAACTTTTGGGCAACATGGATAAAGGCGAACTAACAATCACTGTCTTCCTTGACTTCAAGAAGGCATTTGATACAATTGACCACGAGATCCTGATGCAGAAAGTAGTAAGAGCTGGATTAGGCAACAAAGCACATCAGTTCTTCACAAATTACCTCAAGAACAGGATGCAGTGCACAAAACTAAACAAGAATGAGTCCACCACCTGTAGGGTCAAGACCGGTGTGCCACAGGGCTCCACCCTAGGACCCCTGCTATTCCTAATCTTTATTAATGACCTACCACTAGTATCTGATAGAGCAACATTTACATTATTTGCTGATGATGCAGCACTCACAGTACACAATAGAGATATTATGGCAGCGGCAGCCCAGACAGACATGGTGTTAGATAAGGTGAATACATGGTGCTATGAAAATAAACTAACAGTAAATAGTGCCAAGACAGAGTATGTGATCTATGGGACGAAAATGAGAAAATCAAGAGCCCCTCAAATCCAACTACATATGGATGGAACCTTACTTCGTGAAGTGGACTCCTACAAATACCTGGGCACAACTCTTGACTCCACTCTAAATGGGAATCGACAAATGGCGAGACTGAATCAAACGCTGGCACTAAAACTGACAACTTTTAGGAAATTAAGGAAATTCATAAGTGAAAACACTGCACTACTCCTGTACAAGACTACAATATTGCCTGTTATAGATTACAATGACATCATATATGAGCTCTTAACAAAACAACAAAAGATCAAACTGCAAAGAATTCAGAACCGAGCACTGAGAACAGTCTACCAAGGCAAGACCCTCAGTGTGGCTGAACTGCACAAGAAAGCAAAATTGGACACTCTCTCAGAACGAAGGGACCTACACCTGATGGCACTAATGCACAAACGCGCAAAAGATGAAAAATTCATTGACCGCACAAATAGAATAACAAGAAGAGGAGCCTCCACTCTGCTCAATGTACCACACCCTTCAACAAATAAATATACCGGAGCACCAATCTACAAAGGTAGTGTCATGTGGAATGACCTCCCTATCAGAGTCAGAGAAACGCAAACAATACTTGCCTTCAAAAATGCATATAGAGCCCACCTGGTTATTCAGGCCCTTAAATGACTACTGCAGTAATTACTAGCAAAGCCCTGAGCTACTGCCACCCCGGATCCTCGCTTGCTCTCCGGTGGGTTTTTCCCCCGTACCACCCACCCCAATGGGCCCCCCTCCCCTGCCACCACCCTTAACCATGATCATGAACAAACCATCAACACACCGAACATCCTACACAACTATCAATCTGTTTAAACACATCAAACATTATATAAGACAGGCAAAATGTCTTGTCAACTCTGAACTTAACTTGTTTTATAAGAAGAAAAAAAAATGTAACCCACAACGATTATTTGAGTTGCCCCGAGTATACACCTTCTACTCGGTGCTGCTCCTCATTTTTGCATGAACTACAGTGACTGTTGCTGTACATTATACAGCAGGAGCCACTCCCGTAATTCTACAGGATCGGTGCTGTAACTAATACAGCACTGATCAAACTTATTCTAATACTAGTAATAGTAAGATGGCCGGAAGACCAGTGCCCCGGCGCTGACAAATGTCATGTTCAGATGAATAAATACTTTACCAAAAAAAAAGAAAAAAAAAAAAAGGTAAAGGATGATGATGATACCAAAGAGCAGATGTTTATGAAGGAGAATTGCTACACTAATAGATGATCGATCGATGAGACTTTAATAGCAGTTATTTAAAGTTCCATAGTCCGATGGTTTTGAGTTTCTCTCATATTCTGAGATGAACCTATTAGGTTGATCATTATAATCTACCTTACTTTAGTTTGAAGTAACTTTTATTCTAAATCACTAACTTTTGAGATATTTGAAGTGCAAACATGCTAAACTAACTTTGGCAAGCTTGCCAAAACTCTAACACCATAGGCTTCTACAGTAACAGGTTCTATTGAATTGACTCAGTATTCCCTTATGTGAGACAAGTGTTTAATAAATGCACCAGTATCTAAGTTAGATATCTAGAATAAAATCTAGATACTTGTTATGCTTGTTAAAATTTGATGTTTTCATCGGACTATGCAGCTTTAATGTCAATCTTTGTTTATACCCAAATAAAAATAAAACCTACAATACATTGACTGAGAAAACAATTTAAATCAACTTGTATGTATGTATGTATGTATGTATGTATGTATGTATGTATGTATGTATGTATGTATGTATGTATGTATGTATGTATGTATGTGTGTGTGTGTGTGTGTGTGTGTGTGTGTGCGTGCGTGCGTATGTATGTATGTATGTATGTATGTATGTATGTATGTATGTATGTATGTATGTATGTATGTATGTATGTATGTATAGTCATGGTTAAAACAGAATGTGTGTTATATCTCTGATTAAAAAAACGGGCACTGTAGATTTGCAGAATTCAAGCGATATTTATGGAATGGGGGACTTTCTGGGCGCGGTTCCTCTGGTTACATGCTAGGCGACAGCAGCCGACACCAGGGGCCGTATGCACGAATCGCGGTTAGGGCCGTAACCGCGGCTAGGCTAGCTCCACACAGCTAAATGTGAGAAATATGAATGCAATTACACACATTTAGCCGTGTGGAGCTAGCCTAGCCGCGGTTACGGCCCTAACCGCGATTCGTGCATACGGCCCCAGGCATTCTGCGGTGGGTGTATATGCTGGGGGCTTATGGATGTGGTGTAGGTGTGTGTGGTGAGTGGGTATGGTGGTGGGGGTGTAGGTATGTGGTGGGGGTGTAGGTGTGGGTGGTGGGGGTGTAGGTGTGTGTGGTGACGGTTGATGGTGTGTGTGTTGGGGGTGTAGGGGTGTGGTGGTAGTGTAGGTATGTGGTGGGGGCTTAGGGATGTGGTGGGGGTGTAGGTGTGTGTGGTGGGGGCTGAGGGTGTGTGTGTGGTTGGGTGTGTGTGGATATGGTGGGGGTGTAGGTGTAGGTATGTGTTGTGGGGATGTAGGGGTGTGATGGAGGTGTAGGTATGTGGTGGGGGTGTAGGTGTGTGTAGTGGGGATTTAGGGGGTGTGCTTGGTGGGTATGGTGGGAGTTTAGGTGTGTATGGTGTGTGGGGATTTAGGAGGGTTAGGGGGTGTGGTGAGTGAGTATGGTAGGGGTGTAGGTATGTGGTGGGGGCTCAGGTGTGTGTGGTGGGGGTTGACGGTGTGTGTTGGGGGTGATGTTGGGGATGTAGGTGTAAGTGTGTAGGGTGTGGTAGGGGTGTAGGTATGTGGTGGGTGTATGTGGTGGGGGCTTAGGGATGTGATGGGGGTGTAGGTGTGTGTGGTGGGAGCTGAGGGTGTGAGTGGTTGGGGTGTAGGTGTGGTGGGGGTGTAGATGTGTGTGGTGGGGGTGTAGGGGTGGGGTGGGGTCAGAGTCAGAGTTCGGAAATGGCAAAACACACAAGACCTTGGCCTCTCACGAGTCGCCACCTGCCGACAGTATATTGCAAAAAGGTGTTGCAACAAAAGTCCCCCATGGGGTAAACTCTTCTATTAGAGCTATATGCCAGTTGTAACAGTGTAACTTACCCGGATATGCAGGTCCTGGAAAAAGGAGAGGAGTGTCTGCCTGATGAGCATCCATTCCCCATTGCTTAACGACCCGAAGGTCTGCAAAGCAATGTAAGCGTACCAACATTACAATGTGCACCAAACCACCAGAGCGTCAGTCTAAGCAGCTCACCCCTCCATCCCTGTCACTGTCACCAGCCTCGAGAGTCCTGAGATGTTGACAGGACGTAAAACTCCAACAATTAAAGCTGCCTAGTCCGATGAAATACCAAATTTTCAAAACCAAACCAATTATCTAGATTTTATTTTACATATCTAAATTAGATACTGGTGCACTTATTACACATTTGTTTCTGCGTAGAAGGCAATATTGAGTCAATTTAACAGAACCTGTTACTGCAGAAGTCTATGGTGTCAGAGTTTTGGCAAGCTTGCCAAAACTAATTTTCCATGTTTACACTCAAAATATCTAAAAAGTTTACCCTTTAAAATAAAATTAACTTTGAACTAATGTAAAGTAGATACTAGTGATTGATCTAATATATTTATCTCAGAAAAAATACAGAAATTCAAAACCATCGGACTATGCAACTTTAACCAGCCTCGGGAATACCCAGTAGTTGGTAGGGCCACGCCCAGAGGCACCAAGGCACCCTCAGGGTTGTCTGATTGAGTGATTGGTGATGACTTAACGCAGTGTAGTCAGCAAAGGCCATATACCCGGCGAAAATTAGTAGAATATATTCTGTCATTTTGATTTCACGAAAAATTGTGTCCCTACACATTTAAATGTCAACAGAAAACTTGACGTGCGATTTTTAAACGGCAAAATTGGTGTTAATTTACCGTAACAGTTTTCTCACAAAACATGGCTAAAATTACTAGAGGTGATGCAGTTCAGTTGTCCTGAGGAACTGCTCAAATTTGTCTACTTTTTTTTTTATAGGCAAAGAGATTCTGCATCTTATTTATATTAAATGGATTAACCGGGCCAGTGCAACAGGCATGGGGTTTTGGGAGGGGGGGGGGGATTAGTGCGCTAAGTTAGAGTAGTGTCCACTACACTCAACTCAACCCAAAGTTATGGACCAAAATTCAATTTAAGACTAATTTGAATTATTTCAAAGCCCACATACACATTTCTTGGCACACGGCAATTATGACAAATCAGGACAGGAAGAGTAGCAGAAATTACTCTTTTTTTTAAAACTATTAATATAGTTTTTTTGGTTTCTTTATTGAATGCTATTGGAGGGACATACCTTACTGAGTAGATCGTAGACACGGTTCACCTGGCCAGTGGCCTGTTCATTTTCGCAAGCAAACTCGCGGATAGCGTCCATGTGATTCAAGGTTATCAGCAGGATATCGTTGGGGCATACGGCCAGCGACACCTGGTACTTGACCGCCATCGTCATTAGGTCATACAGCTGAAAGCAAGTCGCACAATCCGTTGGATTATTTATATATGGGTCGTTTCATGGTAAATGGGGCCAAAGTGTGACATGAGCGCAAGAATGAATACTGTGTATTTCCCTAATTTTTTCGCTGAGTAGCCAACTCCTGTCCATATACATAGTGGTAATGTGAAGAAAAAGATAGCTGAGGCTACCATTCTGTCAGAAGAACAAGAACTAATTAAATAGCAAGCCCAAGTCTGGACTGATTAATCAACAAGTGTGGATTGATTAAAGCTGCATCGTCTGATGAAAACATCAAATTTTCAAAACCAAAACAATTATCTAGATTTGATTCTACATATCTACCTTAGATACTGATGCATTTATTAAGCATTTACCGGCACATAGAAGGGAACACTTAGTCAATTAATAGAACCTGTTACTGCAGAAGCCTATGGTGATAGAGTTTTGGCAAGCATGCACAAATTAATTTAGCATGTTTCCATTTCAAATATCTCAAAAGTTTGCGACTTAGAATAAAAGTTACTTCAAACCAAAGTAAGGTAGATTATAATGAACAATCTAATGTGTTTATCTCAGTAAATGAGAGAAACTCAAACCATCGGACTATGCAACTTTAATCAAAACAATTATTTAAGAAATTTGATTGCGTGAAACAATTATTTTTTATGTTGTGATCCCCTAAGTATTGAAATGCACTGTAAAGAAATCTGCATAGGATGATTATCTTCTTCCCGATTTTGAGTTGTGGACGTAACAGAATAGAAGGGGACACCAAAAATAATATGAAACTTCAATTTCAAATTTATTTCATACAGCTTAGTTGGAAAATTGTATGAAACTTCAATTTCAATTTTTTTTAATGCAGCTTAGTAGGAAAGTTATATTACTAGTCATGATACTCCAAAATATGCTTGCACATGCAACTGTACCAGGGGGTTTCTTGTTGAAGCTCAGGTATAAACAAGCAAGGGACACGACAGTTACGTCCAGAACCAGTTTAATCACCATGGTTACGATGCTATTGTTGGACCCAAATAAAGCGATCAATATAGGGGAGTAGTCCATCTGTGGAGGTGGTCGGTTAGGGAGGCTTTACTGCATTTGCATGCTAAATGAACATTTATTTCAAGTAAGAGTCTCTTTTTATTATTTCCTTGACTAACAGGTAATATTCTAGTGGTCCGTAGTGGTCCGTTAGTCATAAAGGTCTAGTAGGCTGTTGAATAGTCCACATTCTCCATGTAACAAATTCATGCCTTTAAAACACCATATTTTTTTTAATGAAAATGTTGGCTTTTTTTTTACTATGTCACATTAGGTCTTAATTATTTCATATCTATCCCTCCAAGGTGTAAGAATACCAATTCTATAAAGAAAATACCTCCTCTACTCTTTCCATAATTGTTTTTGACCATTACATACAGGAAAATACATTGGCCCCATTTACCATGAAAGGACCCATATATATATAAACAAATTAAGATAAAAATATGATGAGAATGGACTAGCTTTTGAGATATTTGGAGTTCAAACCTGCAAAATAATTTCAGTCAATCTGTGTGCAAACCAGTTAAAGCTATGTACAATATGTCGTTTTTTGTTTGTTGGTTGTTGGAGGTTTACGTCCTGGCAACATCTATGGTCATATCAGGATGAGTACAGACTAGTGACAGTGCGCACTCATGGTGACTTTATAGTTCTGCCCCACTGGGAAATCAGGCTAGCAGAACCATATCCCACATGACCCAATATCCTGATACTGAGCTAACCAGCCCTTGCCCTATATTTTTCTATTCGTATGCAAAAGCTAGCGAAATGTTTTTAAGGGGTGTGGGTATGTATCTTCAAATCCAGGTCATGATTTCGTTGTGAAAATATTATGATTTCATCGGAATACGCAACTTTAATGACAGTTACTTTGAAGGGAATAATTTTGTCTTGTACGCGATATAAATTCATATGGAACTTAACAAACCCCAACAAACTAGACCTCATGGGTGGGCGGACTGCTTTCACATGGGCCTCAGCCTTCGGTTTCGACTACTTTGAAATTACCCTGCCCATGCCCCACTTGGGGCAATACCAATTACATAGGTCGATGTGCATTTAAAATCATGCCTTTTGTAATACTGTGCTATAGTAATTATTACAGTAATCACTCACCTTATCCATACTGGCGCTGTTAAGTCGCATAATGGAGGCATGTGCAAGACGATCAAAGACTGTGCGCAAAGCCTTCTTTGAGTACAGTTCCTGGGGCTTGAACATGTCGTCCATGAACCGCTTGTTGAACATAGTTATTGTTATGTCATGAAGCACTGAAGAAAATATAGATCACATTATCAACCGGAGCCAAGGCAAGCAACGAGTTTGTTCCCAATTAATACATGACTAAAATTAAAACGTAGATCGAACCATGCCTGACACTATTTCCACCACCCAGAGATTCAATTGGTTGGTTGTTGGAGTTTTACGTCCTGGCAACATCTAAGGTCATATCAGGACAGAAACTGACTTGTGACAGTGCACACTTATGGCAACTATATAGTGCTGTCCCACTGGGAAATCAGGCTGTCAGCACCATGACCCAATATCCCACTCAGTCACCTTATTCTGACACTGAGCTAATCAGTCCTTGCCCTATCCTAGTAATGCCAAGCACCAGGCTAGGAAGCGACAAGTATCAATTTTATAAGCCATTGGTTTGACTCGATTGGAACTGAACTCCCGACCTTCCGCACCCGAGGCCCACGCTCTACCGATTCGGCCACCGCGCCCGGTCGAGATTTGATTGGAGAAGCAACATGACAATACAGGTGTTGAGAACATGCACTGGTGCAGTCCATGTTTAATGCTAGAGACCACCCGCGGATTGACATATTTGGAAACAGCGGATGAGGCAATGTTGAACACTGTATTGTAATGTTAGCAGTTAGTTGGTAATGCCGAAACAACTAAGGCATTCTCGTATTCCATCCTCCAATACATTGCGTTATATATGGAGGTGAAACTTCATCTAGTAGGTGTACTTCATCCTCTTCTGCCATGGATCCCTTTTTAATATTTAAATTTGGAATGTAGCTATATTAGTTGTAGATAAAAGATTAACCCCGTACTACAGTAGCCTGAACAGAGTCAGGGGTGAATCTTTTATTTACATTAGTTGTGAATTCCTACACTCAATATCGACACTAGTACTTGTCCACTACTAAGTAACTTAAGCTGAGATTCCGTACACGCGGTATGCGAATGCGAATGCGGCAAAAAATCGAAACGCCTTGAAGTCAATGGGCTACAACCCTTACATGCGGTATGTGGTAGCGAATGCGAATGCGTTTTTCCGATCGGTCCATGTAGCGATCGGTGCGGCATGCTGCAAGCAGGGTGCGAATAGATACCTGAGTCTGATGTGTCCATTAGTTTAACACTAGGAGAGGCGACTGAGCATTACGGAACGGTCACACACAGGGGTGCGGAGGGGACACACAGGCATAGAGGGGTGCCGTGTACATAGTGATTAGTGTGTGAGGAGGGGAAACATATGGTGGTGGTGGTGGTGGTGGTGGTGGTGGTGGTGGTGGTGGTGGTGGTGGTGGTGGTGGTGGTGGGAGTGTACATAGTGATTAGTCTCACATGGGGGTTCCTTCCTTTATAATTGCCAAAGCATAGATAAAGCTGAGATTCCTTACACGCGGTATGCGGTCTGCGAATGCGAATGCGAATGCGGCAAAAAATCGAAACGCCTTGAAGTCAATGGGGTGCAACCCTTACACGCGGTATGCGAATGCGAATGCGAATGCGAATGCGAATGCGACAACTCGATCGGTCCCTGTAGCGATCGGTCCGGCATGTGGCATGCGACACTGGGGTGCGAATAGAAAAGCATCAGTCGCATTTGTCCATTGATATAAGGCTGGAGGAGGCGACTGATAATTACGGACAGCCAGGACAAGGTAGAGCGCGGACCTGTTAGGAAGCAGTCTCCAAGGCTGCTGAGTGGAAACATATGGTAGTGGTGGTGGTTCGGGTTGCTAAAAATGCTACCAGAGCCACAAAAATATGAATACTTATCTATAATTTGGTTATAATAAAGGTAGGAACCCCCACGAGTAGAAATAGCACACATAAAGACAAAATAATGGTTTTGTTGACCGAAAAGGACGGTCCTAACATGGGGTGTGAATAGAAAAGCATCAGTCGCATTTATCCATTGATATAAGGCTGGAGGAGGCGACTGATAATTACGGACAGCCAGGACAAGGTAGAGCGCGGACCTGTTAGGAAGCAGTCTCCAAGGCTGCTGAGTGGAAACATATGGTAGTGGTGGTGGTTCGGGTTGCTAAAAATGCTACCAGAGCCACAAAAATATGAATACTTATCTATAATTTGGTTATAATAAAGGTAGGAACCCCCACGAGTAGAAATAGCACACATAAAGACAAAATAATGGTTTTGTTGACCGAAAAGGACGGTCCTAACATGGGGTGTGAATAGAAAAGCATCAGTCGCATTTGTCCATTGATATAAGGCTGGAGGAGGCGACTGATAATTACGGACAGCCAGGACAAGGTAGAGGCGGACCTGTTAGGAAGCAGTCTCCAAGGCTGCTGAGTGGAAACATATGGTAGTGGTGGTGGTTCGGGTTGCTAAAAATGCTACCAGAGCCACAAAAATATGAATACTTATCTATAATTTGGTTATAATAAAGGTAGGAACCCCCACGAGTAGAAATAGCACACATAAAGACAAAATAATGGTTTTGTTGACCGAAAAGGACGGTCCTAACATGGGGTGTGAATAGAAAAGCATCAGTCGCATTTGTCCATTGATATAAGGCTGGAGGAGGCGACTGATAATTACGGACAGCCAGGACAAGGTAGAGTGCGGACCTGTTAGGAAGCAGTCTCCAAGGCTGCTGAGTGGAAACATATGGTAGTGGTGGTGGTTCGGGTTGCTAAAAATGCTACCAGAGCCACAAAAATATGAATACTTATCTATAATTTGGTTATAATAAAGGTAGGAACCCCCAGGAGTAGAAATAGCACACATAAAGACAAAATAATGGTTTTGTTGACCGAAAAGGACGGTCCTAACATGGCTCAGTTTAGGATGTTAGGACCGTCCCAATCGGGAGACTGACGGTTACCGTGTGTAAGGAATCCTAGCTTAAAGCTAAAAATGCTACCATATGCACATAAATATGAATACCAATGAATGTACACATGGGTGCACACTTTTATATGCTGCTTACCGCATGCCGCACGCTGCATGCCGTGTGTAAGGAATCTTCCCATTCGCATACCATATGCCGCTTGCCGCATGCCGCATGCCGCTTACCGTGTGTAAGGAATCCTAGCTTAACTATTCCTATTTCTGTGGATTAAGGTAGGAACCCCTATCTGAGACCTCGCCGCATGCTGCATACCGCATGCTGCATACCGCGTAGAAGGAATCATGCCATTCGCATACCGCATGCTGCATACCGCGTATAAGGAATCCTAGCTTTACTAAAAAGTAACGGGCTATGCTAAAAAAGCATTTACGACCAGGCTTTACAAATTACAGCCATAAAATATGGCAATTCAGACAACCCACAAGGTTGGCTTGCCTGGTCAATTGACTGTTCACATAAACCCCGGTTTTGGCTAAATAAAATTGGCATAGCGTGATTAATGTACAACAGAGCAACAAAAGTATATATATATTGTTAACCCTCTCAATGAGCTCTATCGATTTAGCATGGTTTCAATGCAACCAGAACAACTTTGAAAAATGACCGACATCCCTACTACTACTAGTACTAGTAGTAGTAGTAGTACTAGATTACATTTGTCATCCTCTGCAATTCATAACGGCCGTAATTGATTAAAAAACTCGGATCATCTGAACCACTTTTTTTTAGCATGAGCAGGCCCTAGAACCTTGGGTTGCATAAACGAATACGCTCGGGTCAGAAAAAATGGTGGCTTATTCCCAAACCTTTTTTTTCTCTTAAAAAAAACACACAAAAAACAATATAACTAGATTAGAGTGTTTGAGCTGTATGCTCAGGCCAAGTCAGGGCCCATCACATGTGGTGAGGATGCTCTGAATCTGCTGGCGTTATCTGGGTGTATCCTGGAATCTGTGGTTCATCTGGTATTGTTGTTAACACTTTGTCAAGCTGCACTTTGAATGATTGTACACTGCAGTTTCATTGATTTCTAATGTAAGCTGGCATTGTATTGAATAGATGGACTCCTTGGACAGAAAGACTTCCTTCCCGCAGTGTTCTTGTTGACTGAGGCTTTTGTATTTATTGCTGGTACCATACCAAGTCTACCATCTAGTCTTTTTGAATGATACATTGTTATGTCATAGTTTGGCACTTTGCCTTCAATCATTTTCTAGGTGTATATAATTCAGGACACGAGACGGAGCTATAGTATGGCAATTTATTCAGGAAGAATGGTAGTGGAGTGAGGTAAGGCAATGGTAAATGTATGGGTTATAGGATGTATAGGCATGTGGGTTAAGTTCAAGTTCATGATCGGACTAGGTAGAGTCATAGTGTCTTAAGTAGGTAATGTTCAGTGTTCATGTTGATCGGTCCGTAGTGGTCCGTTAGTCATAAGGACAGTTAATCGAGGTAGGTAGAAGTCAAGGTTGTGTGGTGAGGGGTCTGTAGGTGACCCGGGCCTCAACCAAATAGTGTGGAGAGTGCCCGGGTCGCGACCGAGAACGCGTCGGCCTTCACGTATTGGTGTATAGCAGTCGAGCGCCAGTGGCCGAGGTCTTTAACGTCTTGTATCGTGGCGCCCGCCCGGGCGCATTCTTGGGCGGCGCCCCTCCTGAGGCTGTGTAGTGTGTAGTCGTCCGACCTAGGGGTCAGGTTGCTGTCGAGCGCCCGTCGTAAGGCCCAAGTGAGGGTCGAGACCGTTAGTGGGGCGTGGTCGTCTATGAAGGCGGGGCCGGACGCCGGCGGGTCAGTGGTCGAGGCGTAGCGGTACCAGGCACGCACCGGGCAGTAGCGTGATCCGCGGATCGCTGGTACATGTATCGCGTACGGATTGGTAGTCGATCCCGAGGTCTTGGAGGATCGGACCCGTAACGTTAGGTGGGTGGTGGAGTATGTGACGTCAGAGGCCTTTAGTGTGTGTCCCGGGTCGTCCGGTGGTTCCCTTGGCGGAGCAGGGTGAAGTACCCGAGGAGAGTTGCAGCCGTGAGGACCTGGGCACGCCGGCCTGCGGCCTGGAAGTATCGGACGACTGCCTTGAGGTGCCGGACGGTCAGGGGGGGGTGCTTGCCGGGCGAGATGACGGGACGTCCGGTACACCCCCCGCTTGATAATGGTGATCATGTATGTGTCGAACGGGCGGACCTTCCCGGACTGTAGGGAGACCCATGTCCTAGCGGCACTGAGATAGTTCATTATAGCGCCTGGGGACCTTAGCGTGGTGGTGAGGTCGAGTATGAAGGAGGCGATGTTCATTTGTGTAGGTGATAGGGGGCTGTAGGAGGCGTTCCGGGCATGTCGGAGGTAGGTCGCTTGTTCTTCCATGTCCCAGCTGCGAGGCCCGCCCGGAAGAGTTGTGCGATTCCGTCCTGCTTGTGTGTGCCTGGGGAGAGAGAGGCAAAGTTAAACGATCTCCCCAGGCTAGATGTCGGCTAGGAGTGTGTCGTCATGTCGGACCCGTACTCGCACGAGGTACATGTCATCAACGAATTGTTCTGCCCGACGGCGGGCCTGGTCATCGAATGGGGCCCTACTGAGGGCGTCAGAGAAGGCAATGTCTACCCCGGGTTTGTGCAGTACTCGGACCTCGCAGGAGTTCAGCGCGGCGTACCTCCAGACGGCCCTCGCACAGGCGCATAGGACGGGGTCCTTGCCTGCGCCAGAGGAGAGGACGTTCTGGGAGGCCTGGTTGTCGGTGTTTACGAGTATAGAGTAGTCCTGCGGGTTGGGGGGCCCCAGGGCGTGGAGGGCCACTACCAGGTTTAGTGCCTCGAGCTGGTGTATCGTATGATGCTCGCTGAGGAGGTCGTGGTCATATAGTTCGGAGATGTAGCCAGACGGGGAGTGGGCTCCGCCCGCCTTGAGGGACGAGTCACACTCGATGATCCAGTCATGGAGGGGCGGGGGGCGTAGTAGTACGACCCCATTGCTGGCGTGAGCGTATGATAGGAACCATGTGATGTCCTTAATCATGTCGGTCGTTATGGGGTGTTTCCCTGTGTGTGGGGTGCTCCTGAGGGTGTCGAGGATTCGATTCATGAATCTCCGCGCGGGTCGGACGCACTTGGCTATGTGTTGTAGTCGTCCGACCAGACGCTGAAGGTCCTTGCGTGATGCCCGGGTCTGTTCGGTCCATGCGGCGCATTCCTCGACCACCTCACTGAGCTTCTCGGTAGGGATGCGGACTGTCATGTCAATGGTGTCGACGGTAAATCCAAGCCAGTCGATTTTTTGTGTGGGAGGTACGCATTTCTGCGGGGACAGGGCCAGTCCGAGGTCAGCCGCGAGCTCGGTGGCGGCTAGGTATGCCTTTACTGCCTCCTCCTCGGTGGCCGCCGCCCCGACGAAGTCGTCGAGGTAGCATAGTGCATGATGGCCCTTCTGTCGTAGGAGGTATACCACCGCGTTGGTGGTGCAGGCGCATGCCATCGAGGAGGTGCGGCACCCAAAGGGTGGGGCAGTGTCAAAGTAGGTGCTTCCGTCCAAGGTTATGCCGAACAGTGGAACCGACAGGGGGCAGGTCCGGTGCTGACGATAGGCCCTGGCGAGGTCTATCGTCCAGATGTAGGTTCCTTGTCCGAGTCGTGTTACCTCGTCCGTCAGGTTGGTGATATTAGGGAGTGTGTAGGTCACTGGTCGTCCTTGGTAGTACCCCTTTCGCATCCCCGAGTTGACACTTGCACCCCTGGGGTAGCTTAGGTCGACGATGACCCGGCGCTCGTCAGTGTTCTTTTTTGCACGGGTCATCATCGGGCTCGTTTGTACCCAGGGGTGGAATGGAGGGGTGGAGAAGGGGCCGAGGAGGACACCGCGCCTCGACTCGCTACGGACGTATCGCCGTATCCACTCAAAGTTGGCGGGGTCTTCACGGTGGTTGTCGGGCGATGGGACAGGTGGGTCGTCTGCGGTGTAGTCCGCTGGCCAGCCAAACTCGAGGAAGTCTAGGAGCTGGTCATCATGGTAGTCTTTGAGGTGGGCCCTCCATCGGACGATTCGGACGTCAGAGGGAACGGGGATCCTCGCGACTATGTGGTTGGGGAGGCCGGTGCCCCTGACCTCATCGTATATGTAGTTGTAGACCATGTTCCTCCAGACGTCTGGGATTGAGGTGGGCCATATCCTAATTAGGATGTTTTTGTAGGATATGGGCGTGTGTGGTGGGTTGTATGGCGTGGGTGGTATTTTGCCGTTGTCGTCGTTCACGTCGTCGACATCTTCGGCTGCGTGTTCGCGGTCGTGGTAAGTCAGGAGGGCATCGGGCGGTTCAGCTCCCGAGTGTGTCGATTCGGTCGGGCGATCGTTGTCGGTGGTTTGTCTGTGTAGGGGTCGTACACAGACGATGGCAGCGCCCGCCGGGTCATAACGTATGACCGCAGATGTGGATGGGGTGTTGTGTGTGTGGGCCGAGGGTTGTGGCGTGGTTTGGGACGTGTCGGGTTTGGTCGGGTCGGTTTTGGTCGGGTAGGGTAGCGGGGATGTCGCCGCCGTTTTGGTGTGTGTCTGTGGTGGCGGGCTCAAACCGTGAGTCGGGGGGCGGTGGGGGTGTTGTGGTTGGTGTTTCGCGCATGGTTATTTTTGTTTTGGTGTGCGGGTAAGGGGCGTGTGGGTGTTTGGAGTGCAGTGTCGGCGGCAGGGTGGGTGGGTATGGGGGGTCATGTCTGGGAGCAGATGTTGGGGGGGGGGGGTTGAGTGGGTGTGGGGGCGGGGGTGTGGTTGGGGGTGGGTAGGGTTAAGGGGTGGGCCATGTGGTGTTGCGTCACTGCGGCTATCTCCTTGATTTTCGTCCCTGGCGGCGGCGGTTGGGTCGGTCTGGGTCGTTGTGATTCCGTAATGTGCATTAACGGTGCCATTAGTGTCTGTGGCGGCGGTCTGCTCCGAGCCGGTGTGTGCGGTGTAGTGTTCGCGCCCTCCGTCAGGGGTGGTTGGCGGTTGGGATTTGGAGCTGCTCGCGCCCTTTTTTCCATGCAGCCGTTGGTGGGTTGAGTGGGTGGGTGGGTGTTGAGCGTCCCCACGTGGTGTTTTGGCAGGAGGAGCAGGGGGTGCCCCATCCTCTTGATTTTTGGCGGGAAGCTGCCTGGCTTCGCCGTCTGGTGTAGTGGTGCGGTGGTCTGAGGCGGGTGCGGCGTCGTTGTGGGTATCGGTGGAGGGGGGTTGGTTACTTTCTTCTCCGCGTGCCGCCTCTAGTATGTCGGGGCAGTTGGTTAGGGTGAGTGCCGCACCCAGTCCTGGTGGGTAGGGTGTGGGGGCGTCCAGGCGCCATTCCATATGTTCGCCTTCCACGTGTCGTGTTGCACTTATTATGGATAGTGGGATGGCTGGGTTCTCGTGGGGTGGGTCTCGGGTGTCGCTCTGCTCGGCCTGACCCGGGCCGCCTAACGAAAATCCGCTTTGGGGTTCTCCTCGGTCTCCTGTGCCGCAGCTCTATTTTCCATCTGTCTTTTCTTATTATTACAATCTTGTTCACGGTGAGGATTTGCCTTCCTATATTTGTTCGCGCACCACGCACACAGGTGGGCGAATCGTTCTGCCCCAACCCCGTGTGAGGCGGTGAAGCCGCAGTCAGTGCCCCAGTTCCACCTGTGGCACGGTCTACCTTCCGTCTCGCTGTTGAACTCTGGGCGTTTGTACGGTGTTGCGTGTGAGGCGCTCTGGTCGTCCGCTCTGTATGTGGTGGCTCTTATTGTGTTACTAGCGTTAGCCGTTCGTTTTTGCTCTTCCTTCCTGATGCCGGATAGGCATGACGCTCGCTGGACATCTTTTATGGCATGGTCGTCTTTCCACCCTTTGGGCAGTCGTCCGTCATCGATCATAGAAAAGATTTTTTCAGACCAGGCTTAGCAAGTGTCCCACTGCCAGTCGGCCGCCATTTCGAAGATCTCGTCCTGGTGGTCGAGGATGGGGGCGATCCAGGACTGGGGGATGCGTGAGTCCTTCCTCACTCTAGATAGTGCGGCCAGATATTCATGCCAGTTGCTCTCTCCCAGTGCAACTTTCCCTTTTCGCTCGTCCCTTATAACATATGTGTGTGGCAGAAAGTGGTGCCTACCTCGCTTGGCGTGTTTGGGGGGGCGCTGTTGGAGTCGATTATGGCGTCGATTATCCCCCTCTGTCGGTCGTCGTCCTCGCTGGATGAGGCAGAGCTTGTGTGGCACCTGTGTCTGCTCCGTCTGGTGTTTTGTCGGTCGTTGGACTGGGAGCGCTCATGGTGGTGCTCGCGTCTTTTCCCCCGTCTATGGTCGGGGGTGGCGTGTCTAGGTGTGCGGCCACGTGGTGATGGCGGTGTACGTGGTGAGTCTGGGTTGTCGCGTCTCCTCCGTTTTGCAGCGGGTCGGTCGTCTTCTGGGCTTGTGGCGGTCATCGTCCTTTTGTCTTGTCTGTTCGACTCAAGGGCCGCGAGACGTGTCTTCATGTCCTTGGCGAACTGAGCGTGTTGGGTCATTGACTCAGTGACCGATTTGCGCAGTAGTGCCATCTGCGCCGCCGGCGACTCTCCGCCACTGCCGGTGTCGTTCGGGGTTGTAGGGACGACTTTTTTCGTGACCACTGACCTGGGTCGCCCCCGGCGTGCGGGCACCCGAGGGGTGGATGCGGCATCAGCGGTGTCTGGGTCTGTGTCTTGTCTGTTTGTCGCGGCCGCTACGGATCGTCGGGTAGTCTTGCGTGGCGGCATCGTGGTGTAGTATGTGGAGGGCGGCCAGTGGCGTGCGGAGAGCGAAGTTGGAGGTGTTGTCGGTGGGTCGTCTGGGTGAGAAGTGGCTGTGGGCTTGGGGGCGGAAGTGGAGAGGGTTTTTGCTGGGTGCGGGCAGCGGCACCAGCACAGGGCAGGTGCCGCCACCTGGAGGTAGGTGGGGGTATGAAGCCCGGGGGGGGGGGGGGGGGGGGGGGGTGCTGGAGGAAAGGGGGGGGGGGGGGGGAAGGGAAGGAGGTGGTGAGGATAGAGGGGGGGGGGGGGGGTCAGCTCCTCCTCGGTCCCGAATTACCCATATTGCGAAACAATATGAACAATTTGATATCTCTCACATCGACGTTCAAAGCAATAGATTTTGAGGAATTTTAGTCTGTCCCAGTAATCCAGGCTCTTGGGCAGTATTCGATTAAACAACTCGGGTCACCCGAGCCGCTTTTTTGGCGCATGCGCACATCCTACAGACTTCAGTTAAACCACTATAACTACAGGAAAATAGGATTTAAAGTACTTTATGATTGCATAGTTTAGCTATATTTCCATTTCATTAATCTGGGTTATTACAAAAAAAAACATTAAAAAAACACAGAGGACTTGTACTGCTACATGACGATACCAGCACAAATGTGACGGCAAGATGGTAAGCTAAACTATATTTTTCTTCACATTACTGGTATATGTATCGACAAGAGTTGACTACTCAGTGAGGGGAAAAAAGGGAAATACACTATATTAATTTGTAACCCTCATGTATTATGTAGATAAAAGATTCACCCCATACTTAAAGTACAGGGCTGAACACAAACTCGGCGAAAATTGATTTAGTATGGAACTGGAAGTGGAACCCCTGGCTCCAGTGTCAAATGGTTACTTAAAAATTCAGGGATGAAAGTGGTCTCCGGGAAAAAAAGCGGAAATGCTGATATTCTCCCATAGGTTTAGCATTGTCAGGGAATCGCGGAAAAATACCGGAAGTCGGGTCTGAACTAAGCCTTGTTGCGATTGCATTATGGCCCATATCTAACAGTTTCTTGCTGAGGCTTTATGTTCTAACTACATCTAAGGTCATATAAGAACGGGATTTGAACCACCGAACTGTTGTCATATACATCCCATCTTTTGGAATTTTGTTTAACATTAATCGGTGGATATAAGAAATCCTGGAAATCCGCGAAACCACGGATGTCTTTCATCTCTGAAAATTATATCGGCACAGAGTTGGTTAAATGAGAGAGAATGCAAAAAGACAAGATGGCGGCGATAAAATGACGTCGGTTTTATTTGTTAAATTCCTTAATTTACATGTTTTATTATATTTTTCAAATCATAAATAGCAGGTAAATTAGATAGAGGATTCACCCTGTACTCGCAGTACACAGGTGAATACCAATATAAAAGCTGTCAAAATACCTATATAAAAGCTGTCAAAAAGGCGGGTAAACGAAATGAGAGCCTAAATTCACAATCTAAGAAGCAACACTTATTCTTTATACATGTATGTCTTCATATTTCCACTCTACCTTTGAATTGAAAAATATAATAAAACATATAGTTTAATATATTGTAAAGGTGAAATCGAGGGCGTTCTATCGCCGCCATATTGTCTTTTTGCATTCTCTCCCATTTCACCAACTCTGCGCCGATATAAGTACCCATTTGATACTGGAGCCAGGCATTCTACTTCCTGCTCCATACTAAAGCTATTTTCGCCCGTATCTATACTACGTTGTCGTTCACCTGTGTACTACAAGTACAGGGTGAATCTGTTATCTACGGGTAAATATGATATGCATGTGCAGAATATATTTTGCTTCTTAGATTAAGAATTTATCCACTCAAATCATTTCCCCTCCATGTCAAAATTCTTCGCCAGTTTTTCTAATGGGTTGGGTTTCACCCCTGTACTGTAATTACAGGATGAATCTTTTATCTAACCTACATGTAACACTTTGGTAGAGGCTTGCAAATCCGCGCAAACGGTCCTGACGCATCGTCCCATAGGAAAAACGTGACCAAGCAGGCTGAGGGTGTTGCTTCACCAATCGTATCTCTATGGGTGCAAGCTTTCACTGCTCAGCCGTGCTACATGGCAAATGGACCTCATAAAATAAACACCACCAGCTTAATAAACATGTTGTTTCTTTGTGTGCAAAGCGATGTTATTGTATCTAGTGCAATTTTCAAGATATTTGAGTTTGTCTGAGGTGCAAAGTGATCTATTTCACTTGGCAGCTGGGTCTCCTGACCAAAATGCAGCATTCTGATCGGTTTCTCATGTGCTGTTGTTTACATTTACATGATGCAGGCCATGTGCTTTTGTTGTTTAGTGTATTTTTTACTAATAATTGTCAGTTATTTATCATAGATAGTGCACACACATACTTAAACAACAGCTTTCTATAGGACTTTGTATTAATAATTTGTCCTGTTTATTTACTTTTTTACTCAGGTCAAAAGTTGGCAACTGAAAACCAATAGATTAACTCAACAAATTAGCCTGTATTTCTGATACATAAACTGTATTAACTTTTTTGGGGGTACATCAGTTGTTTAAGCAGGGGAAATTTCAGTCGCAGAGGACTGGTCTTCCTCATTCCACTGCTCCTTGCCCTATCCTAGTAATGCCAAGCGTCTGGCTAGGAAAGGACAAGTATCAATTTTTAAGTCATTGGTTTGACCCGACCAGGATTCGAACCCACGATCTACCAGCACGGGAGACGGACGCTCTAACTCATTCGGCCATCACTTTTGCTTCTGCTAGGCCTGTAAAGTCCATATATATGTTAAATTAAAGGGTTTGGTGTATTTTAACAGAATAAATTTGTTTTGTACAGCTATTTGAATTTGTTCTGCAAGTATCTAACTTTGGCCTCATTTACCATGAAAAGACCCATAATGGCCATTCTCGATGTCGGCATGATGTCACAACCCCGGAAACTAGCCCGCGAAGGGTAAAATACCGCCATGATGTGTGCTGCGGCAATGCTATGTCTATGGGGAGCATTTATTTTTGTAAAATAAATTTTAAAACTTTCATCGAATCAATTAAAAATATCTTAATGCACAATTGAAGAGGAAGATCTGATGTATTTAATTTAACCTAAGAGCAATTTTCTCCGAAAGTATTAAAAACAGAGATAATAGTGAAAGTTGGGATATTCTGAGTGTCAGTGCCAGTGTTAGCCTTACCAAATCATGGCCTCAAAAACTATTTTCGCCAAATAAATTCAAGAACTTCCAATTGGCTGATAACAAAAAAGCTGAATATGAAATTATAGAGAAAGATCTGAACTATTTAATAGAAACAAGAGAAATTTGCTTTCAAAGACAAAGCACTAAAAAGCACAAATCACTGTGATAGATAGGGTAGTTTTAATGTTGTTTCTATGAGAGTGGCATTTGTTTTACCCTTCGCGCGCAGTGAACCCCAAAAGTGCCCGGATGTCCGACATCGAGAATATGATTTATCTATGGCCGTAATCGATTAACACGACCCGGGCGACTCGGGTCATCCGAGTCGTCTGAATTTCAAATCGAACACCGCGAGTGGAGTTGACAATAACACGTGCCGTGTGCAAAACGACCCGACGCCAGTAACCCACCTCTTGGCTGGGGTTTGCTAGGAACGATGACGTCACACCTGAGCTGGTACCTGTACCTACCACTACAAGTCCTATTCGTTGTTTTAATGCTTTTTTAAAAATAACCCAGATTGTCAGCTTATACGATCCTAAAATACTTTAAATCCTATTTTGCTTTACTTATATTGGTTATTAAAACAAATAATTAGGTTTTAGATTAAACCACCATTTTTTCCACCCTGAGCGTGCAGAAACTTATTCGGTTATTCGACCCGAGTCTGCAGGATGTGCGCATGCGCCAAAAAGTGGCTCGGGTGACCAGAGTCGAATAATCGATTACGCCCATTATGATTATCACCAGCTAGCCTTAGGCTAGCCTGAGCTTATCATGTTAATTGTTAATGTTATGATCTGTTTTACGCTTCACCTTTCTTTGACTTTTCCAGTTGTATGTTCTGTGCCTTCAATCGCTGGTCAAGAATGTACATCATCTCCCCTCCTAGGTTGACGAAAAGTAGTGGCAATGTTTTCAAACTCAAAGACATCTTGAGGGTGTTTTGTCTCACCAACTAACTTGAATAATAAACAACTTTTCACAGGTAGATTCCAATATGGCGAACCGAACTCCGCGAAGCAAGCGTCGCCGGTGACCGACGCCTCTGCGCGATCTAAAATGAACACTGACGAGATCTACAAAGTTGTTATACTAGAAAGCACACTGTTAATTCGCAGGTACATATCGAGTCGCCAGCGCCCTATATATTTACGTGGGGCGCCATCTCGCGGGAAACATGTCGTTTTGTTGTATCGACTGTTCACCAGATGGCATTGTGAGGAGATGTGCGCTCGGTTATTTAAAAATATCAAGGTTACTCGAAGACAACAAAGCCATAGTACTTAACTGATTAATTCTAAATACTAGTAAGGAACGTAGCATACGTACTAAATGCGCTATAATTACGCAAGAAATTAATAAGAATACTGCTTCCGGACGAGGTCAGAGGTCAACGTTGATTTGGTCGCCATATTGGCTTCGATATATTCTGAAGATGGCTTCTTTCAGATGAAAGAGGTTTCTTTTGGAGGCCTCAGGATCTATTTACTGGACTTAATTCAAAACGGAAATTTGTCAGTAATAGTCTTAAACAAAGGCAGCATTTTCCCTTAACTTTTTATTCCCAAAGGTACGTATACATCTATGTAATATGCCGTTTTCGCTCCTAGATCTGCTGCAAATAGTAGTCCGATCTGCAATCAATGTCAAGGACGCTTTGGCCGGTCTCAGGAGAAGGGAATACAATGGGGTTTCTGTGCAATTATATTTTATCGTGTTATGATCCTGGTGAGCGAGACATATTTATCTATTAGGTGAATCTGCAGAGTCTAGACAGACCGAAAAGGCCCTACCATCCATGTTCACGTAGAAATGACGAGGCACATTTGATAAATTGAGCCGCCTTTAAAAAACAGACCTGCCAGTAGAGTGGTTTAACTTCAGTTTCAGAAGAGTAGACTCAGTAGTGGTTTCGTGAATGCAGCATACTATGAAGTGTGATTGTCTAGTAACATGTAAGGCCTACTGCAGACTACTCTTGTGGTGTTACATGTATTACAATAGAGGTGTCAGTAGCAATAATTAATGATGTGCTCTGGGACTGCTATTAAATTTAGTTGTTCGCTATTGATTAGTAGTTCAATAGTTGGTACATTTTTAGGGCCAATTGTCCAAAGTACTCTTTGAGCCTTTGTAAAGTTGCTAACCCTCCTCCGTCTCCGATGTACAAATCGTCAAATGACAGACTCAAAGGTTGGACGTATCAAATATACTCAATAGCGTGAATATATTAGGGAAGTCGATCATGCTGATCATCAGCTTAATTTGTTCCTCATGTGGTTTGAACAAAAAAGAGAAGATAATCTGCTCAATTATGGAACAGAATGAGAATATAAGTAATTAAGTTACAAATGTGCCTTCTTCCGTTCTGGTATACTCAATGCTACTCTAGGTACCAAATTCAGACACTATTTGCATTACAAAACTTCAGAAAATTGTGGCAGACTTGACATTTTGGACAACAAAGTGTCGCTTTTTAAGCCAATGACTCACGAGCTTATACCAACACAACCCTATCAACTTATAATCAAGCAACATCAAATTAGAGGTAGTCAATCTAACTAATCTAATGGCATTAACTGAGGATTAGATCACTGAGGACTGACTATGTCAGGCAGGAGGAATTGAGAGGTGAGCAAGTAGGGGGGCACACATTTGAGGGACTTGAAAACATCAGTGCTCATATTCAGATCATTATGCAATTTCATATAGAAAAACTTAAAGACACTAAATAACAAGTCTGTAGAAATTTTTTTTAAATTATGGCGTGTTGCATTTGTGTACTAATGTAGGGAAAATTACCTTCAACTTTAGAAAGCTGGATATTTGTCAATTCTTGATGGATTTTGACCAGCAAATTGGAATTGAATGCATTTCAAAAGAGCAGTATTCCCAGTACAATTTGAGCTGAGTTAAACCCTCGAATCTACATGATGAAAAACGACACACTGGAAAGTGATGATGTCACAGCGCGACTGGCAAGCACGGCAGATTTCCAAGTGCCTAGGATATCTGACTGAGCTGTTGTCTGCAAATATATTCAAGTTTAAACTCTACATACTACTTTATGAAACAAACTGCTTTTATTCCAGGGCAATAGCTTTATCTGTTGAAGCCCTTATACTATTACCTGTTCCCTGTAGCTATTCTCGCTAAATAACAAAAAAAAAACGATGTGATAAATAACCTACTACTTTAATATACTAATATTACTTACTTAAGTAACAGAAAATTTATATTTTGCCAAGCCTATTTAACATGAGTAAACGTTGATTATATATATATATATATATTTTTTTTTTAATGGTAAACATTAACATTGCTCGCATACTTATGTCGGGTTATAATCTTTGCAGTGGATAGCTAAACGCTATACGCCGAATTGTTGATGGCATTTAACAGCATGACTGGTATGGGACAGTGAGTATACGAACTTTTGAATATGTGAAGGTATCAGTTACTACATGCCTGCTAATTATGGTGGATTTTGTTGTTGTTTTATCTTATAATATATTCGTCCCTTCGTTGGCTAATGATGCGTTTCATTTACGAAGTTTGTTAGATGTTAACGTGGTGGTTCAGTAGCATGTTGTTTCAATGCTGCGTTATGTACATCTTACTCGCGTGAATAAACCAGGAAGTTAGCAGAACAATTATGTAGACATTGGCATCTCCTGGAGCGCCGTTTGACATGGTGTTAAAACCGGGTAGAGATTTATTCCAAGTTGCACTAGTTTTCCCCCTCCATTGGCTGATGTCACTATAGCATACACATTCGCTCAGTTGGGTCTGATCAACTGGATAATTATTGAAGACGGGTGATTTAAATCAAATGCGATTTTTAGATGACAAGTGTCCTTGTGTTGTGAGAGAATAATACAGGCTATGTAAGCCTCGTTTTGAAGCATGTGAATGCAGCCTATTGTTCAAAAGCCGACATAATTGAAACAATCTGAATTGAACCAATCTGAATGACCCACTAATAATGAACCTTCAGTTGGGAATCCCAGTCTTAAGGGTCCCTATGTGATTGGACGGGTGCATATTTGTTGCTGGAGGTCTAAAAGGACTAATTACAAAGCATGCTTGCGATATTTATTTTCTAAATCTGCACCTCAAACATAACTTGTAGTATAGGGGGCAACTACAGAATTGAGTAGCCCCTATCTATAACTCAATTAACCCCTGACTCAACAGGCTTATATATTCATACTAATAGCAATAAGCTTTTTTGCGAGGGGGTGGGGGCAACTACAGAATTGAGTAACCCGTGTCTTTAACTTAACTAACGCCTGACTAGCACCAATTGTTACCCTAGATAAACTATCAGTGGCAATGTCATTGTCGTCGGGTTATTCTCGATTTACTGATAATTGGTCTATAATACTTTTGACCCATTTGATAGTCCTCAAATATCCTCAAAATTATGTGGTTACGCTTCAACGCCGCGTTACTACGCTGGCCTATGGTTGCAGCTTGGTATCTTTGCATCGTGTATTTCTGCTGACCTCTGATATCTACTCATGTAGAAATGCACCTAGAAACGAAGCATTAGAAGAATTATAGTCATACCTATTACCTTGTGCGTTCCTTAGACTTTCACAATCTATTTCAGTGCAACATATAATTAAATGTTTTATTTCGGCTAGTATTAGTAATAGATTAAGGGACATTGGCATGTGTCTGAAGTATGCTCTATAGTTAATAGTTATATTCAGATTTAAATTTCTTGATGTAGAAGTATTCTACAGTCATTCTATACTCGTAGCATTTACGCATGTTTTAGTTATTCCGGCAGCCCTGAGACAGGGCTGCTGAACAACTAATTAGAAAAGGTTTCGGAAGCCTGGGTAAAGGAAATGAACACATACATTCTGAATCAAAGAAGCAAAATATATTGTTCACATACCTCTTTATAGTTACCCACCACTTTTGGACTTTGCAATAAACTAATTCATTGAGATAAATCAACTACAAAAATCAAATTCAGACATTTCTGTCACCGTCATATTTGTTTTTTTGCATTCTCCAATTTGTTTCAGTTCCCGCAAAGAACAGATCCTTCTGTAAGCGGCTATGTTTAGTTTCTGTTTTAAGCACAACCTCAAATTAACTTTATACACTTTCTAATCAATTTTTATTTAACTGTGCTGTATAGAAAAACATCTCATTTCCCCCCTCTCTCCCTCTATCCCTCTCTCCATCTCTCCCTCTCCCTCTTCCTCTCTCTGAGTCTCTCCCTCACTCTCCTTCTCTCTCCCTCTCTCTCTCTCTCTCTCTCTCCTCCCCCCCCCTTCTCTCTCCCCCTCTCACTCACTCTCTCTCCCCCTCCCCCCTCTCTTACTCGCGCTCTCACTCTCTCGCTCTCTCACTCACTCACTCACACTCTCTCCCTCCCCCTCCCCCCTCTCACTCTCTCCCTATCTCCCTCTCTCTCTCTCTCTATCTCCCTCTGCCCATCCCTCTCCCTCCCTCAATCCCTCAATCCCTCCTCTCCCCCTTAATGAGAAGATGATTTTACATACACGTGGGTATTAGTGTCGGATTAACCTAGTAGCAAAAGTAGCATAAACTATGGCCACCATGTTTTCAACTCCCCGACCCCCGTTAAATGCTTAAAAGCTATCAAGTGATACCTATATGTAAGTAATACTATTACTCAAATGTCAGAGATTGTTGGATTATCTGCCTGTATAGCAAAAGAAAAGAGTGAATGACTTTACTCTGCAAGTAACAAGTTTAAGTGCTTTAATATTTACATGTATTTGATTAAAGTTGCATAGTCCGATGGTTTTGAGTTTCAGCCATTTTTCTGAGATAAATATATCAAATTGATTGTTATAATCTACCTAAACTTTAGTTTGTGGTAACTTTGATTTTAAGTAGCTAACTTTGGAGATATTTGAAGTGTAAACATGCTAAAAATACATTTTGGCAAGCATGCCAAAACTGACACCATAGGTTTCTGCTGTAACAGGTTATATTGAATTGACTCAGTGTTCCCTTCTATGTGGCAACAAATGCTTAATAAATGTATCCGTATTTAAGTTATATATGTAGAATCAAATCTAGGTGATGGTTTTCGTTTTAAAATTGTGATGCTTATTCGGACTATGCAACTTTAATTTAGGGCCCCTTTACAACATATGCTACAGCCCCCACACTAGCTTAATGGCCGACCCTGGTGGGCATATATAATAGTCCAAATGGAGTGGAGGGAGTGGTTTCAAGTGGGTCAAAGCTGAAGGCTGATACCCATTTGAAAACAATTCACTCGCCCAGGGGGCCTATTATGATGCCAACAAGTTTTTTAGTTTTTTTTAATTGAACACGGAGACAATTATTTGGCGATTTGCTATGGAGCTATATTCTAGTGACTTCAATTATGTTAGTGTCATTTAGCCGAGTAGAAATGATACAAAATGTATCCAATACACTTATTATTATTGTTACCTTAACTGATCGCTATCGGATAGGTGTTTGCTTCCTGTACGGGATGTCACAAGTGCGATCCTTGGTCCAGTCAAAACAGACTTCAGGGATGAAAGATCTCCGCCATTTTTTATATTTACCGATTAACGTTAAACAATATGCCATGGAATCACGATATATATTTACAACAATTGATTCGTTCGAATCGCGTCCTTATATGACGTAGATGTTGCTGGAAGATAAAGGCAAAACCAGAAATAGTTAATGACAATAACACATACATAAGGAGTGTTGAAACCTGACTTCCAGCATTTTTCCGCGATTCCCTGACAGTGATAATCCTATGGTATAAGACCCACGTTTTCGCGGAAAATCACTGGCGGTGTAATAATCTAGGCTTGATTTACCCCTTTTTTGTCAGAGACCACTTTCATCACTGAGACTTACACAACTTGGTATTTATTGCTGGATTTGGCTATTGCTTCTGAATGACTTGTTGGCTCAGTGTCGGGATAATGTGAATGGTTTACTGTAATACTATACCAACAGCACAATATCTCAGTCGGGCAGCACTATACAGCTGCCATGAGTGCAGACTTACAAGTCAATACCCATCGACATTACTTCAGATAGGGCTATGACGGATACCTTCAATCAATACATTAAACACTTTTTATTTAAAGGGAAAAAAAGATATACATATATATTTATGTTATTTATTATATCTAATTTTTTCAATGAAATGTTATTCATAAGGGTGGTGATCAATGAACTCATTTTTATTTTTTATATGTGATGGGATGACAGTTTTCTGCAATTTCCATGTTTTTTTTGGTAATTTGTGTTATCTCTTCATGTTTTAAGAAATTCTATGGCTTTTCTCCAGCTATTTTTTCTAAATCAGGAAATTACAGGAATATTTGAAGCATTCAACCATGTTCCTATTCTGAGTGGTGCTCAATTCCCACGAGAACATGGAAAGTTTCTCATAGACTTAGCATTGTCAGGGAATTGAGGAAAAATACTGGAAATCAGATATAATTCAATACTCTCCTAACACTATCCTAACTTCATTCCACTGACCACTAAATACACACTATCCTGTAGAGCGTTCCACTGTTCTTGTGACCGTATGATCGGCCACCTAGCCGTCGATTTCTGTGTTTTTCTCTGTCTGTGCTTACTTTCATCCCTGTACTTGTTACTTTAAGGTGAGGTGGATTAAGATGTTTTGTTCGTGCAGTTGTTTTTTCTAATGTTGTTAATATAGTTGTATTTCCTAATGTTGTCAATATTGACTGGTTGAGCTTACCTAATGGTTATAAGAATGCACATAGCTGTTCTCTGTTCTCTATAGTTGCCTTTTGCCTTCTGTCTCAGGTACAATATGAGTCGAGGCAAAGCAGGGCCGGTGCAACAACCGAAGGGCGTAAAGAAGCAGGTAGGTGTAAATGTTTCTACTTTTTTTTCCAGTTTTTTAACTAGGTCATACTGCCGCCTGTCATAGTTTTGATATTTCTAAGGGCCAAACCCGAAGGAAGTGATTAACGAGTGCACCAATATTTAATAACTTTAGTATTGTAGGATAAAATCTAGATAAGTGTGTTTTTTTTATTGAGAAAAAAAAAGGATAAATGCTTTCATCAGAATATGCAACTTTAGCGTTTTTGTATATTATTGAAATGCTATTCCAACATATTAAATGGGAAAACTCTTGTGTGCCCTTTGCATATTGATGCGTTTTTATCGATTTGTACTGGATGCTGGCAATTACCTGATGTTAATAATTAAAATATTTGGAAATATTACTTTGTTAATGCAGTGAAACCCCATTACAATGCGATCGTTGGTGTCCATAAAACGTCATCACGAAAACAGCGGGGTCGCACTAAATCAGGGTTCAGTTTACTGAATTACATTTGAATTAAGGAATTCTGTGTCCAATGAATCGTCGCCTTACACCAGGAGTCGCGTCGGGGTGCGTTATAACTGGGGTTCACTGTAAATCCTACAAGAGTAACTTGTATACAAGTGTCTGTATCCTTCTTCTTCAGGGCTTCTTTGAGGATGATGAGTCCGAACCAAATATGTACAGTCAATCGTCCATGTTCCGGTCCGACAAAGAGGTTAGTCTCTGATATGTGCAGAACATTTTCTGATACAGCAAAATAATTACAGGTCTGTTATTTTCAAGTAGTGAAAGGATGAGACAATATTATTGTCAGTGCTTTCAAACTGAGCCGACACACACCGCCAACTCACCTGCAACCTGTTATTTTTCCATTACTTAGACTATACTCCATAGTGCTGCATGTGTTGTGCCAAAGGAAACGAATCTGCGGCGTATACTTTTACAATGAGAACACAACTTTCTGAAAGCATTGACTGTAATAGGATTTATATCTGTAAGAATTGGTTGATGTGAAAACTAGGCATGAATATATGAGATTAAAACAAATGTTAGCGTCTGTGTAAAAGTGGAAACACGCCCTCCCGCGCCCAGGGGCCTCTAATCTCCATAGACTTAACAGAGTATCTATCAGAAGTCAAATTTCCAATACTTGTGTTCCTAGTTCTGCTAGTCCCTCGGGAATGACTGATGGTGCAGCCCAGAATGGCGGGTCACAGTTTCAGCTTATAGGTGGGACCGAACGCGGTGGCCTCCCATGCAAGTCATCGGGAGTTCGATTCCCGGTCGAGTCAAACCAATGACTTATAAAATTGATACTTGTCGCTTCCTAGCTTGGTGCTCGGCATTAATAGGATATGGCAAGGAATGGTTAGCTCAGTGTCAGGAAAATGTGACTGAGTGGGATATCGGGTCATGGTGCTGACAGCCTGATTTCCCAGTGGGACAACACTATAAAGTTGCTATGAGCGCACACTGTCACAAGTCGGTGCCCATCCTGATATGTCCTTAGATGTTGTCAGGACGTAAAATTCCTACAACCCACCTGTTTACAGGTGGATGATGGGATGTGCCTGTCCTTCACGATAGACCCTATACTTTAAACTCACTTTGCACATATAATCAAACACCTCCTGATGACCAAACCTGGTAGGGAACGTGGCATGCATTTCTTTCATAGATAGATTGCAGTGAAAATATCCTGGAAAATAGATTACATTAGGTAAAATATCATTTTTTGTATGTGTATTCCCCATATCCCCCTCCCCCCCTCCCCCACTCCCACACCTTCCAGCCTGTAAGTTAAAGCTGTGACCCTGCCTGCTGGGTCACAGCTTCATTCCTTACTGAGGGACCAGCGGAACTCGGAATACATGTATTGTTATTTTAAAATATATATATATATATATATAATTAGTTAGGAGCGACTTTCATTTCCTTATATATGGGTTTCCAAAATACAAGCCTTTTTTAACCCTCCTTTGTTTTTGTTAGTTTTTCCTTTGTCGAGGTTTAGCATGTGGCAAGTTGAAATATTATTTGATGTAGTGAAGGCAGCAACCCAACAACAAATGGGCGAGTACAGTATTTATTTTACAAACGCTCGTTGCATGACTGTCTTTGGGCTGGGCAAGGCACCCTACCAAGTTACAATGTTTAGTCAATGAGTCAAACACATATAGCTAATAAAAAAATAAAAACACAGGCAGAGCAGGGGAGGGAGGCGATTGGTTCCGGTGACATCCGAGGCAGAAGTGGGTCCACCGATTCCAGAACCCCAGGGAAGGGGAGGAGGAGGGGGGCGGAGGCGCCACCTAGCGGATTCGAACCCACCGGAACCAGTGATTCGATAATTCCCAGAACACCAGGGGGAGGCACTGCACTTCACCTACACCAGTATACGCGTGAATAAATTACTTATCTGGTAGCCAACTGTAGATTGGAGTTGGAGGAGTAAGCCATGGTGGGTGTCAGGGTGGTGTCAAGGTATTGTGATGGCCCACGGTCTTCCACACTGTCACGCACTCACGGAAGAATGCCAAGATTTAGTTTCAGTACGCTTAAGCCTGGTTTATTACAAAACCTCTCTGCTCTCCACGGTGTCAACAGTCCACTGACCCGCCCCCAAACTCGCCAGGTCCCACGTCACCTCTATAGGTGGGTGGGGGGATGAGCTAGCCACACGCAGTAGAGGGCAGCCCAGTCGGGGTCTGCCCGGAGGCTAGCCTGCCGCCACCTAGCGCAGTTCATTGTAATTGCGTAGGTGTGCGGCGTGGTGTCTGCCGCCACCGTGTGGTAGTGGGGCTCATGTACAGACTACTACACTATTTATAAGTCTGCCTGTGTTTTCAACACGGGAAGTGGGACTTGTTTGTGGATGCTGATAGGACTGTCCTGTTTCAGCTGATGACGTCAGCGTCACCTTCACAGTTGACACCGTCCTTTGGGTCCAACCTGTACGGCCAACCGCCCGTGTCAAGTAAGTGTCCACTGAAATATTTGTTTTAATTGTGTGAGAAGCAGGATTTCACAAGATGATGGATTGTCTGATTAGCGCGTCAAACGTCTCGAGATTTGATTCTATCTATCTGACTTAGACACTGGTGCACTTATTGCTGCATAGAAGTAATTCTAAGTCAATTTAATAAAAACCTACCACTGCTGAAACCTATGATTTCCAGCCTTTCTGGGAGTCGAACCAGTACTTGTCGCTACCTAGCCTGGTGCTCTGCATGACTGGGATAGGGCAATGACTGGTCAAGATAATGTCAGTGAGTTCGATATCGGGTCATGACGCCAGCGGTCCAGTCATCCAGTCATCCAGTGCGGCAACACTATAAAGCTACCACGAGTTCGCGCTGTCACAAGTCTTTAGGTACCTGTTATGATATGACCATGAAAGTTAGTAGAACGTAAAACCCAAACAAGCAAGCAGTCCGTAGCCATCATGATATGTTGCTAGGCGGTGAAACATAGACGATTAACGCACTCTGCTCCCGCTGCAGGTATGGGAAACATCACGTTACAACAACGAGGGTTGAGTAATACGCCGTTCCAACGGAACAACGCTGGTCACGTGACCCCGACCAGTATAGGACCTAACTTCCCGCTAGGCATTCAACAACAAGCATCACCCAACAGGTGCGTCTGGTACTCGCTGCGTACACGAGTTTCTCTGCATGCTAAACTGTTTCTCTGCATGCTAAGCTCCTCAATTATTTACTATCAAACCTCAGGGTATTTGCCGGTTGTTGTTTTTTTAGTGTAGCGGGCCGGTAAGCTAACATTTCAACAGCAGTTTTGAGATTCCATTTAAACCAATTATTTTTCTCCTAGATTCCACGTTAATCCTATTTATATTTGACTGTCTATATTTTCTGATTTAGTGAATTTAAAAAAATAAACCCAACGCGCCAAGTAATCATAGTATGATGAGAATATTTGCTTTAAAAAAAAGATTTCTAGTATGCTTATTGAGTGTTGCTGTAGTAATAATAGTAATAACAATAGTATTAATAATAACAATACTCTACGACCCGCTCTGCTGAAAGAAATTCCTTGCAAAGCCCCTGTTTGCGTCACTCACTAAAAGAATTAAATGTAGACCGTTGGAGTGCCCGCTAAAGTTCAAGATGAGTTTAAAGACTAATATAGACTACTTTATTTCTGCGTTCTTAAGTACTTATTTAATGTACAATTCACTTTGCTTTTAGCTCGTTTGTGAATGATTTCAACAACAAAAGCTCTGCCCCTCCCAGGTTCGTAGTGTCGTAGTGCCTCAGGAATGAAGTCCTGAACACTATACTGTTTCTGCTTCAATTATTTTGTTTCAATAAATCCCGCTGCTGCACCTTTTTCCCCGTTTGAATCAAGCGATCTTGAATCAAATGCAGTGATACTAAATAAATAAATAAATAAATAGTGCCGCTCCAATTGAGCACTATCTTGTAAATAGTAACGGAAGGAAATGAATAGTAAACATCTGCACAGTTATGTACAAGTTTGTGCTAGTAAATTCATCGAACTGCAGACTTGTATTGTAATAGGATAATGATGATTGTAATATGATGGTGATTATGATGCCGATGATGATGATGATGATGATAATAGTGCAGACTTAATGGATCACCATTTCGACTGATCCATTCTAATACATTGTATAGTAGAACACAAGCATGACACATTTGACACAAATGTTGAAGGATCCAGAAAATTCCTTTTGCCAGAAAAAGAAATCTTGAACAGGTGAGTCGTAAGACTTACATACTGTCGAAGTATATGGTGTTGCTGCCTTACATCCTTAATACGTGAGTGCTATAAATCTGTTGCACACATCCCTCGCCGGTAAAGTGGTGGATATGAATGACTTTACCTAGCGTGCGTCATACTACACACGTTTCATGCTTGTAGTGCGACTTTATCCAGCACATGTCATACTACATGCGTTTCATGGTTTGTAGTATGACTTTACCCAGCGCTCGTCATACTACACACATTTCATGCTTGTCGTGTGACTTTACCCAGCGCTCGTCATATTACATGAGTTTCATATTTTATAGTGCGGCTTTACCCAGCGCTCGTCATACTACGCACGTTTCATGCTTGTAGTGCGACTTTACTCAGTGCACGTACTACCCATTTCATGTTTGTAGTGCCACTTTACCCAGCGCACATCATAATACATGTTTCACGTCGGCAATGACTGGTCAAGATGAGTTCGATATCAATTTCATGCGTGTAGTGCGACTACCCAGCGCATGTCGTACTACACATGTTTCATTGCTTGTAGTGCGACTTTACTCAGCGCACGTCCTACTACACGCGTTTCCTACTTGTGCCTTGCAGTAGTCTGTTCCCGATGGGACAACGAGGGATCTTGAATCAAATGCAGGCAAACCAAATGCAGGCAAACAACTCTATGAAGCGACCCATCTCGTCATCGCTCATGAGGTAGGCTCCTAATACCATGGTTCGGCCGCATCTTGGGGAAAATCTGGAAAATGTCTGAATACCATGGTTTTAAAATCCAGGTCTGGAAATGTGGGAAAGATAACCAAAGTTATGTCGTGAAAAGGACTTTAATTTAACCAACTTACAAATATATTTTTCTACACAGAGTCAAAATAAAGTCTTAGAAAATTAATAGTTGTTGCTACCTAGCCTGGTAATTAGCATTACTAGGATAGGGCAAGGAGCAGTGGAAGAAGAAAGCTATTGTCTGCAATTGAACATTACTTAATCAACCAGTGGTGGGTTTTTTTTAATTGTAAAAGCAACAACAAATAATCAATACCAAAGAAAACTGTCGACTTTTGCGTATGTTCAGACCTAATGTATTAAAATGTAGTGGCATAATTATTATAAGATTATATAAACTAAATAAAATGCTGAAGAATTAAATAAATATATGTATATTTTGAGGTACCTCAATGAATGATGGTAATCTGTATGCTATCCACAATCAAGATCATATCTACATTTACTTTACAGTTCACACTCAAGTACATCGACGACAATGTCAAGTTCCAGTATGTCGCGGTTTGGGGGGTCACAAAGTAAGTATCTGATCAGTCTTTTTGTTTTAAATGCGATTATTATCTGAACATGAACATGAACACTGCAGGAATCTGTGGTGGCACTGCTCTGATTTTGTTTGCATTGACTCCGTGTAAAGTCAATTAAGAAGCAATTTTAATCAAATCAGATTTAAATAGGATTTTTCAAATTTAAAAAAGACCACATTGTATGATTTACTTTTTAGACAATTTTAACCAAATTAGAATTAAATAGGATTTTTCACATTTAAAAAATATCACATTGTATGATTGACTTTAGGACAAGCATGGCATGGAATTATAGAGAGATTTGCAAGTTTCTATACCCTGAATTAAAATATATAAAGCCTATTTGATAGTGCTCCTTTTATATATAGATATATATTATATGGATATAAATAATGGTGATTATAAACATGTGCGTCTCTGTAATGACACTTCCGATACGAAACCAACACCCGACATACACCGCTGACTGCGGTCAGCCCCCTCCCCCCGTCTAGTTACCAACATCTAACCGCCCACTCGGTCATTTTCAAACCCTATATATATATAATATATTATAAATATATATATATATATATAATATATATTTTACCTCGGTATGCCGCCTCTGGCTAGCCGTAGGCTAGGGAGAAGGAAGCACATCCGGGTCCAGCAATTAGCATAAGTAACTCACAACGGGAGGACGTTTGTGAGTTGCTCCACAGGATTTATCTACTACTACTGCTTTTATCCAAAAGTAAGTACTGTTTTCTTCGATAACTTTGTTTATCATGCTCTATAGCATCTTTTTATGAAAGTTCAGAACTTTCTTCAGTCCTGTTTGGACTTTGTACGTTTTTTAACTTACGGATAGAACATTGCGTGCCGCTGGCACAAACGAAACCGATACTGAGTTCTATCGACACCTGTTTTTCAGACAGGGAGAAATGGCAACCCGAGTTGCTCATTTCCTAAGAAAAGTCTCCCGGATCCTAATAGAGGATGATGTTGGGGATGCTTCTGGGTGTTTTTTATAAACACCCCTGACCGGTTTAAGGCGAACCTCCGAGTTTCGTAATATTTTCTCCAACTTGTTGGCGCTGTAGCCACAGGTGGGAGAAGTGTACGGAACAGAGAGAGGGGCCGATCTCACGATCGATGCCCTCCGTTTGGTTGGTTTCGTTACCACACACCTACGGCAAATTTAGCTTCACGCCTGTACTGACACGTTGCAAAACACGTTCTCTGTACCATGTTCCTCAACCCAGTTTACTGGCTTACACTTGTGTAGTTGAGATGATTCCGGGTTAGTAACGCTTTGGTTTCGTTACAGTTCCCGATGGCCACTCGCCGGAATAAGCCGCCCGCTGCAGCGGTGGGTGTCCCCCCTACGGATTACGATTCGTCTCCACCGGCTACGGCTCCGCCGTCCCCACATCCTGGGGCTCATGCCTCGGATCAAGACAGTGATCACGCCCCTCAACCAGTGGGGTGGGAGGCGAAAATGGCGGAGATGATGGAGGAGAAGATGCGCCTTTTCCAGGCGCAGACCTTTCCAGATCCTTCCCAAATCCCTGATGAGGATTGGGAAGACTTTTCTGAGGACGAAGAGGACACGCTTTCGGCACCTGAGGTTCCGAAACCGAAAGCGCGGGGCAAGAAACGCCGCCCAGTGAGCAGTTCTGGTGACGAGTTCACAAAGAAAGCGAACTCTAAGCGCTCCAAAAAGTCCAAAAAGAAGAAGAAGAAGAAGAAGAAGGACTCCTCTTCAGACTCGTCGTCCGACTCTTCTTCCACCGAGTCGGATTCCGACACGGAACGAGCGGGAGTCTACGCCAAAATAGGCGTTAAAGCTGGCAAGAAGATTGTCAAAAAGAAAGCTCAGAAAGTGCGCACCACTACCATGATGCGCAAAACGGTGAATAGCCATTTCACTACGTTTAAACCGATCGAAGTCATCAACAAGTTGACTGAGCAGATTTCAGGAGTTAAGGGCATTCCTGCTTCGGTTTTCAAAGAGATGGATTCCGGCATTCATCTTTCCGACGAACGCCGTCGTTATGAAACTTCCCTCTGCCTGATCCATAAGGCAGTTTTGGGTGCCTTGACGTCTGTTATCCCTGTGGCTAACAGGATGCAGACAGAGAACAAGTTCTCGTCTTTGGCGCGGGTTATGGACCGGGGCATAGCTTTGTTAGCAGCCGCTAGTAACTACATGACCCATCGGAGATTTGAAAACGTTTTCAAATCGGTCACCACAGATGCCGGAAAAGAGGTTGCCCGCTCGAACAAGGTAACGGACCATGATGGTAAGGAATACACCGTGTATTCCGGACCTACCCCTATCAAGAGCAAACCGCTAGATAAATCCAAGATGTTTGGGGGTCAGCTAGCTTACCTGTACAAACAGGTAGAGGTCGACTACAAGAGTGCTAAAAACACTGAAGCAAAGAGTCGTCGCTTCCAAAACCCAGCAGGGTTCAGAAAGTCTAGGACGGATTTTCGATTCCGCAGAGGAGGAAGGCCGTTCAGGGGCGGACCGTCCTTCCAGTTCAACCAGCGAGGAAGGGGCCGAGGCGACAGGCCGGCCTCAAACTGGAACGACAACCGCGGCTACAAGAGGGATTTCGTTCCCAAGCCCCAGTTCCCGAAACAAGGGAACAAGTAGAGATTTCCACACAAACAGTGCAGCCTCCTGACCCTACAATGGTCACGGAGGAAACTCAAACTGAAGTAAGCCTTTTTCAAGCAGGGAATGTTTCTAATTGTTTACATCAATGGCAACAGTTAACCACTAATCCAGAGGTCCTGAATATTGTTAAAGGCATTCACATCCCTTTCACACAATTGCCTATACAAAAGAGAGCGCCTTTTCCGTATCAGTTTAATTCACTAGAAAAATCTCAGCTAGATCACCAGGTTCTACTGTTTGAGTCTAAGGGCATTGTCAACAGAGTTGAACATACTGAAGGGGAATATATTTCCAATATCTTCTCTACTCCTAAACCTGATGGTTCAATCCGAATGATTTTAGATTTAACTCAGTTGAATGAAATCATTGAATACAAACATTTCAAAATGTTTTCTTTAGAAACAGCTCGTGATTTAATTACCCCAGGGTGTTGGCTAGCGAGTGTTGATTTAAGGGATGCGTACTACACCGTTCCTATTCACCAGACAGATCGGAAATACCTACGTTTTCTCTGGAATGGCCAACTTTTTGAATTTACATGTTTACCTAATGGTTTGGCCTGCGCACCGCGTCTGTTTACTAAGTTGTTGAAACCAATTTTTTCACACATGGCAAAATTGGGGCATTGTATGTTTCCATACATAGATGATTCTTTTATTATGGGCCAATCTTTCACGCAATGTGAACTCGCTGTTAAAGATTTATGCAAAATTTTCACCAAATTGGGTTTCTTCATACATAACAAGAAATCAGTTTTTTCTCCTACTCAGGAGCTTAAGTGTCTCGGGTTCATTCTGAACACCACGGCTATGACCGTTTCGCTTACACGCCAAAAGAAAGATAAGCTTTACCGCACAGCGATACAGCTGTTAGACACTTCTAGGCCAAAGATTAGACAGGTCGCGGTCCTTATCGGGGTCATGGTTTCGTATAGTCCAGCTATTCTATACGGAGCGGCACACATAAAATCCCTCGAAATTGATAAAAATTTGGCGCTGGCCCGCGCAAAGGGAAACTTTGAAAAGACCATGTTTATTTCGGAGAACGGCCTAGCCGACATTGATTGGTGGCTAAACCACTTTGACCATTCCCCCAATCCCATTAGAATGGGAGAGCCTGACACTACCGTTACCACTGACGCGTCTCTCCAAGGGTGGGGAGCACATCAAAATGATGTAGCAACGGGAGGAAGATGGCTAGAATCGGAACTCCCCGATCATATTAACGTTCTAGAACTAAGGGCCATTTACTTGGGATTAACCAGTCTAGTAAAAATACCCAAAAATAATGTACGTATCCTCACGGATAACACCACAGCTATGGCTTATGTCAGAAATATGGGAGGTACAAAATCGATTAAATGTAATGCAATGGCACTTCTCATTTGGAACTGGGCTCAAACCTTTGATGTCTGGTTAACTGTTAATCACATTCCAGGCACACAAAATTGTCTAGCTGACAAGATGAGTCGCCAGTTCCATGATCACTTAGAGTGGTCACTTAATCCATCCATTTTCAAACACATTTGTCACACATGGGGTTCACCTCAGATCGATTTGTTCGCTTCGCGTAATAACTTTAAAATTCCAAAATATGTTTCGTGGCACCCGGAACCCAATGCTTGGCACATTGATGCCTTCTCCCTAAAGTGGCGACATCATTTCTTTTACATTTTCCCCCCCTTTACTATCATTAGCAAAGTCGCCAGAAAGATTCAAATGGAGGGGACACACGCCATACTCATCGTCCCCGAGTGGCACACGCAACCGTGGCTACCGACGTTACTAGCCACAGCCAAAAGCAGCCTTCGCTTCCCAAGATTCCGAGGAAACCTCAAACATCAGGGACCACTAGAACGCCACGGAAACGTGTCGACAACTCCGTTAGTGGCATTCCTTTTTTAAATAAATATTTAGAACAGTTTGGCTTAGACAAAATTACACAACAGCGTTTGGTTGATGATGCGTGGAGAAAAGGAACGGTGAAAATGTATACTACGTATTTAAAGAAATGGGGTATTTATTGCCTGCTTAAGAAAGTCAAGCCAATGACTCCCACAGTATCCCAGGTAGGACTCTTCCTACGTTACCTAGAGGACGAAGGCCTAGGATATGGCGCTATTAACGCTGCCAGATGTGCTCTGTCGATAATCCTACCGCGGGTTAATGGACAAACAATGGGTAAACACCATGTTATTTGTTGGATCATACGATCAATTTATCAGAGGAATCCGCCTAAACCCAAATATAATAGGTTTTGGGATGTTTCTCTAGTGTTCAACCTCTTCAAGAAATGGCCAGAAAATAAGTTTCTGGACGTTAAACTTTTAGGTTTCAAAGTCGCAGTTTTGCTTCTCCTGGTCACTGGACACAGAGGCCAAACTATAGTTGCCCTGTCGCTGAATGGTCTAGAAATTGACAGTAAAGAGGCCACGTTTGATTTATCAACTTTATTAAAATCAAACCGATTAGGTGACCCCCTTTCTACGATAGGGGTGTCTAGTTTCACTCAGGATCGCAAGTTATGTGTCGTATCTGCGATACGGAATTATATATCCAAGACAAGATTAATAAGAAACTCAAGACAGCTTTTGGTCAGCTTTATTAAGCCACACAAGGCCATTTCCAGGGATACCCTCGCCCGATGGACAATGAATGTGTTAAAACTGGCGGGAGTAAATACAGACAGGTACTCATCGCACTCTACACGTGGTGCAATGGTGTCCAAAGCAAGATTGCTAGGCATCTCCGTTAAACGGATCCTAGCTCACGCGGGATGGAAAACCGCTACTTCGTTTGCTAGACATTACCACAAACGACTAGAGAAGCCTCAGCCGATAGCGCACAGGCTACTCACCAACTGAAAGAGAGAGGTAAGAAAAACATTGGTTTTTCCTCTTTTTTGCCATACAAATCGCTTTTCCATTGTTGCATACATAAGACATAATCACTAAAGAATAATAACAAAACAAGAATATCAGGATAAAAATTATTTTACGTAAAGGTCTCCCTAGCCTACGGCTAGCCAGAGGCGGCATACCGAGGTAAAATAGATTAGTTAGACGAATCTTACCTGGGTATAGATGATGGATAACTATTGTTTTACCGAGGTAGAAGCCTCGGTTAGACGTGGGCGAGGGCCCACCCACCACGCCCTGCCACGTCTAGTCAATCACTCAATTTAGCATGAGGTCACTTGACCTTAGGTTGTTTTTTAGAATCATTTTTATCCTGAATTAGTAGGTAAAGATTGCTGGACCCGGATGTGCTTCCTTCTCCCTCGCCCACGTCTAACCGAGGCTTCTACCTCGGTAAAACAATAGTTATCCATCATCTATACCCAGGTAAGATTCGTCTAACTAATCTATATATATATATATATATATATAATATAATATATATATATATTACTATATATGTGGATAGTGATAAACCCTTTATCGCGTGTAATAAACTCTGTAGTGGTCCTTTCCCCCCACCAGCTGGGGGTGTAGGGGCGGGTACCAGCATGCACTTAGCAACCCACCCTCCACCCTCCTGGGCGGGGCGGGGCGGGGCGGGGCGGGGCGGGGCGGGGCGGGACAAACCAGGCGCTCAGAAGCCTTTTTTTAATAATATAATGTGTCTGTATATATATACAGTCTGAAAGTGATGGAAGGGCGGTTTGGTGTATATACATATATTCTGAGTGGGGATCAAATTTGTGCTTTTAGCAACACATATGTGTTTAATGTCACTTTCTCACTGGTGCTGTGTTTGTATTTGCAGTTGGCGATTCGTTAGGATTGTCTGGTCAAAGTAAAATGAATCACCAAGGTCAAGCCATGTGGAGTTCTAAATGTAAGCGTTTCAGCATTTCCTGTTGCTACTGTCAGTTGATCTATGCGTACTCGTTAATGTAGGGCCTGTGTAGACTATTGAAATATATATAAGCGCACAGAACTCGACTCAGACTAGGAGAACACAACTTGATTTACAAGTCAACGGATTGTGCAGTAGATACATGGCTGTATGTTCTGGAGTCCCTCCTCTCGCCACAGGATAGTGTTGTTTTTATCTTGGTGCCGTGATTTAAACTTTTTTTCTTTCTCCCCCCCCCCCCACCCATCCCCCGTTCAACCCACTACCTTTCCTCTCCACCAACCCCTCAACCTCAGTGCAAAGGATGTTATATGCACCCCCCCCCCCCCAACCCCATTCCTTAAAAAACCATTATTAATAATAATAACACTACTTCAATGTATTGGCATGACTGTAAAATTTTATTTTCCCTATTGCATCTAAGAATGGGTATGATCACGATCACTGCCCCAGTAATATATCGGGTGTCACTCAGCATCCTATATCCTCAGCAGTAGAGAAAAATCTCACCCTTCCCACCCACATACCCTTTAAAATAAGTTTTTATTTGTAAATAAAAATATATCAAATTAAACAAATATATCAAATTTAAAAAAAAAAAAATATATATATATATATATATGTATGGGGAAGGAGGAAGTGACAATAAATCCTACACCTGCTAGTACCATGTTATCCCACACATATATCCCTCATCCAACACTAATGCAGATAGACACCTACAGGGAAGAAGTAAAAAAGAAAAACGGTTCTCCTTACGCTTAAATTTTCAGATGATAATCAGCCCAGTTTAGATTTGTCCGAGTTCCCGACATTAGGGAACCGGTCAGCACCCGTGAACCCCATGCCTGTACGGAACTACGGTGAGTTCGAAACGATTGTCCTCAACGTAGCCAAATAAATGTTGCAAGAAAGAGAAAAGAAAAAAAGTCTGGAAAGAATAAAAGAAAATTAAGTGGGGAAAAAAGGGGCGAAATCTATTTGTTCACAATAACAGAGTACGGATGGACTACTGAATGTAGCTCCATTTTGGGGTTTTGTTAAAGCTGCATAGTCCGATGAAAGTATCAATTATTTTGGACCAAAGCACTCGCCATGATTTGATCCTACGTATCCTATTTGGATATGGGTGCATTTATTGTTGATGGTGCATTTATTGTTGCATAGAAGGGAGTGTTAAGTCAATTTACCGGAACCTATTAATTACTGCTGATGCATATGTTGTCCAGCATTTCGACGTGCATGCCAACATTAATTCTGCATGTTTTCATATCAAATATGTTTCAAGCAAGCCATTTATATATATTTTTTTTTTAATTACTTGAAATTAAAGTAAGGAAAGTTGTAATAATCAAATTAATTTGCCTTTCTCAAAATTATGGCAGGAACTCAAAAGCATTCGACTATGCAACATTAAATGAACTGAAAATTTTAACCACAACTTTTCACATTTTCCGCTTTAGAAAATCAAAATTGTATCTTGTTAGCATTATAAGTGTAGTAACATGGATAGTGTTATTGAGTTAAATGTAAGTGTAGCCATAGTGACATCTGTCTATAGACAGCCTCCATGTCTTGATGATTAATCAATATTTACAATTAATTGATTTAGAATTTGTCTAACAGTAAATGAGTGCAATGTACTTGCATGTATGTTAGATTGTGTGTTACGCGTTGTGCTGTGAGAAGAAAGGTTTCCTTCATCACCTTCTCTCTTCGCTCCAATAAAAGGAGAAGAGCATGATAGACAAAGCAATCTCTGCCACTTTTCACTATGTGCTATGTTGCTTGCAATAGGTATGGTCAGTAAACCTGCACAAGAACCCGCTCCGGAGTTCCAGATCCAACAAGAAGACTTCCCGGCCTTACCAGGAGCGCAAAGTAAGTGCTGCCTGTCTTTGATTGAAGAGGCTCAAAGTAAGTGATGTTTGTGTGTGATTGAAGAGGTACAAAGTAAGTGGAGTTTGTGTGTGATTGAAGAGGCCCAAAGTGAGTGTTGCTAGTGTCTGATTGAAGAGGCCCAACATCAGTGTTGCTAGTGTCTGATTGAAGAGGCCCAACATCAGTGTTGGTAGTGTCTGATTGAAGAGACCCAACAGTGTTGGTAGTGTCTGATTGAAGAGGCCCAACATCAGTGTTTCTAGTGTCTGATTGAAGAGGCCCAACATCAGTGTTTCTAGTGTCTGATTGAAGAGGCCCAACATCAGTGTTGGTAGTGTCTGATTGAAGAGACCCAAAGTCAGTGCTGGTTGTCTGTGATTGAAGAGGCAAAAGGAAATTAAAAACGACACCGCCATGACTTATTTAGAGAAACAAATCCCATCCTGTTAACCAAAATATTCAATTCATTTGTGTTTTAATGTTTTGTGGTTTAAAAAAAGGAAGCAAAAACTCTGCGTCCTCATGAATTTGAACTTATAAAGCTGTTACGGCAAATAATATGCAGCAGTTGTCTACGTGCTATGTTGCATGCAGTAAGTATGGTAGCTGAACTCACACATTACCCAGGCCTTAATGCACGGTCTACTTGCTGGGTACCTTATGAAGCCTACGTGTATGTGTATGCTGTTCTTCTGTATTGTATGACTTTAAAATTGATACTTGTCGCTTCCTAGCCAGGCGCTCAGCATTATTAGGATAGGGCAAGGACTGGATGGCTCATTGTCAGGATAATGTGATTGAGTGGGATATCAGGTCATTGTGCTGCTGGCCTGGTCTCCCAGTGGGGCAACACTATAAAGTCACCATGGGTGTTCACTGCCACAGGTCAGAACACGTTCTGTTGCAAGGACTTAAAACTCGAACAAACAACTAATTTTCTGTATGGATAATTTTGCTGATTTATAAATTAACATTAGAATCAACGGAAATATGGCACAAATTAGACCACTTTATTTTAAAATGAGAAATGGACACATTGATTGATGCTTTGTTGTTGTTGCCGTTTTTGTTTTGCCCGCATTGTTTTCTAACTTTGTTCTAATTGGTGTCTAATTTCACACCTTTCACATTTCAGATCCACCAACGTCCAGCTCAAACGAAAACTCACAAAAAACGGTATGTTAGGCTCCCTAGTAGAAAACAGTAGTTAGTAGTTAGTATTCTGCGGGGCCTTTGCACCAAAGTAGGATGTTATTATTTGCAGTCCTTACCATCGTGCCTGAATTTTTTCCTCTTTTTTTTCTTTCTTCATATTTAACTATATTTACCTGTGGTATTCTCCTGGAAGTAGGTCTAATTGCACATACTACCCTTTTTGTTCCTACTTGTGCCTGAATGGAATAGCTTTTGTTCCCGTTGAACTTGTCCCGTTATTATCTACTCGTCTTTATATACAAGATGAGTATTTCGTATACGGGTTACGTAGTAAATATATATGATTTAATAATGCATTTGACAAACCAACCATTATATCTGTGCCCTAAAATAGGACCTCATAGAGCTTTGACAAGTTCGTACATTAAAGTAGGTCTAGCTGGAGACTAAGGAATTGCTGTATTCAACTAACACATTTAAACTCATAAAAATGAAAAGGAAATGCTAGCTTCAGCTGGTAGAATGTTTGTGTACTACTGTCAAACCTCTGCTACAAACCATAGCTGGAGAGATTAGCAAAATGAGGCTTCTAGTAAAATTCCAAAGTTGGTGAGTCTGTATAGCAAATGTTTTGTATTTCTCTTGGTTATGAAGAGGGCCTTTTAATTTGTGTAATGTGCTTCGATGTGGCGTATACGAAAATGCCAAGCTCGTTTATGGAAGGGGGTGGGGTGGTGCATCTTAGCAGATGTTTTAATTTTTGTAATGTGCTTTTATGTGACTTATAGTTATACACAAATGTCAAACTCGATTATGGTGGGATAGGGCGTATCTTATAGCAGATGTTAACATTTGTGTAATGTGTTTTAATGTGGCTTATACAAAAACTCTAAGCTCGCTTATGGATGGGGGACATCCTATAGCAGATGATAAAATTTGTATAATGTGCTTTGATGTGGCTCATGTAAAAAATCCTACCTCAATTATGGAGCGGGGACGTCTTATAGCAGATGTTTAAAATTGGTGTAATGTGCTTTGATGTGGCTTATACGAAAACTCTAAGCTCGCTTATGGATGGGGGACATCCTATAGCAGATGTTAAAATTTGTATAATGTCCTTTGATGTGGTTTATGCAAAAAAATACTCCTACCTCAATTATGGAGCGGGGACGTCTTATAGCAGATGTTTAAAATTGGTGTAATGTGCTTTGCTGTGGCTTATACGAAAACTCCCTAACTTTGTTCTGGGATGTGTCGTATAGGGTAGGTTTAGGATGCTGGTTGAGGTTCAATGTCTCAAGCATTGTGGCCCAGCACGCCCCTGTGCCATGTGTTTTGTACTGACATGGGTTTGCCTTCTCCCACCGACAGCCGACGAATTCGCCCGGCTTGCCCTCGTATGAAGCAGCGTTGAGTAAAGAAGGCATGAAGATGAACGACAAGAGTGCCAACCCGCAACGACGGGGCATCCAAATAATGCAGGACGGTGAGTGGACACTGGTAGCACCGGACGCTGCACTCAAAGCGACAAGCAGCAAAGCATCCGTCTGCATGTGCAGTGCTTAATCAAATTCAATTGATTGATCTCAATGGGATGGCCAAGTGGTGAGAGTGCCTGCCTCTCTGAGATCGTGGGTTTCAATCCTCCACTCGGTCAAGCTAAAGATGTCCAAAATAAATAATTGTCGCTACCTTGTCTGGTGATCGACATTACTGGGATAGAGCAGGGACTGGTTGGCTCAGTGTCAAGATAATATGATTGAGTGGGATATCGGGTCATGGTGCTGGTGGTCTGGTATGCCAGTGCGGCAGCACTATTAAGTGACCATGATTGCCATTGTCCGTACGGAGCCTGGAAAGTCTTGAAAAGTCTTCATTTGCCCCATTTCAAGGCATTGCAAAGGCTTGAATTTAACCTATTTTGGGTAATTAGTCTTGAAAATAGTTGAATTACATTAAACTGTCCCGACTGATCTAAATTAGTCTGAAATTGCTATTCGCAATTGTTGTTTTTCCCTGAAATCCAAATAAAAATAGTCTTGAATTCCTAATTTTTTTTTAAACGGCCTTGAAATAGTCTTGAATTCCATATCTTCACATGTGTACAGACCCTGGATTGCGCACTGTCACAAATCGGTACTCGTTCTGATATGGCCTGAGATGTTGTTAGGACTACAAACTCCCACCCAAAACGACGATGTTGCTAGAATGTAAAGCACCTATAAAGCAGTCAAATTTGATTGGTGTCTTTTCACTAGTTTGACTACTGCAATGTCCTTGGGTATTGATGGTCGAAAAGGGATTAAACGGCAAACTTTTGGTTTGGTTCAGAAATTGGTGGTTTGTCTTCGTGGCATTTGACTTTGCTCGAATTGAGGAATAATTTTGTGCCTAGCGTACCTCGCTCGAATTTCGAAATAATTTTTGTAGACTTTAACGTTTTTGTTTTCACGTTTTGTTTATTTCATCATGGTTGTGAATGCATACAAAACCTCTAAGGACGATCTTAATTTCTTCTAGATTAGTGATCACTTTTTTTTCTCTTCCAACTTTTTATTTTCCCTTCGTTTTAAATTATTAACTACGGATAAAAGATCTCCGCCTTTTCGCCGATTGTCCTCATTTTCTGCACCCCCCCCCCCCCCCACACACACACAAAAGCAGACATCCACTCATAGGCTTACACTGCCAGAGTCTCGGAAAATTTACCGGAAGTTAAATTCTGCTGTGTGTGTGTGTGTGTTTTTTTTGCTAGAGGCGAATTAAGTAGTGAATTAATAATCGGATGGTTTTTTTTTAACGCAACTATAATTGTTTTTTACCGTTTTAGGACACGTATTAATACTAGGAAAAAAACCTTACAGAATAAATCCTGTTCACTTTTCGCCCTGAATATGATATTGGCTTCCGACACTACCTAAAATCAATGTCAAGCATCATCAAATGTGGATGTTCTGAGATTGGAATGGTGCGCCTGAATGAGTAATGAACTTCTTGTGGTGACTGGTTGGCTCAGTGTCAGGATAATGTGACTGAGTATGATATCGGGTCATGGTACTGGCGGCCTGATTTCCCAGTGGGGCAGCACTATAAAGTCACCATGAGTGTGCACTGTCACACGTCGGTACCCATCCTGATATGACCTTAGATGTTGCCAGGATGTAAAACTCCAACAACCAACCATCCAACTTCTTGTGGTGCACAGGTCTGGTGACGAACATTCCCCCGGGCATGGTGGTCGACCAGTTTGGCATGGTAGGCCTACTCGCCTTCATCCGGTCGTCGAATGAAATGGACCAATCGTTGACCCCCCTCGCGCCTGGCATTGACCTGACGACGTTAGGCCTCAGTCTCAACTCACAAGAGTAAGCGCACACAGACCCACGTCAATATCGCTAAATAAACTCACAGGTTTTTCTTTTTGTGAGAAAAGTAAGTTGACATGTATCATAGAATGTGTTACAATCAATGTCGCTAAATGAACTCATAGGTTTTCATTTTGTGAGAAAAGTAAGCTGGCATGTATAAGGGAACGTGTTACAATCAATGTCGCTAAATGAACTCAGAGGTTTTCTTTTTGTGAGAAAAGTAAGCTGGCATGTATCATGGAACGTGTTACAATGTCGCTAAATGAACCCATAGGTTTTCTTTTCATGAGAAAAGTAAGTTGACAAGTATCATGGAACGTGTTACAATCAATGTCGCTAAATGAACTCATAGGTTTTCTTTTCATGAGAAAAGTAAGCTGGCATGTATCATGGAATGTGTAGGGGAGCGGGACGTAACTCAGGCGGTAGAGTGTCCACTGATCCATCCTGCTCAGTGGACACATTTGCAGTTTGGGCACTTTTTCATGCCAACCAGTGGTCCACAACTGGTTCATCAAAGGATGTGGTATATGCTGTCCTGTCTGTGGGAAAGTGCATATAAAAGACTCCTTGCTGCTTATTGGAAAGAGTAGCCTATGTGGTGGCAGCGGGTTTCCTTCAAAGATATATGTCAGAATGACCATATGTTTGACGTCCAATAGCCGATGATAAAAATCAATGTGCTCTAAATGCGTCATTAAATAAACCCATGGAATGTGTTACAATCAATGTAGCTCAATAAACTCACAGGTTTTCTTTTTGTGAGGAAAGTAAGCTGACATGTATCATGGAATGTGTCACCTTTTAAACAAATGTAATGTAAAAAAAAGCTACGAATATATTGGTTTATCTTCGGCTGTAGGTGCGGGGTTACGTTGCTGTTAATTCTTTTATAATGAAAGAGTCGTTTCACCTATTCTTGAGTTAACCTTAGAGGGATTTAAATGAATGTTGAATGTACTAGTTGTATGTGTTCGTGGCCTGTCTCTATTTCTTTCAATGGGATCTTGAATTGGTAACATTTTCTCCTTCAGAAACCTCTACAGCACGTTCCAATCGCCATGGGCAGAAGCTCCATGTCGACCACAAGACATTGGTAAGTTGGCAGTCTAACCTTGTGTAGAATGATTTCTAACTTCACATAAACTGCGCCAATTAGATGATGTTGTTGCATACTACATTGCGGAATATAAATAGACCTGGTTTTGGGGATGGTGGAAGTGGAATTAGCTTTGTTTCATTTGACCAGCACTAAATTAATCGGTACAGTGTATTTGCATTTTAGTTTACACTGCCACTGCTCATGACACGGTCAGGGTGGGCGGTGCACTGGATTAATAACAATGGTTTACTGCACACGTAACATGTGGTAGGCAAAATATCTGGAATGCAGATTTAAACATTTATCTACATATAAAAAAAGCATACGTCTTAAATCACTTATTGACAACATATACAGGGGTTACATTAACAGGTTTTGTACATGGCCTTAGAAGTCTTGAATAGCATGTTCTTTCGTTTGACCTAATCCCAAGGCCTTGAAATCATTCAATTTTACAAAGTGGTCTCAAAATAATCTTGATTTTAACTTTAACAATTATAATCTTTAAAAAAAAAAAAGTTAATCTTAAGAAAGTTGCGCAGAGTTGAGTGATGGCTCCACTCTGGCTGATTGGACTTCTCCTTGGCACCCCGCCTCCTCTCCTCTCTCCCCACCCCCCCTGCTTGTCACACCGTCCCCGTTATTCCGCTTCATGTAGTTGGCAACAACTTTATCAAATGACCTTTATACTTTTTGTAAGAGATGGGGGGGGCCATACACATTTTTCAACATTTTCACGGTCGTACAAAGAACGCGGGGGTCGAGTGTGGGGGTGGGGGTGGGTGGTGTCAGTCAAGTACTTTTATCATTTAATAAAATGTTGATATTTAAAAACTTGTATTTAACGATGTATTTAATGTTGATGTGTACTACTTTGGGGGGAGGGGGTGAGTATGCTTTGTACGACCGTGAAAATATTAAGAACTTTGGATGGTCCCTATTGCACTCTCGCATATTGCGACTACCCAGGAAAGGTATCAATGTCACTAACTTGATTAAGTAATGTTGAATTTTCTTTTTCGAAATGGCCTTGTGAAAAGTCTAGAAATATCCTTGAGGTACAAATCTTCAGTAGTGTATGAACCCTGCAATAATAACAAGAATTTTGTTTTACTGTTGCAGATTATCATGTACCACAAGAATACTTGACAAACATTTTCATTCGCGACAAGTTGTCGTCGATCAAGCTGAACCGGTATGGGGAGGACCTTCTCTTCTTCCTCTTCTACATGAATGGTGGTGACGTCCTTCAGTTGGCAGCAGCGGCAGAGCTGTAAGTAGTGGGGTGGTTACAGCAAATATCAGAGTAGTATTAAGCGCTATTAAACAAATGCTTAATAAGTGCACCAGTATCTAAAGTAGATATGAAGAATCAAAACTAGATAATTGTTTTTGTTTTGAAAATTTGATATTTCAGTGTGGCTATAGAGTGGTAGTCGGACTGTGCTGCTTTATTATTAAGGCTGATAATGGGGTTTGAGACACCAGGCACCTTTGGGATGACTATCGACTGTGGGAGGCAAGGTGGGAGGGTGGTTTTTCCATAGTAAACTTGATATTTTCTAACATGAATAAGTAGAGGTTAGATAGTTTTGAATACTAATGGCGTTTTCTGACATGGGTAAGAAGGGAGGGTTAGTTTGCTATACTAAAATTGTGGTTTTCTGACAAATGGGGAGAGTCTTGGTTAGTTTGCTGTTCTAAAATTCAGGGTTCGTAGGGGGCCTGGAAAGTCTTTAAGTCGTGAACTTCATTTGCCCCATTTCAAGGCCTTGAAAAGCTTTGAATTCTGAAGCTTTTGAATTTGGGTAATTAGACTTGAAAAGCCTAAAATTCCATTAAACTGTCCCCACTGATCTAACAATTTTAGTCCGAAATCGCCATTTTGATGAAATCTAAATGAAAATAGTGTTGAATGATTAAAAAAAACAAAAAAAAACAGCCTTGAAATAGCCTTGAATACCATATCTTCACATGTGTATGGACCCTGAAAATTGGTGTTTCCTGACATGAATAGGGAGAGGGCAGAAGGGTCTGCTTGCTGTACTGAAATTGATGATTTCACGAAAGGATTCTAACTGTATCATCCTTGTCTTGGTTACTCAGATACAGTAGAGACTGGCGGTACCACAAAGAGGAGCGTGTGTGGATCACGCGGGTACCCGGCATGGAGCCGGTCGTAAAAACCAACCTCTTCGAGCGGGGTACCTACTACTTCTTCGACGTGCAAAACTGTCGGAAGGTGCCGAAGGAGTTCCGGTTGGAGTACGATAAGTTGGAAGACCGGCCGATGCTGCCAAACACTATTCAACATAACCTGAACCAGCCAGCTGTACTCGTGCCCTGAGGTGGCTGAGGAGCCGTCTGTTGTAGCTACTTCTCTAACCCACCACCGCCCCGTGGACAATGTGCAGCTGGTAGATGCACAAGCTATAAGGACAGGAGACATTTGTTGTGACTTTTGGCATAGAGAGACTCCTCATATTACCCCCCCCCCTCTCTCCTCTCTCTTCCACTCCTCTCCCCCCTCCCTTCCACCCCCCGCCATTCAGCTAGCGAAGCGAGCGTTTGGAGTTTAGACCGGTACTTATACTACACAATAACCATTAAATGTCCATCACTCACACCTGTAAAGCGACACTCATTTCATATCTATATCACCAGTGGGGAGGGGAACCCACCCCACTGGGCGCTTTTGTAATCTCAAGCAGCTCGGGTCTTTAACATGAAAGCTAGGGTAGTCATGGAATAGATGGCCGGAGAGGGAACTTCCACTTCGCCTGGTAACAGGGTGGTGGTAACTTGTCTCCCATTACAAAAAAAAAGTTAAATTAAAAAAGAAAATTCTTATATATTTTTTCCTCCGTTCCTGGGGCGACTTTGTTGTACGCGGTGAAAAACTTGTAGATTTGTACATAATGTCCGTCATCGATTTCACTATGAGCGGCGAGTGACAAAACTGCCACGTACAAAGAAAAGACAATACAAACAAAAAGCCAGTAAAGTTAGAACATTAGGTACAGTAGTCCTCAGCCATTGAGGAGCTGCTACTGTCGCGCATGTTGTCGACTAAGCCGCTGTCAGGTTGGCGGGAAAAAAACTTTTTAAAGAAGAAAAATTAAGAACCCTGATGTCATTTAAGCATGTACATTATATCTTGTGTGTGTGTATGTCAATTTTCTTTTAAATATATAAATAATTAAAAGAATTTATGAGTAAGTTCTTGATTTAATAGAACGACAACTCTTCCCGTAGAGTGTGCCTTGCAGATTCCGATTTTGGTGAAGATGAATTTTGCAAATGGTTCTAACGCTTCTCTATTGAATCTCTTTGTGCGCAAGTACCGTGAATCCGACTATTATATACCCTCCTCTTGCCACTCCTCTCCCCTCCTCTCGCCCTCTCTACCCCCCACCCCACCCCCCTTTCCTCCCCCTCGCTCTCTTCCCCATCCCCCCTCCCTCTCCTCTCCCCCACCCCCCCTCTCCTCTTCCCCCCCCCTCTCCCCTCCCCTTTCCTCCCCCCCCCCTTTCCTCTCCATCCCTCCCTCCCTCTCCTCTCCCTCCCTCTCCTCTCCCCCCCTCTCCTCTCCCTACCTCTCCTCTTCCTCTTCTTCCTTCTCTCCCCTCCCCTCCTATTTCTCCTACCCTACCCCCTCCCCCTCTCTACCCTCCCCAACCCCCCCTCTTCCCCACGCCCTACCCCACTCCATACCCTACCATTACCCCCTCCTCTGCACCACCACCCACTCCGCTTCCCCCCTGCCCTCCCCCTTCTCCCCGTCCCCCCCTCGTGCACCGGCCCCCACCCCCTCCCAACCGTCAAGCACCCATTACCATATCGCGCATGCAATCCTTGTTTGCTACGATGAAAACGTGTCTTTATCAGGTATAGAAAGAACACGTTGATATCAGCATTTCTGAAATGTATCACGTGTATCAATGATAACAATGTCTAGTACTCAGGTGATGCAGCCTGGGATGGAGGAGTTAATAAACCTCCCTTGGTCTCTCCCCCTGCCCCTACACAGGTCTCCCTCTTCCTCTTCCTCTTCCTCTTCCTCTTCCTCTCCCTCACTTCCTCCTCTCCCGTCCCCTCCCCTCCCCTCCCCTCCCCTTCCTCCCCTCCCCTCCCCCCCCTCCCCTCCCCTCCCCTCATCCCACCGTCGTTGTTCACCAAATCTAAGTATTTCACATACGTTGAAAACATGGCATGTTGGTGAGGCTGTTCCTCTACCGTCGGTTAGATGGTAAGCAGAGATTTATTTTTGTAGAGACATGACTGCTGCATGATAATGGTGATACAAAGTCCTATATTTTTTTTTTTTTTTTTTCGTTTCAAAAGCAAAGACATGTTAAACATTTTCTGTTTTGTTTTGCATTGATTTCTTTCATCATGATTACAATTACGGACAAAGCGCTGGGGACGCATTTACTTTATGCTAGGTTGGTGCTCTTTTCTCTCTTCTGATTTTGTTTATCTCTGTCAAATTATTAACTGGTGAATTAGTAACCAGGTGTTTATTTTAATAGCCTCAAAGGTGCTACGCCAAAGGGTCTGATGTGATTTACGATTTTTTGGCCTACTATTTTTTGTGTGTACATTAGTTGATTAAGCTGGGGAAATTTCAATCGTGGACAATTGGCCTTCGTCATTCTACTACTCCTTGCCCTATCCTAGTAATGCTGAGTGCCAGGCTAGGTAGAGAAAAGCTTCAATTTTTTAAGCACGAAGTAATACGAACGGTGTCACAGTGTTAGTTTTAACCAACGTAAATTAGCCTTAAGCTAAAAACAAAGTGTTAATTATCCAATTTCAATAATCTAGCATACAGAAAATGTACTTCTAACACAATTGGAACAAATCAAAGCTATTTACATATTTAAATTTGACGCGCTATGTACTAATATATATATTGTGGGTTTCCAAAACCTGAATGATGTATATCTGCGGAATTGTGAGTTAAATTAGAAGGGAGAAACGACCGAATTCTGGCATAGCCCGTTGCCCATTGAGAGGACCAAGTCACTTACCCTATATACCTCTCGTCAAACCTGCAGCGCCCGTCAATGCCAAGCTGGTAGGGCCCCCTAGTGACTGATGAACGCACTAGTACCTTATGTCGCCTGCTTCACTGACTGGCAGTTTATAATAAACTATACAGAGCATATACATTCGTTGTCATTCACTGCCTTTTGTTGTTGTCGGAGATGGGGTTGTTAACTTGGTAGCTGTTCATTTAATAGAATACACTCGTATTTGTTATAGATGCATTTTTTTCTTTTTTCACAAAGGGGTCTTCCAAAGTTTTCACTTGTACTAATTGGGGCGGGTAATGGCTGGGTGATCGTCCTTGAATTTAATGCTGCATAGTCCGATGGATAGCATTAGTGCTTCGAAAGCGAAATTATTCTAAATTAGACTTGTGCACTTATGAAGTATTTATTGCAGCATGGAAATGCTCAGTCAATATAAAGTTGTATAGTTCGATGGTTTTGAGTTTCTATAATTTTCTGAGATAAATATATTAGGTTGATCGTTATAATCTACCTTAATTTAGCTTGAATTACGTGGCTTTAAGATAACTAATTTCTGAGATATTTGAAGTATAAACATGCTAACAATGTAGGTTCAAATCTAGATTAGTGTTTTGCTTTTGAAAAATTTAATAATTTTATGGGATTACCGAAGCTTGTCATAATTTTGATGTGCTAGAAAAATTAATTTTGCATCTTTGTTCTTCAAATATCTCTTAAGTAAATATTAAAATAAAAGGTATATAAATCAACTTTATATTATGTATATATAAAGACTCAAAACCATCTAAATCCGCAGCGTTAGAGATGTGGTTGTCAGTTAAGGGCTTGCTGTTCAAGTTTAATTATTTTGATAACAAACAACGTATATCTTCTACATACAATTTTATTATTACACTTTGCACAATGGAACGCACACTGAACATTATTATGCTTTGCGTCTATCCCGCCTTGGGAAGGACGGCGGGAGAGGGAGTATATTATTCAATGTAAAAAGCACATTTGGTTCCTTCGTTGGTCCTTCACAATAATTATCAACAACCTGACCCAGAGGTCCGTGCAAACGCCAATGACTGTAGTCGAAACTGTACACAAAGAAAAATATGGTGTTTAAAAAAAAAAAACACTTCGACATGGCTCTTCACCCGTGTTCGATTACCCGCATCGTCCAATGTTAGAATGTGTCGTGTGGTGGCGCCCCCATGTGGGCCCCACCGACATCACTGCCACGCGAGTGTATCACACGGCAGGAAGTCAATAAAAACCTTCGAGCCATTTATAAACATTTACAAGTCAATAGAAAATAGTCTCATTATCAGCTATTTACAAGTAACATCTTCCCTTTAAAAAACATCAGTTATTTATATATATTTATATATACACATCCTGGTACAGAAGGATTATTTGTGAATATCAATATGATATCGCCTCTGTACCGCGGCAACCGAATAATTGTATATAAAATAACGAGCGCGAATGTATCTAGTAGTTATGTATAGCTAGCTACCTATAAATAGTTCTCTAATGTTTAACTTGAAAAAAAAAGCTGAGTGGTGGGGAGAAGAGAAATGTACATAACATAATGTACCTGTAGAATGTCAGACCGGAACCGGAACATGTTATTTATTTGCATCAAACTTTGGTTTGTTACAAAAGCACATGTTCCATTTATGAAGACTGATCCCCAATGCCTCTTTTTTTTTTGTCTTTTCTTTTGGAGTGTGGTGTAAAAATGCACATATTTAATTTCAGCAATTTAGCCTCTATATGAGTACATATTGCACAGACCTATGAACACACGTGGGCCATGAGAAAGTATTACAAACTTTGATTCTCCCCGTATTCTTTTCAAAACAAAACAAATTCATATAAATGTAAATCAACAATGACGAACAAGTTAATAATAATAAACACAACGAAAAACCTGTACAGTTTCAAATCCCAATTAATAATCACAGTTTGCGAAATGTACATATGCTTCAATATATATATAATATGTGCATACCTATATATATATAATTATATATAATTATATATTTAGTCACATAAGTGTGGGTCTGTACTGTAATTGATCGCATGTGGAATAGTAAAAGTAGTACTGGCTCTGAAGGGAGGAGGGACACCATATGTGTATATATTTATAATATATATATATATTAGAAATATATATATAATATATATATGACCTCCCTCCTCTCTCCACATACATATATCTATTCCTGTTAAAGGTAGGCCTATTTTGGCACCAACAAGCCTATAATTCACCGTAAACATGTTAGAGCTTCGGACTGTTTGAGGTTCACCATTAAATGGTTTCTGAGATCATTCACCAAACACGTGAGATTGGAGCTGTCACGTGACACTCCCGTTAGATTGCACCTCCAGCTGATCACGTGACCAATGCGCGGCCAGTGTGTGGCTCAGGGACCAGTGTTGTGTATGTATGTATGTATGTATGTATGTATGTATGTATGTATAATATATATATATATATATATATATATATATATATACACATACATACATACACAACACATGGTTTGCATCCCCCGAGGACCATTATTATTATTATTATTATTATTATTATTATATATTACTAAATGTTGCTTTCCCATCTGTTATACAATGGGGTGCTTGAGGTTAGGCTAAGGATTGCGGTACTACTGACAAAGTTTATATATATCACAATTCTTTATAGTCTGTGATACCGCGCCCCCCCCCCCCCCCCCCCTCCCGACCATGTTTCAGCAGCGCCCTCTAGTCAGGGACGATTCACCAATAAGCGTAATTACCATTTGTTCCAGGGAACGCGGGCATTACAAAAAAAAAGGGGGACAAAAAGGAGAAGGGGGTTGAACTAATTATTAGTTTTCAGTTCCTTAAAGTTTTGTTGGAACATTTTTGATAAATTTCAAAACAATTTACGGCTAAGCATATATAGTAACTTTTGAACGCACAAATGTGGTTGTCTGATACATAGTCAGTAGATGGGTGCTTATCCAAGGCAACTGTGTTCCAGGAGGGTGGGTGTGGGAGTGGGGGTGGGGGGGGAGAGGGGGTAAGAACAAGAAGGGAAGAAAAGGCGAACCAGCCCTCATCAGGTTTTTCTCATTAACATAAACTTCCGGTTCAAACATACACTACACATGAAAACACGAGTCTTTACTTCCGCTTCGAGTTCCAGATAACCATGAGCATCCATTAATAAACTCCTTCTTTTTTTTTTTTATAAAAGAAAAACCCCAGCAACAATCAAAAACATCAAAACAATATTCAATTGATTTCCCAATTAAAATACACATTCCATCAGTGGGAGGCTCATATTTCTCCGATTTATCTGTAACCGCTCGCATCCTGTCTTAACGTCGAATATATCGTGGCAATTAAACATGGCAACCGTTGCAATGCACTATAGAAAGCGAATGCATAACCTCAGATGCTAATTAAGTTCAGTTTGAGTCCTGCTCAAGGTCGGGTATATTCCACCAGAAGACTGCGCATGCGCAATAAAGAATCAAAGCCCCACAGCATTGGTTTAGTGACCAACTTCTTGGGACTACCACTCTATAGCCACACAGCTGTCACCAATGGCAACAGCTCTCAGTGACAGGTGAAAAACTGTATCATTTCACCGCGCAGGGTGATGCACTACGGGAAACAGTTATCTAAGATAATAATGTCACAGAACTTCGGGTTCTTTATCGAGGCACCCTCACACCAGGGCCATTGTGTGATGATAGCAAACCAGCCAAGTACCAGAAAACCAGCCTAGTACCATAATATTCTTTTTGGTATTTTTGTTGTTGTTGCAAGAAGACAAACCACTGTTAAGAGTCACAGTGTGATTTAGAGAAAAAAAGATTTAAAAAAAAGAGAGACTAAGCTAAGCTGTACATTTCGTTTAAACTGACATGAGTGTCAGCATACTTGAATATACATCGTAGTATCATGTAATATATACACAATGAAACTGTGGAATCAGGCAGCATCTAGGGTGAGATTACAGCATTGTTAGGGCAGTGAGGACCAATGCTCCCTCCAATATATATACCGTAATATTATATTAGGATATATATATATATATATCCTAATATGTAATATTAGGATATATATATAACTATATATATGTATGTCTATATATAACTATATATATAGACATACATGACCACTGACTGCTGCATCTAGAGCCCTATTCCTGTATACAAAACACACTTTGAAAATGTCAGGAACTGTAAATCCTATGGATATAGCCATATTCGTGTGTACAAAGCAGACTTTGAAAATGCCAGTAACTGGTGAGAAATGAAACGTAGTCTACCACGTGCCTTTTCCATTTGACAATGTAGTTACTAATAGGATAATAGATAAGTATGCATGGAATTGGAAGCAGAGCAGAAGCAGTCAATGCTCATAGTTACCGTCAGCTACTAATTAAGAAATTGATAGTTGCACAATTCATTGGGCTATGACGGTAATGCACATACCAGTTGGACTGCATCAATGCTATTTCTACCACCAACTCGTCACATTACGATTGTTTTGGACTGTAGAATGCCATGTCACACCGTAATGGTCCTTGACCAGTGATGCTTAGCCCACTTGTTTGTCTGTGTGTTTATAGGTCAAATGTGGTAGGCCTATAGCTAATACTAATAGTAACCTTGATAGCACAGTTAAGGTCCTGGGACAGGTTTAATTGATTGTAGAAGTGGCTTAAAGTAGCACAATTATCACTGTAAGTCCCAGCTAAACTGCACCGACACATTTACGCCGTCGCATAAAAAAAAAAGATTTTTTTTAAATTAAAAAAAAAGAAAAAAAGACGTTGCGGGTTCAGAACCGCCTGACTATCTAATAATGCTAACAATAACCAGACGCCGAGGATGCCTAGCTGGTAGCCATGAGATTCACACTAGCATCATATAATACACGCATGTGTAAGTAATACTCTGTTCGAGGGTACAACAACGCTAACCCAACTCACAGCACGCCTAGCGGAGCATGACGTCAGAGTGTGTGTGTGTGACATTTCCTGATATTTTAAATCTCAAGTCATTCATGTCATCCCTGCTGTGCAGCAGCAGCAGCACCATTATTTTAAAATCCAGACTGGTGTGAATTTAGGAAACTAATACTCATCATCTCTTCAGCCACACACTACACCCCTATATATATAATGGAGCGAAGCCTTAGAAATGTCTACTTCGTTCTTAGCAACCAGAAGAAGCGGTAAGTGACAAGATGGCGACTCTGCGACACTTCTGGTAACCTGCGACTCACAGTCCATATGATATATTATAGCAGAGCAACAGTAAATGGTCTGGTCAACCTAGCGCTTCGCCAAGCATATTATCAGCTAACTTGGCGAACAAAGCACAGCATTATTATTAGAAGTAGCACCTACTGCGCCTTCCAGGATGGAGTCCAGTACAAAACGCCATTGCTGGCCTTAGTTCATTTAGAATTGATATAAAACAATGGCGCTCGCATAATTATACTTGACACACCGCGGAGTAGCAGCGTGGTGCTGTAACAAGGAGCAAAGCACATGCAGTGTCAGCTTATTACACCAAGTTCTCAGTGTCCGAAGGCTTCAGGAGCGGGGTCAGACTGCTCACCGTACACTGGTTCGAATCCGGTGGCTCAAACTCAGGCAGGCTCTCATTCGAGGAGGAGATTTCCACTTCCGGCGGGGAGCTCTCCATCGAGGTTGAGGCAGGCACAGGCAGTGGCATGGCATCATCGTCCATCTTGATCATCACTGAAGGAGATATTGGTACTGGGGTGGCCACCGAAGCGGCTATTGAGTTCGCAATAGAAGGTGCAACTGACCATCCGGCCACTGAAGGCGTTGTGGAAGGTGGGACTGAGCTCTCTGGTTTCTCCATGCTAAAAAGGCTGACCGAGCAAGAGTCAACACCATCACAATTTCCTGGATTGGCAATGATCTGGCTCTCGCGAGCGATGGCGTTCGCCAATGCTCGCTGGTGGGTGAGTGGACTTGGGAGGTGGGCAGGAACCATACTGATGTCAAACCGCGAACCGGGCTCTTGGTTCAGCCAGCCATCGATGTACGATGGTGGCCTCGGAAGAGTGGTTGAGCCGTTCAATGTCTGCACCAGCGGCTTGTTATTGTCGACAATGTGGCCATTAGGCGGCATCTTGAGGCCATCCAGAGTGATCTTTGAAATGCTGAGCTGTGAGCTGAGCTGCGAGCGGAGGTGACTGGCGAGCATCACATTGTTGGCCAGGTGGTGGCGGCTGTGGTGGGGCGAAGCCACCGGGCTCGTCAGGTTAGATGTAATCTTGCTAGTCGGAATCTGGAGCATCGATGAGCCGCAGGCATTCTCATGCGCCTCATCCTCGTGGATCGTCTCCATCGGGTTGATGACCTTCATCTGGTCCTCAGAGATGCTGTGAGGATGGAGGGAAAAGTAAACGATGTGAGCATGTGAAACCAGTGAAAGACAACTCAGAGTCAGATCAGGAGAGATAGCTACAGCACACTAGCCACGCTTGCTTGTCGGGGTAGAGGGAGGGAGTTTAGGTCCTAGCAACATCTAAGGTCATATCAAGGATCAAAAAGAGTAGTAGTTCCAGTTTCATCACACGAGGTTTGTTTGTTGGGTAGGGGGGAGTTTAGGTACTAGCAACATCTAAGGTCATATCAAGGATCAAAAAGAATATTAGGTCCGGTTTCATCACACTAAGTTTGTTTGTTTGGTTTTGGGCATCATCTAATGTCATATCAGGCGGGTATCGACTTTTGACGCTGAGCACCCATGGTGAGTTTAGAGTGCTGCCCCTCTGGGAGAGTGCCTACTGCCAACACAATGACTCAATAACCCACTCAGTCAGATTATCCCAATCCCTTTTTCAAAATAGTGAGCGCATTCGATACAACATCTATAAGATGATATTCCTTGAAAATGCATAGCTTATTTTAATTAAATTAATATGAGCTTAAAGCTGCATAGTCCGATGACGTGCAAAAACAAAACACTTACTAGATTTGATTCTACATATCCAACTGAGATAGTGGTGTGCTTATTAAGCATGTATTGTTGCATAAAAGGAGATATTGCCCCAATCTAATCAAACATGTTACTGCTGAAACTTAAGTTGCCAAAATCTGGACGTGCTTGTCAAAATGCCAATGTTTTAAATATCTTTAAAATTAGCCATTCAAGATAAAAGTTACTTCAAACTAGGGTAAAGTAGATCATAACGATCAATGTAAATGTATTTATCTAAGAAAATTGCAGGAACTAAAAATCGTCAGACTATGCAACCTTAATAACAAAATAATCACTGCAGTTGTCCAAGAATAAAACTTCCCTCTCTCTCTCCCACTCTCTCTATCAGAAACCAAAAACCACTTGTGATTCTACCACAGTTGTATGCTCTTTTGGCATACATTTCTGCCCTGTTTGAAATGTAATCTTTTAGTCAGATATGTTTAACCACTGTATGCCTCCCAATAGATGATGTTTACTTTTTGTGCTGGGCGGTCATTCAAGAAACAAACAAACAAACAAACAAACAAAACAAAAATCAAAGAGTGGGTTCAATCTGATGTACCTGATTTCAGCAGTCGAGCCCATGAAAGGCTTGGTGATAGAGGAGAGTGCAGACTTGGTGTAGGGCAGGAATGGCGGGGGAGACTCATCCCAATATATATCCTTCTCCAACTTAGGATAACTTCCATAGAGATCATCAACGAAGAGCATGGAGATCTGCATGTTGCGGTCAATGATCCAATTCATGTCAAAGTCATCATCGTCTTCCCCGAAGGGATTAATCATCTGCTCTGCCACCTTCAAGAACAAACATGTACGAGATTCGTCAGATACTTGAGACTGTCTCAAAAGGTGCTAAGCAATATGGGACAAAACTTTGTCCATTGTAACAATCAACATACTATCTGCTTATGCATTTGCTCAGGATAAACCGATTTGTTTTTTACATGGTGTTTCATAATGCTAATAGAATACATATTGATTTGAAGCAAATGTCCTTGTGTTTTCAGTGTAAGTGTTTCTGTGCTGTTTCTGTGCTGTTTTTAGGTCAATTGTTACAATGGACAAAAAAAAAAGAGTTATCACTTTTTGAGACAGGCTCACTTGTAAATAGGGTAGTAGCAGCATTGCATTTGTATTTTGATTGGTGGATAAGTTCAATGGCATGAGGCCAATTTTTATGTCGGAAAAACATCGCTAACCATCTGATCACACTAAACGTACTTCGATGGGTAACCACCTGGGAGTATGCAGTGCCATAGACCTAATACAGGCTTATCGTCTACCAAATCAGTAGTGGATAAGTACACCAATTTTCTCGTTGGTAGTGTGTGCACACAGCTTTCCAACCGCAATCATATGTTGCACACAATGGAAAATAACTTCTCAAACTAAGAGTTGGTCATTTTTAATCAGATCATCAAGCATATCTGGATCTGGATACTAGCATTGCTGACAGTAAATCAATATAACCGTAGAACTCAGCTGTGGTTGCAAAGACAAACCATGTCAGGCTTGAAGTTAAATCTTTGGTAAGGCATTTGTTTAGTTAATTTTATATTTCCACTCAAATAGTGATTAGAACAAAGTTAGTTTGATTTCTTGTGGTTTTACATCCTAGCAACTTGTGGCATCGTGCACTTATGGCGCCTTTAAAGTGCTGCCCCACTCGGAGACCAGGCCGCTTGCACCATGACCCAATATCCCACTCAAACTCATTGGTCGTAATGCATAGCATTACGCTTGATGCGAGGAGAGGAAGAGACCCTCCCCCGCCCCGCGCTGTCGCGCTGCTTTCCCACCTCGCCCGACGCCGCTGCGCGCCCCCTCCTCCCCCCGGCCCCCTGTCGCGCAGCTCTCTCACCTCACCCGACGCCCGCTGCTCGCCACCTCTCGCCCTCCCCCGGGCCGGCAGCATTCACACCTCACCTGCTGTCGCCCGTCCCCGTTCCCTTATAAGCCCTCCCCCCGCCTCCCTCAGGCACTCGCCTTCCTGCCGCCTTCCCAGATCCTCACCCTTTCTTCTTTGGGCTACTCCTCCTCGGACCGATTCATCATGCCCGGGCGCGGACGGGGGAAAGGCCGAAAGAACGCCAGGACTACCGTCATGAGCACCCCAGGGCCCTCCTCGGGCTCCCCGGGAGGCTCCGCGGCCTACTCCGCCTCGGCGTCACCTCCGGCGCCGTCGGGCCGCCCCTCAAGCGATACCACCGCCATCCTGGAGGCGCTCACCCGCCTCACCGCCCGCATCGAAGCCGTCGAGGCCGGGGTCCCCCGAGGAGCCCCGGACACCCCCCAGCCCCTATCAACGCGGGAGGCGGCCTTCGCCCTGCCGCCCGTCCAAGGCTCCTCTCCGACTTGAGGAGTTCGCTGCCCCCCTCATCAACCCTCGCCGGACCTCCTCCCCGAGGCCTCAGAAGCGGGCCTCCCTTTTTTGGCCGCCCGCTCCCCCCCTCCACGTAGGCCCCGGACCCTCGTCTCACCCAGACCTTCCTCTCCGGGCCCCCGCCTCGGGCGCCCCGTGCCCCCGCCTCGGGCGCGCCTCGAGCCCTCTCCTACTCTTTGGCGGAGGGCTCCTCGGCCCCCCCTCACCAGAACTCTGACATTGCTCCTGATGAGCCCCTGTTTATCCATGTACATCTCCTCCTGCTCCTCATGAGCACCCTCCTGCTGTTTTGCTCCTCATGAGCCTCTTCCTTCTTTTATTGCCTTTTACCTACACTGTTGCTCCTTATGAGCCTTACTCTGCTCCTCATGAGCCTCTCTCATGCCTCTGTATACTCTGTTTTATGTTTTACTCTGTCTGAGGCGGAAATAAACGCCTTTATTCCCACCCCCGCCTTCCTCTCTTCCTTTTCGCGCATCGGTCGTAATGCGTAGCATTACGCTTGATGCGAGGAGAGGAAGAGACCCTCCCCCGCCCCGCGCTGTCGCGCTGCTTTCCCACCTCGCCCGACGCCGCCGCGCGCCCCCTCCTCCCCCCGGCCCCCTGTCGCGCAGCTCTCTCACCTCACCCGACGCCCGCTGCTCGCCACCTCTCGCCCTCCCCCGGGCCGGCAGCATTCACACCTCACCTGCTGTCGCCCGTCCCCGTTCCCTTATAAGCCCTCCCCCCGCCTCCCTCAGGCACTCGCCTTCCTGCCGCCTTCCCAGATCCTCACCCTTTATCCTGATGCTGGGCTAGCCAGTCCTTGTTCATTCCTATTAATGCCAAGTACCAGACTAAGTATTGACAAGTATCAATTGTGTAAGTCATTGGTTGACTCAGTCAGGATTTGAACTCACAACCTTCCACACAAGAAACCAGCGCTCCTACCAATTCGGCCACCACGTCCTGTGATTAGACCAAGAATCAGCTCGCTATGCCCTTACAGAGTACCTTGTTCTGACAACTTGGGGAGGCAACTTAGTTAACAATGTAAATCCCACAACGTTGGCTTCAATAGAATTAGGTCACGAATCAAGGCTCTGGTTGTGTATCTTAATCATAGGACTTTAGCCCTGCTTACAACATGCAATTAGGTGGAACATTGGTCATTGGATAGGGGAATAATGCTTCTAGAAAAGATCTAATATTGTAACTATTTTCGATTTTCACCGAGAGTGGTGAGAATGAGAATGAAATCAAATTGCACCACACTTAGACTACATAAATACCGGACTATGTCTAAGCGTCATTAACTAAACAACCTTTTAGGTTTGACGCCCACAGGCTATGAGGTCTATGGACTTAACACACACACACAGTCTATGAGGTTTATGGATTTACACGTACGCGCACACACACACACACACACACACACACACACACACACACACACACACACACACACACACACACACACACACACACACACAAGGTCTGGGGACATGAGTAGTTTAGGTCATTCTCTAGAGATAATAGTGATTTTAATATTCAATTACATTTAAAAAAAACACCCACAACAAAAAATTATAGAAGAAAAGAATCCCAAAGCATATCATGGCTTGCACTTACCTTCAACCATCCCATGTAGAAGAAGAACTGCAACACGGTAAATATTGGGACGAAGAGGTCAACGTCATGACCGCGGTAGTTCTTGGTCGGGTCGAGGAACTGTCGGCCAAGGATGCACCCGATGAAGAAGGTGTAGACGGCTAGCGTGGTGACCTGGGTGTACACTAGTGGAATGCTGATCCAGTCATAGTTATACAGCATGCCGAGGTTGCTGCGGTAAGTAAGCAGCTCCTCCATGATGGCCTTCAGCAGGTAGTCATCTGTGATGAGCCCGGTCTGACGTGCATCCTTCACCAGGCTGAAGCACCAGTTGAAGGGTAGCCACCACTTCCCGTGGGGCGTGTTCACCTCCTCCAGCATCTGCTGCTCATTCGGGGTCATCACTCCTAGAAATGGACAAAGAGAGGAGGCGGGTGTAGTAGCCGGTGAGGTGAGAGTTTTGAATTTCAAAACAAAAGGAAAAAAAGTGGTGTGCCATTGCTCAGACGGGGGTTGCCAGCCGCCAAGCTCGAAAGTGTCGCGCGATGCGTCATCATTGAGGTTGTCGTTGATGATGTCACTGTTGATGATGATGACGATGTCGTTGGCGGCAAAAGCTCAGCTGATGGTGGCAAACCCGTCTCAAGAACGGCACACCGCATACTCACCAGCCGCAGGACCTGTTGGTACAAAGGAGCTTTACAGCGGAGGGAATGTCATGTTAATGTTAATGTCATGTTTGGATGGTAGAAATACTTTACCGACGGGCTACATTACCTTGCTTTTAGGACAAAGCACACACAACTCTGTCGGCCAGAGCGTGGGCCTGTATGCAGCAGCTTGTCTTTTCTGCCCCTTGGCCTTCTCTGGCTGGCACACTGGTTAAGGGCGATGGCCTCCTCAATCCTTGCCATGCTCTAACGCGAGTCTTAAGAAGAATGTCAACACGGTTCGTGGTACCCTTGGTTAACACCCAGTCTCACATCATCATCTCATCATCATCCACTAATAGCTTTTTCCCCAGCCATCTGGATTCTGGTATACGCAAGATTCAGCCAGCGATGAAGATATGCATTGGCTAGCACATCACCCTCCTGCAAGGTAAAATAAAATGTCCACCATAAGCAGTGGGTCATTAGGCTATAGGGGGAGGGGGCAAGGGGGGAGCAGGGAGGGTCAGAGCAGAGCTGTACTGCTTGCTTTGAGTATGTTCTGTGCTGGTAATCACCGGTTTGACTTCCCTCGGGTATACTCGTCCAATGTAGCACACATTGGGAAAGTCATAAGACACTGATTGCAAGGTCACAACAGACTGATTGCAATATCTAGAGACTGATTGTAAGGTCATAAGACACTGATTGCAAGGTCATAAGACACTGTTTGCAAGGTCATAAGACACTGTTTGCAAGGTCATAAGACACTGTTTGCAAGGTCATAAGACACTGTTTGAAAGGACATAAGACCCTGTTTGCAAGATCATAAGACCATGATTGCAAGGCCATGAGACTCATTGCAAGGTAATAAAACACTGATTCCAAGATCATGAGACTCATTGCAAGGTCATGAAAGACTTATTGCAAGATCATAGGAAAATGATTGCATGGTCATTTCAGACAAACAAGGTCGTAAGAAAGTCATTGCAATATCATGAGACTCACTGCAAAGTCATGAGATTCATTGCAAAGTTATATGAAATTTATTGCAAGTTCATAAGAGACTCATTGCAAGGTCATAAGAGACTGGTTATAAGGTCATAGAGGAGGGGGCTTGTTGGTTCGAAGCCGAACATAAAGGCCATTGGATGGTCTAGATGCTGCCAGCCACTGGGCTAAACGATTCTCTGGAAGACTGATGACATCGCAAATGAGATGATTACTACAATGTAAATATATATATAGCTTTACGTTCTCAAACAGCAAAGTTAAAAAGCGACCGAGGGAAGTCTTGAAGATTTTGTGAATTTTGTCAAGCAAACAAGACAAGGGTGAAGGCACATTCCGAACGCTGCCAAAATGGTTCGCAGGGGAAAATAGCATATGGCATTTGCGCATCCCATTAAGGAAACTGATCGATTTGGAGTAAGAACAAGAACTCAGATAACTTTAAGGAGCCTGTGCAAATTGGAAGAGTTCATAATATGGTGCATGAATGCATGTGTACATATCTGAGTTGCTTTTCAAAAGGCAGTGAAGAAAGCGTTGGCTACAATTACAATTAACTCATTCTCATCAATATATATAGTATAGTTATACGAGTCTTACCTTGGTACAGATGATGGATAACTGTTGTTTTACCGAGGTATAAGCCTCGGATAGATGTGGGCTAGGGAGAGAGGTAAGCACGTCCGGTACCAGCAATCTTAACCTACTTATTGAGGATAAAAATGACTTTCAAACAATGGATACTATTACTTTACCGAAAAGGTACACCAACGGAATAGATGTGGCAGGGTGTGGCGGGAGGGCCCTAGCCCACATCTATCCGAGGCTTATACCTCGGTAAAACAACAGTTATCCATCATCTGTACCAAGGTAAGACTCGTATAACTATACTATTTTACCTCGGTAAACAGCCTCAGGCTAGCCTCAGGCTAGGGAGACCTTTACATAATTCATTTTTATCCTTAATATCATTCTTTCTTATTATTATAACATTCTAAATTTTTGTTCTCACCTATTCTTGTTAGTTGGCGAGAAGACGCTTTGCAACGCCGGTAGGCTTTTCTAGTCGTTTATTATAATGTTTTGCAAACGACTTAGCCGTCTTCCAGCCTGCATGCGCTAGTATTCTTTTCACAGAAATACCAAGCACCCGTGCCTTGGAGACCATGGCTCCTCTAGTTGAGTGGGAAGAGTATTTACTCGTATCCACTCCAGCCAATTTCAACACCGTAATTGTCCATCTGGCAAGTGTGTCTCGTGAAATCGCCTTATGTGGCTTTATAAAGCTCACTAATAGTTGTTGTGATGCACGTAAATCCTTTGTCTTGTATATATAAGCCCGTATGGCCGACACAACACATAATTTCCGATCATTCGGAAAACAGTCTAAGTGAACCGTTGATAAAGGGTCACCTAACGTGTTCGATTTAAGCAATTTTTCTAAATCAAACGTAGCTTGTTGCTTGTCTATTTCTAATCCAGTTAAGGATAAAGCAACAATCGTCTGTCCTCTGTGTCCGGTTACTAACAATAACAGGACCGCGACCTTAAAACCTAACTGTTTTATATCTAACCACGAGTTGTGAGGCCAAGCCTGAAACAACTTAAATACTATAGAAACATCCCAAAACCGACTATACTTTGGTTTTGGAGGATTCCTTTGATAAATTGAACGAAGTAAATAACAAATAACATAATGTTTTCCAACTGTTTCGCCATCAATTCTAGGTAATATAATTGATAACGCACACCTCGCCGCATTAATCGATCCAAAGGAAAGTCCTTCATCCTCTAGAGAACGAAGAAACCGAGCTACTTGTGAAATCTTTGGATTTGTTGGCTTAACTTTCATTAACAAACAATGTACACCCCATTTCTTTAAATAGGTTGTATACATTTTGACAGTTCCTGGCCTCCAGGCATCCGATACTATCCTATCCTCAGTAATTCTGTCCAATCCAAATTGCTGTAGCTGCTTCCTTAGAAAAGGAATGCCAATAGGGGCGTCGTTGACACGTCGCCGTGAACCACTAGCGGTCCGTGGTGCGTCAGATTCCCGAGTTTTCTTGGGAATCGTATACGATCTTTTGCCAGTTGTGAAACTGCTGGCAGCCAAGGTTGCGTGTCCCAATCGGGCACCACCAGTATCGCATGTGTCCCTTCCAAGCCGATTTTTCTCACTACTCGGCTGATAATGCTAAATGGTGGGAAAATATAAAAATAATTATTTTCCCAAACGCATCTACTTTCCAAGCATCCGGTTCAGGATGCCAAGAAACATAACAGGGTAACTTGTTATTATTTCGTGATGCAAATAAGTCAACTTCAGGTGTACCCCATTTTTCACAAACGAAGTTAAACAAATGTGTAGAGAGAGACCACTCTAAATGGTCATGGAAATTTCTACTTTTATAATCTGCAAGTGTATTTTGTGACCCTGGAATATGCGCTACAGTCAGCCAGACTTGTTGAGCCTGTGCCCAGTTCCAAATCAGTTTAGATAACTGATTGCAAGACTTTGATTTGGTTCCACCCATGTTACGAATATATGCCATGGCAGTAGTATTATCAGTTAGTATTCTAACCTGTGATTTATTTATCTTTACTAAACTACGTAAGCCCAGATAAATAGCACGCAATTCTAGTGCATTAATATAGTCTGATTTTTCATCATCAAGCCATCTACCTCCTGTTGTGACCCCATCTCGATGAGCTCCCCAACCTTCTAACGAAGCATCAGTAGTAATTACTGTATTAGGTTCCGCCATGCGGATTGGATTTGGTGAACTTGCTATATGTTGCATCCACCATCCAATATCCTGTAACCCTTCTTGCGAAATAAACATCTTTCGCTCAAAATTGCCTTTAGTTCGTGTTAACGCTAAATTTTTATCTATTTCTAGCGACTTAATATGGGCCTTCCCATATAACACAGCAGGTGCATATGAGGTCATTATGCCAATAAGAACAGCAACCTGTCTAATTTTTGGCTTTGATAACTTAATAAGCTGAGTCGCTGTAGTCATAAACTTAATTAGTTTTTGTTCTGTTATCGACACTGTAAGGGACTGTGTATCCAGAATAAACCCTAAACATTTGAGTTGTTTTGTTGGTTTAAACACTGACTTTTGTTGATGTACATAAAACCCCAATTTAGTGAGTAATGCACATAAATCCAAAACTGCATTCACACAACCAATTTGTGTTGATGCTATAATAAAAGAATCATCTATGTATGGAAACATTATGTGACCCTTCCTCGCCATTACCGAGAAAACAGGTTTAAGCAATTTAGTAAATAAACGTGGCGCACAAGCTAAGCCATTCGGCATGCAGGTAAACTCATAGAGTTGGTTATCCCAAATAAATCGAAGAAATTTTCGGTATTGTTCCATTATGGGAAGCGTATAATATGCATCCTGTAAATCAACACTAGCCATCCACGCATCTGGTGTAATCAGATCTCGTGCCGTATCTAGAGAGAACATTTTAAAATGTCGATATTCCACCCTTTTATTAAGGATTGTTAAATCCAGGATCATTCGAACATCACCATTAGGCTTCGGTCTCGAGAAAATGTTTGAAATAAACTGTCCTGAACAGTGTGTCACTTTTTGTATAATTCCTTTCTCAAAGAATTTATGTACCTGTTTAGTTAGTGCGTCTCGTTCAACTGGTTGAATGTTATATGGAAAAGGTATTATACTTTGTACAGGAATTTGTGTAAAGGGAATGTGAACACCCCTAACTATTTTTATAATTTCTTGGTCACTAGTAATTTTGTGCCACTCAGAAATATGATTACTAATATTACCAGCCACAAAGTTGCTTACAGTTTGTGTGTTTTTAGAGGCTTCAGGGACTTGTAAAGTTTGTGTTTGGACCTCTACTTGGACCCGCCCCTGGGGAAAGGTCTCGACGAGTTGAACCCTCGGCCTATTGGCCGTGCGGTGTTGTCGGTCCAGCCTGGGCGAGCGCCCCGGCCCCGAAACCCTTGACCGAAGTTTGAACTCGGTCTGGTTCCTCTGGTGAACCGTCGTGGACGAAAATCCCCTCGTGACTTTTTGAAACGAGGAACTTCCTGTTTCTTCTTGCCATCCATGTTTTTGCCACTCTTGGCTGCAGTCTCTACCTCTTTATAGAGGTATTGTAGTTGACCGCCAAACATCTTGGTATTATCTAAAGGTTTCCCTTTAATCGGCTCTGGAGCAAGATAGAGCGTAAACTCCTTCCCCTCATTATCGGTAACCTTCTTAGAGCGAGCCACTTCTTTGCCAGCATCTGTGCAAACTGACTTGAAGACATTTTCATATCTTCGAAACGACAGGTAATTACCTGCCGCCGCTAGTACTGCAATGCCTTTGTCCATTGTCTTAGCCAAAGACGAGAACTTATTTTCACTCTGCATCCTATTAGCCACAGGAACAATAGCTGTTAGGGTAGCCAACACTGCCTTATGCACTGTGTGCAACACATCCTCAAACTTCTTACGGTCATCCGTCATATTGACATCCCGATCCATTTCTTTAATGATGGAGTTGGGAACACCCTTTATGCCTGTTAACTCATCTCCTAACTTGGAGATAACCTCCGCCGGTTTGAACGTGCGAAAATGACCATTCACGGTCTCGCGCATAAGCGTAGTGGTTTTAACCCGCTTAGCCTTTGGCTTCTCCACCTTCTTAGCCACTTTAGTGCCAATGTCCGCATAGACCCCTTCATATATGGTGTCTGAGTCTGATTCCGTAGAAGTAGACTCAGTGGACGAATCAGAAGAAGAATATTTCCTCTTCCTCTTCTTCTTTTTGGACTTAGTCTTCCGCTTTTTGCGAAAACCAGTCTCTGCCCGCTCCTTGGTGAATTCATCACCCGAAGAAATCACCTGTTTCTTCTTCTTCCTCCGTTTAGGAGAAGGAGGAGGAGGAGCCTTAAGCTCCACCGCCGAGTCTGTGTCCAAGAAATCCTCAAACGAATCCTCTTGGACACTCGGCCTACGCCGCTTCCGAGACACAGGCGATTTGGCAGTCAAGATGTGGCTTTCCAATCTTGCAAAGCGAGCCTCCCAATCTGGAGGCGCAGGCACATCAGGCACTGCGTCCTCGTCCGGGTCGGAGAGGATATGCGCCCGGGGCTGTGTCGACGGCCCTGCCGACAACACAGGTGAGGAGTCGTACTCCTCGTCCACTCCACTCGGAACACGCCCCTCGGCTGCTGCTGCACCGCGCTTACTCCGCTTCGTGGCCATCGGGAGCTGAAACAAAAATTTTGCAGCATTTTTGTCAGTCCGGTATATATATATGTCACAATATGGTTGTTTCAAACTCATTTGGACATCTATTGGTGTTAGAGAACGTGTTTATACCGTTATAACACAGGCGTAATAAGCTAAATTTGTGCGTGGGTTGTGGGTCAAGCCCAAACCTTACGCGGGGTCGGGACCAGTGTATCGGCCCGCCCATCCCTCTGTTCCGCACACTTCTCCCACCTGTGACTACTACGTCAACAAGTTGGAGAAAATGCTACGAAACTCGGAGAAACGCCTGAAAAAGTTTTGTCTAGGGGAGTCTATAAAAGAAACCCAGGAGCATCTCCAACATTACTCTCTATTAGAGTACGAGAGAATTTCCACATGAGATAGGGCGAAACCCACATCTCTACCCATAGTCACACGGTGACCCGGGTGTTGACATAACCGCTTTGGTTCCTTCGAGAAACCCACTCGAGTGTTCTATCCTTGGTTGTTTATAACCAAATAACTCGTCCAAATTGGACCAACGAAAGTCTAAACTTTCCATAATGATGCTCTAATGCATCATAATTAAGCTAACCACAGTTTTTATTATACTTACTGCGTATTTGCTTGTATGTAGACTAATTTTGCGGGAGCAACCCAACGACACGTTATCCAGTCGTGAGTTGTATATGCTAATTGCTGGTACCGGACGTGCTTACCTCTCTCCCTAACCTGAGGCTAGCCTGAGGCTGTTTACCGAGGTAAAATAAATAATAATCAGCACACATCAAAGAGTTTAATAACAAACAGTTGTAGTACTTTGTAAACGCATATTATTAACAGGTTAATTGCTGGTTTTAGGGGTGGGATGAGGAAATGGTCAAGCAGAACAAAATTGAGAAGTCCAATTGTATTGATTCACTTCATGAAGAATTGATTAGTCTCGCAATAGAACTCACTGAAACAGGATCTCGCGATAGACTCACTAACACAGAATCTCATAATATAATGCACTAAAACAGAATCTTGCAATTAAACTCACGAAAACAGGATCGCGTAATAGAACTCACTAAAACAGAGGATCCAACCAGATGAACCATATGCACATGCACATCAAAGGCATTCCATAATTAGTTTAGTCAAATTAACCTAGTGAATTGTAAAAGCCTTATACCGAATTAATAACAATCAATACACATCTTGCAGACTATTTGTGAGATTACAACGCATGAAAGCAGATCAACCAAGGGTTTAACGATGAGGCTGGGATGCTTACCAGATTCGACCAGGTGCTCCAGTGTGGGGAAGCGTTTCTTGACGGACACAGACGTGTTCTGGAGTGTCAGTAACGTGGACTGCATGACGTAGCGCATGATGCTGCGGCGAACAAGGCGTGCATGGTCGTCGTACCCTTCAACCAGCGTCGCGATGTACAGGCCCAGCCTGCGGAAAAGAGCGAGCAGCTTTTCTATAATAGATACTCCCATACTACATGGTTGATATCACATTGCAAACACCGGTTCTATGATTCACCCACAGGTAGGCCCATACAGGTTTCAAGATATGGAATTCAAGGCTATTTCAAGGCTTTTCATGGCTGTTTTTGATAGGAATTCAAGACTATTTTCATTTGGATTTAGTCCGAAATCGCCATTCCATTGGCGATTTCGGACACTCTTACTCAGTCTTAGTTCTATTTAGGCGGAATCGAAGAGGAAAAACTGAGTTGTTGTATCTCTATATAATACATGCCAAGTCAGTGTACTAGTGTATATTGTAAACACTGCTTGCCATGGATTTGATGAATGCAATATTTGTCAGGAGTCAGACCAACTGACAAATACCCAGATCTATAGTGAAGCCTTTACAGTTCGCTATGAAGGTTATATTTGTCAGGAGTCAGACCACCTGACAAATACCCAGACGTATAGTGGAGCCTTAATAACAAGCATCAAACCACCAGAGTATAATAACATGAAATACAGCCATAAAAGTTCTTTGGGTCCCAGACCAGACACCTTAACTTTTTAGAACATGGGTGATTACACACACTTCACCAAGGCGACTGACTGAGTAGCCAGACATCCCACACTGTGTCATGACTGAGGGCTGCAAAGCACTAGACCAAGAGCTACATGGCAGTGTGTGTGGGTGGGGGCGGGGGTACATACCTGTCCGGCCATGGAATGCACAGGAACTGGTTCCACCAGCGAGTGACGACGATGGCCACGTAGAAGCCAAGAACGAACGACAGCGGGATGAGGTTCGTGAACGTCTCACAGTGCAAGGCGATCTTCTCAAAGATGCTGCAACAACCAAAGACACAGCAGAAGGTCAGACAACAGCATAACACGACTCAGTCAGTGAGTGTATGTTGAACTCTGACAGGACATGCTGATGGCTTTTTTGGGGGGTATTTTGTTATTGTACATCAGTTGAATAAGCAGGGAAAATTTCAATCGCGGACAATTGGTCTTCCTCATTCCACTGCTCCTTGCCCTATCCTAATAATGCAGAGCGCCTGACTAGGAAGCGACAAGTATAAATGTTTAAGCCATTGGTTTGACTCGACTAAGGAGATGGACACTCAACTCATTTGGCCATCTCGTCTGCTGCCAGTCTCATGATATGATATGATATACCCTATTCAGTTATATTATTCTGACACTGAGACAACCAATCCTTACCCTATTCTAATAATGCCAAGTGACAAGTGAATTAATCACAAGAGGTACCAAATTGTCTCTGTGTGGGCAGTGAATGCCATCAAATTCATGGTGAAAAGTGAGTCGAATTTCTCCCATCAGTTTGGTGTTCCACGAAAGTAGCATGTGTCAAAAGTACATCTATGACAAAAGACGTAGGTAACTTTTATTTAAGTTTAGAAAATCTGATGCGCTTATCAAACTAGGCGCTATGCTGCTTTAAGCTATATGTAACCGTGGAATTCTTGTCGCAAGGCGAAGTGAATTCCACATTCACCCTACTCACCTGCGTTGAAACATGTTGAGCGCAAAGCGGTAGATGAGTGAGCACCCTGCGTAGAGTGTGACAAAGACGATCATCTCAGTGTACATCAACTTGTAGATGCTGCCCTTCCAGTAGAACAGCAGCCGAGAGAAGGCTGCAAAGCGGGCGTTGGGCACCTTCCCAGAGTATGTCACCGTCATCGTGTAGTAGTAGTGTGTAAGCGTCCCTCCAGGGGGCTTCTGTGAATGTGGTGATGTGGCGCTTAGGGAGCGGAGGTGGACTGCAGCCACCAGCGAGGACGTGTAGACACCTGTAAGCCTGTGTGCACACCCTCGGGTACCAGCGTGTAGATACTAGTAGCACTGTGCAATGCGCAGTGATGGAGACGGCAATAAATAGCCTTATCGCCTGGAAAATATAAAGAGGACAAATGTGTTTATCGTATTCCCAGAGTAAAATGTATTTGTCCCGATTAGGCTGTAAAAAATTAGAGTTGTGTTGTGATTTATTTACCATATTGGCAGGTATCGAGTTTGGCAAGCGTTAAATTTGGCTGTAAATATGAGTTATTGACAGAGTTACTATTATTAAAGTTTCATAGTCTGATGATTTTGAGTTACTGCCATTTTCTGAGATGAATATGTTAGATTGATTGTTGTGATCTTATTTTCTTTAGTATGAAGTACTTACAAAAATGATTTATATATTTTAAAGGGCTAACTTTGGAGATATTTGATTTGTGAAAATATGCTAAATTAATATTGGCAAGGACGTCAAAATTGTGATGTCACAGGCTTCAGCAGTGACATCAGGTTGGCTGACTGGCTTAGTATCCTCTTCTACAGTGACAAATGCTTAATAATTGCAGAAGTTGGAAATGAATGCTCAAATCTAGGAAACCTGAGGCTTTCATCAGACTATGTGGCTTTAAGCTGTAAATCTGGCAACGATAAATGGGTCACTGAAAGAGTTATTTACCGTATTGCTAAGTTCTAAATTTGGCTGCTATATATATGGGTTGGCGATGGAATTACTGGTAAGCCCTAAATTTGGCTCTAAATATAGGCCAGTGAACAGCTCATTAAGCAATACTTTCAGTTAGGATTTGGAACCAGGTCGAATCGACCAGCAGGTGGTAGTAGAAGCAATGAACTGGGGCAGCGAAGAGATAAAACAGGAATGGGACAGAACACTGTGAACAGGAACACCGTCCCCCACCTTCCCTGGATCTGAACCGCAGCAGTGTAAAAAGAAAAGTGACCATCAACGTCATAAATAAATAAATAACGATTTTTTTTGATTTTCTACTGAGGCTTACACTACACTAAATAATCTGAACTTCTGGGTTAAACGGCTTAGATTTCCACGAACTATACACACGGTGCTCGTTAAAGTCTATAATAGGCAGGGCTAAAAGAGGTATCGGGGGGGGGGGGGAGCGGAAATGCTTAGCATTGTCAGGGAATCGCTGACAATTCCTGGAAGTCGAGTTTCATACATATTGCTATACGCTGATAGTACTGCGGTGTTTGAAGTATTTATTAGTAGTATACGCTGATAGTGCTGCGGCATCTGCACCACATATTAGTATAAGCTGATGGTGCTGAGGCGTAAAAAAATAACATATTAGCATACACTTATAGCGACAGGAAAAATCCCGGAAATCCGCAAAATCGCGGAGATCTTTCATCCCTGAATAGGCTACATCAAGTATGCAAACCTCATTAACTACTTTGTTCACAACACTCAAAGTAAGATTAAAGAGAACGTCGGGTAAATCAAATTTAAGATTAGAAGGGCAGAAATTTGTCCCCTGGAAGTTGGATGTTTTGGTCAAATAGCGAGATTGGTGAGATTAATGGGAGGGTCAGACAAACGCGAGTTCACTGTATACAGTATAAGGAAATCTACTTATAGTGAAGTAGCACAACACACATTACACACACAACTTTGCTACGTTACCTAAATTGTAAGACTTAATCCCAAAGGCTGTGAATGGACCAATAGACCAATGTGCCAACAGTCTGTACCGAGCTGAACCCATCCACTGACTAACTTATGCATGGTTCTTAATCTTATTCACGTGTTCCTAAAGGCCAGCTGAACCTTGCTCGTATTGCCACACTGGATCCCATAAGGCAATTTAGTTATGGAGAATAAAATAGTGTTATAGTATTGTAGTGAGGTGCCATGGATCTCCTCATGTGAAAGTCCACATACACATGTAGGTGTGTGTATATTGGTCGGACCAGGGAGCCTAGATGTCCAAGGGTTAGGACACTAGCCTTGGAATAGAAGGAGAGTGACTTTGTCCCATTCTGAACACAATGTTTCCGTTGCCATGGCATTGGTTCCATTACCAGGATTATGTGCATGCATGCTGATTGCTGTATAGCTTTGAAACACCCTTGTGAATGTAATGTGCCTGCTACTTGGATATTTGTAATTGTAATCTGCAAACAGTTACAAACCAGGGGCGTAGCTAGACCTTTAACGATGTGTACTCCTAATTTCGGCAGGGGGTTTAAGGGGCCGCTTAAGCTTAAGCTGGCGGATTTTACACATTTTAGACTTGAGTTTTCGACACTCCGGACTACTACATGCCTCCTCTCTCTCTCTCTCTTTTTATTATTTTTTAATTTTTGTTGTTGTTGACAAAACGATGTGGATGTTTTGGCGTACGCGCGTACCCCTAGCTACGCCCCTGCAAACCATAAACACGAAGCAAGAAAACCTAAATTATTACTAAGAACCAAATTCAAATTTCTTTAATCAAATTGGACTAGTGCTGCCCAGCGGTGAAAACAAGTATTAACACTCTTATCCGTTTTGAGCATGGTAAATAAATTCATCACACAAAAATGCAGAAAAAAGTAGGACACTTACAATTCCAAGAGGGCGATTGTAGTACACTGACTGACTAGGTGAAATGCTCCATACACAGATAGTGTGGGTAGGTTAATTGCATCATGGAGCCTCGATAGTCTAATGCCAGGTACACACCTACCGTTTGTGCACACCCACCTACCATATACGATCTAAAACTGCCCGTTTCGCACACAAAAATCACTAGGTGTGCGTTCCCCGCGCACACCTAGCGATTGTGATTCCCGACTAAAAACTCAGTTTTAGGGCTAAAACGGGCCGATTACGATTGCGATTCAAAAAATGAATCGGCCCGTTTTCAGTTTTAAGCGGGTCGGGTCGAGTCGCGAGATTTAGTGCGCGCATCGTAAACGGTAGGTGTGTACTTGGCATTATGGTTAGGACGCTATATCCGGAATGGCAGAAGTGTCCTGCGCTAGTCACAATATTAACCATATCACACCATGTTCTCCTAATCACACAATGTTCTCCTAATCACACAATGTTCTCCTAATCACACAATGTTCTCTAATCACACAATATTCTAGTGATCACTCCATAAAATGACAGTACTTAGGAAATGATTGTAACTGATGTAACAAAAGACACTTACGTAAGTGAAAGCCGTCAGCTGACACTGACAGTCCAGAGCCTGACTACTTCAAAGTAGCTGTAACTCATCTGTGCGCTGAACCGATTGTACAACCTCATCATACGCGAACTGGTCTTGTAAGGGCGACAGTTCTGTGAGTGAAAAAAAGAGAAGGAGAAAGAAAAGAATAACCATGAGCACGTGAGTATTACTGACACTCTAACTGGTCCAGTGCGGCTTCACCAGAGCACAAAGCACGATCCGGTTGTGTGAGACCACATTTACTACAAAGTAATATTAAATGTAAATTAATATATACAATATACATATCTAAATATATAATGTGTATATAGTATATATATATATAATGTATATAATGTATATATAATGCATGTATAATGATATATAATGTATATATAATGCATAATGTATACATAATGTACATATAAATGTACATATAATGTATATATATCATATATGTCATATATATCATATATTCTGACCAGACGGGATGGCCGAATGAGTTAGAGCGTCCGTCTCCCGTGCTGGTAGATCGTGGGTTCGAACCCTGGTCGAGTCAAACCAATGACTTAAAAATTTATACCTGTTGCTTCCTAGCCTGGCGCTCGGCATTATTAGGATAGGGGAAGGACTGGTTGGCTCAGTGTCAGGATAGTGTGACTGAGTGGGATATCGGGTCATGGGTGCCAGCAGCCTGGTTTCCCAGTGGGACAGCACTATAAAGTCGCCATGAGTGCGCACTGTCACAAGTCGGTACCCGTCCCGATATGACCTTACATGTTGCTAGGACGTAAAACAACAAATAAACAAACAAAAAATAATATATTGTATAACCCCTTTAGTACATAAGCCCAGCCCAAATTAATTCATCCTTCATCAGACTATGCAATTTTAATTCGTCTTTCATCAGACTATGCAACTTCAATTCCCCTAAACCTCTGCGAACTGTTTGGTGACATGAGGCCCTTTTGGGTGGTACTCATCGCTGATGCCCAACAACAGAACCCGGAGACGGGCAACACCCCCCCCCCCCCTCCCCTCCCCTCACCACTCCGCCTCTGTGCCAATTTTTTAACCATGCCACCCAATACATTTTATTACTACTTCACTATTACTTACCTATAACCATTCATCACCCCCATCTCCATTCCCTCGTAAACCCCCACTCCTCCTCTCCATGTATACAAGCAACTACTTTTCTCCCAAACCACTAACCAATAATAATAACCCTAGCCAATACCTACCCCTAATATAAGTCCCCCTGTTCCCATCCCCCCCTTCACCACAACCTAAACCACTATCCTACCCCAAAAATCCAAACAGACCTACCATAACATCATCACAAACAAAAACTATCCTCCAATCTTCCATCATACAAAACCTACCCTCCCAAAATTCAACCATCCCTTGACCTATTCTATGAACTCCTTCCAACCCATAACTCATCTCTCACAATTCATCTACATTCCCAAATCGTATAACTAAATTAAATCTTGTCTTACATGTCAGTGGTGCAAATACCAACTTCATCAGTATGTATAATACTTTTATCTAAACACACTAACTTATGCATTGTGTTCTCACCAAGGCAAAACAACCTGAGAACTGATTATTAAAGGTGCAACAATCCCCCCCCACCCTCCGTCCCCACATAACATTCCGCCGCCACTGCAATGCCAAAACTACACTACTGCAGTAACAAATTCAATTAAATGGCCTCAGTATTCCCTTCTATGTGGTGACAAATGTTTATTAAGTGCACAAGTATCTAAGTTAGATATGTAGAACCAAAGCTAGATAGTTATTTTGGTTTTGAAATTTTAATATTTTCATCGGACTATGCAGCTTTAATTAAGATGTGGATAGTTAACAATGTATGGGTAGTGTATCTGCAACAAACTAGAGCACACACACCCTACTCCAAAAATTATTAGTAGAATGAAATTTAAAAATGAAGCACCATGTCGCCATCTTCAATATAAATAACTGCATTAATGATTCCATGAAAATCGGAACGATTGGTAGGTCTAAAATGCAAGGCCACTGGCACAATAATGACACAGTATCCTACTCAGTCACAAAACTCCAAATCAAGCAATAACTGTTTAATATATACAGTAAAACCTCTCTAAATCGACTGACCATGGGACCGCCTTGAAATGGCCCATTTAGGGAGGTGGGAGGTTTAAGGAATTTTTTTTAAATATCATTACAATGGTATTGTATGGGCAATCGCTTGGGACCCAAATAAAGCGATCGATATATGGGAGTGGTTGATCTGTGGAAGTGGTCAGTTAGAGAGGTTTCACTGTATATACTGTTGTTACTTATATTATACGTGGCTCATTTTGGCATTACTGCGCCGACTTGAGGCCCAGGACACCCTTTTATGTCGGTGTACAAATATAGCATACAACCAGGCGGGAAACTACAGCGTTCAATAACAGGACGCCGTGTTATCTTTAGAACACAAAGGGTTGTGCAAGCTATTCTCGACATCTCTCCCGCCCAGGCACTCTCTCGTGAACCGGGTAGTCTGGTCCTCGGATTCCGCGTGCAGCTCTATCAGACCCAGTGCAATTCGCCATCTATGAGGGCACTGGACAAACCAGAGGCGATCAAAATTGCCACCTGTTTTGGTTTGTTTTTTCCTTTTCTTTTTTTTCTCTTTGAAAAGAAGGAGATAAATTCAAATATTTATACACTTCTTTTTATTTATTTATTTATTTTTCCTTTGCACACAAATGGTCAATGCTATGAATTCGTATTTCTTTCAATTGTCCAAATGAAAACATACTAGATCAGTATTGCCTGAAAACGTTCGGCTTTATCACATCCCAGACCAGAATTAACCAGGCTTCCAATTGGCTACATTCTGTGGAATTCGACGTTCCTGTGATGGGGCAAGGATTGGTTGGTTCAGTGGCAATATTATGTGCACCGGGTGGATTAACACGTCATGCCTCACCCTAGCCCCAGTAGGAAGCACTATAAAGCCGTCATGAGTATTCACTGATAATATGCACTGGGAGGATTAGTATGTCATGCCTCACTGTATCTCATTTGGGCGGCACTATATATACGCCATGAGTGTCTACTGATAATGTATCCCATTTGAGCAGCACTATAAAGCCACCACAAATATCTACTGCCAATATGAACTAGGTGGGTTATTATATCGCACATTACTGTATCCAAGTCGGGCAGCACTATAAAGCGGCTTCGACCACGAGTGCCCACCGTCACGAGTCGAAGTCCGCCCTGTTATGACCTCAGGTGTTGCGAGGATATGAAACCACACCCACTCACTGCCTGTTAGCTTCTAGACAGATGCATAATCTGTAAACTGCGTAGAGGATGACTGGCGGGCTCGGTATTGATTACCTGAAGTTAGCCAATGGGACCTATTTTCTCACAAAAGATTTATAATGCCAAGCTGTAATAAATCGGAAAGTGTAACGCGGCCCACCGTTACATCAAGGTGGCGTGGAAACCGGAATGGGGAGCTTAGACATAAATCTTCAGTAGATGGCAGTGAATAGGCCAAGGGTTTGTTTACTTGTTTGTTTGTTTGGTTATACTCTCCCCCCCCCCCCCCACCCCATATTCCTGCGGGATTTACATATATAGTAATCGATTCCCAGAAGGCTAGGTCTATAGCCCTGTTTACACTGGCGATTTAAAACGCCTCATATAAAACGACTTGCCTAGATCGATTCACATTTGCCGTGTAAATGCGACGCTGTGGCGTTTTAGGGCTGAATCGATTCATATGAAATGCTTCATGTATACCGGGTCGCGAGGTGGTTTATGTGAAGCGATTCAGCTGGTTCCCGGGTGGCGACTAAACAAATAGCAGTACTCGCCGACTACAGGCTCACCACTAAGGCTGCTGGTTCCCGGTGCCGACACACTTTCAAACTCGGTCCGTGTAAACACGCCATTACATCGCTTCATATAAATCGATTTGTCTAAATCGGTTTATAATTGCCCGTGTAAACACGGCTTATGTGTAACACAAATTAATAGGCGTTTGGTTGGAATGTTGTTGACAACATTAAATGATTCGGTTTGTGGATTCCACGCCATCCTTCTCGGGAGGGAGACATCACACAGGATGTGGATGGCGTAATAGTGAAAAAGAAACACAAAAAAGCCCCTGAGAAGATGCCAGAGTGAAACCAATATACCACCACTAATCGATCTCAAGGGGGACAGGGAACATGGACATGACAGAAAACCGGATGTAATATTGGCGGAAGCACTATGTAGAATTAAATGAGTACATGTGTGTGTAATCATAATGGAGATAGACCTGTGTTATATGTAGAATTATAGCATATCCAAGTCTCTGTTAACTGGCATTTTACACAGACATATGCCTATGCGATATGTAAAATTATATGTACACATTGGAATATAATCATATATATGTGTACACTTTGTGTAAACTGTAATTTCACATCAACATATATGGATATGTGTACATGCGTATAAATTGTAATTGCACATTATTCGTCACAGTTCAAAAGTGTGGATCGCTCAAAGTGCGTGTTTGAACTCCTCCTTATAAGGAACACAGGTGTGAGTTGCGCAATGGGTAACATACTGAATAACTGGGCTCCACCCTATGACTTTTAACGATGATTAACCGCCCGACCGTCTCTATCTCTCGATCTCTTTCTTGTCTTCGATCCAGATCAATTTCCCGAGCGAGACCCACAGCAGGTAGCGTTACTATTTACTGATTATATCCTTATGCTGTGTATATTTCATTCAACTAGATTATATATATGGGTCGTTCTCAGAAACTGTAGTTTACTTGAAATGCATATTTCAAAGAAACCCATTATTGGAGTGTCAATATTTAGATTTCATCATTTAGCCCAATAATGAGGGAGATATTTTAGATCAAAAGTAAATGTTAATATAGTGTATTATGTATCTTATTGGGATGGATGTAGCTAAATAAATAGAAAATTACATCACTAAATTGTGACATTGGCAACAACATTGAAAATAAAGTGTTATAAACTTAATGAAAACCTCTAAACAACAGCACAATTCACTTCAAATGGTCATATACAATATCTTCATTAAGTTGAAGACATTTATTTCTACAAAAATTATGAAATAGTTAACCATTTTTGGAGTCATTAACATCTTAACATTTCGTTTCCACTTGCAAGTACTATGAAACTCTGTATCAAACACTGAGTACAGATACAGTACAAGAACTCTTTTCACCATTTGACACTCTGTGCATGGACCCAGTTGTGGAATAGTAAAAGATAAATCCTGAAATTGACCCTAAACATTGAAATTTGAGCCGAACATTTGTATAAAATTGTTGATTCCACTTGGACTGTTACCTTGCTAATATTTGTCTGCTTTTCTCTTTAATCATCACAAATAAGACAAAACCATAGCAATGAGGTTTCAAATTATTATTACTACTGTTTATAAAGCAAGTGGCATGTGAAATGTCCTAAAAATGTCAAGCTTTGTGCATAAAATATTTGATTTTGGAGTCAGATTGGTTTCCATGCTATACTGCTATTTACGTACTTAAAAATGTCAGAATATGTTTATTTTCAATTATTCAGATGCAAAAGGACATACACATTGAGTCTAGTCCATCCAGTGAGAGTGCCACAATCGTTTGGCCTCTGTGTCTTGTGGGGTTTTTGGGTGAGTTTTTGTGGGGGTGTTTTTATTGTGCTTATTGTGTTTTTTTTTTATTGTGGTGTTATTTTCGTTGGGAGAGGGGTGAGTAGGGTGGGGTGGGGTACGAGTCCCTAATGGAAGCTATTGCCTTCTGTTCATTTAATTTTAAAAGAGTATTGATTTACCATAGAACCGCAGCATATATTGAACATGCTCAATAAAAGGTAAAACAATCATAATAAAATTAATGTATTAAAAAATCCTAACAAATTACCACTTATCATGAAACCGGAAATAAAACATATCCTTTGCTCACACACACACACCCTCCTTACAGAACCAGTCCCCGCCTACTTCAGATCCCACAAGTCCCCAGTCGCGCGTTCCCAATGCCTGCCGTGCCGCGGGGAGCGAGTGCTTGGTTATGAGATGGCCTGGGGAGCAGCTCCGAGCATCTGCCCACCTGCTCACTGCCGCAGTGCGACAAGGCATCGGACACATCACCACTGACGCACGAGGCATGAGTCACCCGGCGGGAAGACCGGCACGCCCCGAGGGCCGCCCCGTGCACGGCCCTTGGCACCCTCCACCACTCCACTGTCCTTAGGCAGGGAACAGAAACATGGTTGAGACAACCTTCTTTGCTTTTCCGGCTAATTGCTGCACAGTTGGTGGCTGGGGTTTTACGTCCTGGAAACATCTAAGATCATATCAGGAGAGGTACGGACTTGTAACAGTGCGCACTCATGTTGACTTTATAGTGCTTCCCCACTGGGAGACCAGGCCATCAGTATCATGACCTGATATCCCACTCAGTCACATTATCCTGACACTGAGCTAACCAGTCCTTGCCCTATCCTATTAATGCAGATCACCTGGCTGGGAAGCAGATACAAGTGTTCTCTGTGGCGGAGTGGTTAGAGTGTCTGACTTTTTTCTAGGTCGGACCCCTAATCCGAAGGTCAGTGGTTCGATTCCCTGTGCCCCCACCTCTGCCAATTTGGATTTCCACTGCTGTGTATAACTTACAGCGTCTTCAAAGGCCAATTGCTCTCATACCATGTCTGTGTGGTGTGGGAGGTAAAAAATCCATTGGGTCGGTAAAAGTGTAGGCTCGGGCTTTCTATTGACAAACTGTCTAATGGTGAAAACAAGCCTATTCAGGCTTATCCATGATAGGCAGTATAAATCTTCAACAACAACTACCGTCGGACCAAAGAAATTCGGGGCCGCCTCAATGCTTTGCCGTTACAATGTTGTAAAGATGTCCCCAGCTTCTACAACCGTCCCTATTGAAGCTTAATCTTCAACCAAAGATTGGGCCGATTTATCGGAGCCTCTCTATAAATGTTGCAGTTCTGCAACCCGTAACCATCTTAAGGTTACAAACCACCCCCCAAGTCAAGTGCCTCCAGCCACACTTGCTATCCGGACAGCACTTCGTCCACACCTCTCTCTATCTCCTCTCTGCTGGCCATGCTCCTCCTTGATAATGTCTGAAAAGATTTCCAGGAGGTGGAGCCCGCCAGCATTTCACTTTCTACTCTTACTCTCTCCGTGTCTTTGGCTCGCCGGCTGGTCACCATAGAGCAAATAGACACGGTCCTTTGACTCAACTCTCATTTCTCTTTCCTATACTCTACCTTTTTTTTTCTCTTCTCCCAGGCTTACTTCTCCGCCTGATCAAGGGAGTTGTTTGCTTGGGTGGGGCCCTGTACCTTATCATTTCTCTCGCTTTGTTCTTGTTACTGGAACCCGCTGGACCCACCTTTACCCGCCCCTTCCTCCTGAACCCTTGCTGCTGTTACTGGATATGAGTGCTCTGCTACCGCCGGGTAGGTTCACTGTTTCGAATGTTGTAAAGACATCACTAGCTTCTACAACGTCCCACCTGAAGATTAATCTTCAACCAAGGATTGGACCGATTTATCAGGGCCTTTCTATATTGCTGCAGTTTTGCAGCTGTTAACCATCGTAAGGTTACGAACCCCCCATAAGCTAAGCTAAGCCTCCAGCCACTCCGCCTCCAGCCTCATCCTGCTCCATGACTCTCCTTTTGGGGGGGGGGGGGGGGGGCCTATACTTATATATACAGGGATGTGATTGGTAAATCCACAAATCTACGGAAAACCCATATCCATATATATATACAGCATAACCCCGTTAAACCAAACTTGAAGGGACCCTTGAAATTTGTTTGGATTAACCGATCATTGGTTTAACCTAGCTTTGGATTCGACTTTGACTTGGCTTTGGCAAAAACACGAGTGCATTATGAATGTAATATACTATGTATGTGTACGCTTTGATTATTGTTTTCTATGGATATACAGTATAACCCCGTTAAACAAAGCTCGGTTAAACCAACAAATCGGTTAATCCAAACTTTGTTTGTCAGCCCAGCAAAATACTACCATTTATCCTATTAAAAAGTCTCAGATGACCTTATAACCACATGAAAGTTTGGTTTAACCATACCGGAAGTGGCATGGGGCCCGAAATTTTGTTTGGATTAACCGATATTTTGGATCAACCGACTTGGGTTTAACAAACTTTTTTTATATGATAAATGGTAGTATCTTGCCGGGCTGCCGAAAAAGTTTGGATTAACCGATCGTTTTGTTGTCCCGACCTTAGTTTAACGGGGTTGAACTGTATACAGTAAAACCTCTCTATACTGACCCCATCACATATCGACCACTCCCCTAAATTGATCGCTTTATTTGGGTCCCAACAATACCATTGTAAGGATATTCTAACTCTCTAAACTGACCACCTCCCTAAATGGACCACTTAAAGTTGGTCCCATGGTCGGTCGATTTAGAGAGGTTTTACTGAATATATATGGGATGGTCCATAACTCATAGACATCTTATTGAAATATTGAAATTCACACATATACAATTGCATACCATATTCTTTTACACCTTCCTTTTGTTAATGTAACTAAGTATATTTAAGGAGAAAGTTGAGTTGGCTAGGCGGTCTCCATTTGAATATTTTCAAATATATGAGAATATCAGTTGAGCCTCAGACAAATGAAACTACTGAAAGCAGTTGGGTCTTAAGTCGTCACCTTGTGCTTTCCTTGCTGTGAGTCTACTTGATCAAAATGTCCAAAGAAAGTAATAGGCAAATGATATTATACCTATATACATCCGTTATTCAACCACACCAGTCAATGTGCAAAATAAATGTGTTTCTAGACACTGCACATGCCTAGATAACTAAATACCTCACCAAGTGGTATTCGGTGAATAACGCACGCATACTTGTGTATATATACATATGTCTGTTTGCAGATGTTGAATTCATTTACATAATATAGTAATAGTAATACTAATAGCCAATGCAATTAGCAGATTCGAAATCTCGGCTGACTGAAACCAATGACTTACAAATTGATAACTGGCGTCACATAGTTTTGTGCTTGTCATCACTGAAGTGAAATAGGGCACGGAACAGCGGAAGAACAGAGAAGATCAATTGTCACTGTTTGAAATGTCCCCCCACTTAATCAACGAATGGAACCCAAACACAATGTACACTCACACATGAATAAATTGCCACGCCCAGAGAAGATCAGTTGACACTATTCAAGCCGCGGCCATGTTGAAACCATACCGAGGCCACGTACGCATCTGCAATGCGCCGCTGTATGAAAAGTAATGTGAATTTTTTTCATCGACCAATACCTCTCGAAATCACTCAAATTTAAGGGTATTCATTCTTGAAACTACCATATCCATCTTTGCGGACCTGTTTTCTATCTATTGGCCAATTTTCACGAAGATTGGGTGACCCTTGCATGGTGATTTTCCCATTCTTTAACTACAATGTGACTGTCAACTTCAAGTCTGCATAGTTATGGTGGTATCATATAATGCAGCACTGTCAGCATAGTTATCTGTGTAACACAGTTAAACTACTAGTCTTATTAACTTCCAAATTAATAAAAGCTTTAAAAGGGTTAAAATATATTTTAAATATATATATACATTAAGAAAGTTATGCAATTTTGAATTTAAGAAAAGATTGGCAACCAGGGTGAGCAACTTTGTTGACATCGCCTACTAAAATGCATTTGATCATCACTCAATCTTCATGAAAATTGATGCCTCATTAGGTCACACGTGAATAGTGTGAATTGTCAGTTTGAAATGTCCCCCCGCTTGATCAACGAATGGAACCCAAACACAATGTACACTCACACATGAATAAATTGCTGCGCATAGGCAATCAGCAATCAAAAGACACCACCACGCATGTGTGGTGTATATGTTAACCACTCCTGAAGGCATTGACCAAAGTGGCCATGTTTCCTGACAAACTTACTGTCGGTGCTTCCAGAGTGGACTAATCAGAACGCACTGCTACGAGCTAACATTTGTCTCACCAAACGCCACACAGTATCGCCACATCACCGCACCATTGCAGCAGACTTCAATGACTGGTACCAGTGTTGCAGCCGACAGGTTACCAGCTAAAGACGTGTCTTATCTACTACAAACATAAATAGGCCTACCTGACAACTGGATCCATGTACAGCTGTGCAAGTGTAGATCTAGCTGCATCTCTGATGGAGGGAGAACTGCTCGTAAACAGCCCGCTATATCAAGCGCTGGTTCCCGGTGCGCTAAGGGTGTAGGCAACAAGAACCTGACCCCCGGTACCTACAGGCATGGGGTGGGGCCGGGGGAGGGGTGGGAGGGGGCATGGTCGTCTGCAGATCCGCGTGAGGGCAGCACTAGCGCAGCGTTCTAGAATGGATTTTGACGGGATGCGGGGGGGGGGTTTGGTGCCTCACTCTCCGCCCGATTGCCAGCTCACACTCTCCCAGCACAGCCCCGACACGTCACGCCGGCGGTGGCGGAGCCACGCTGCCAGCGTCTGGCCGGAGCAGACCGGTTTGAAACCGAGCGGAACCAGCCACAACCAGAAAGAACCAACCACCCACCCGAAGTCAGTTCGCCCTCCCCGGCGGTTTTTTTTCTCTCTTTCTCTTCTCACTCTCTTTCTTTCTTTTCATTTTCTTTCTTCTCCATTCGTTTAAATGCTGAAGTTTATTTAGCGTTGCCTTCTGTTTGCTCTAGGCGTTATTTGTATGCAATAAGGCATCATCTGCTTCTGCTTAAAGCTGCATAGTCCAATGAAAACATCAAATTTTCAAAACAAAAACACTCATCTAGATTTGAATCTGCATGTACAACGTATATACTGGAGCACTTATTAAAGTTGAATAGTCCGATGGTTTTGAATTTCTGTATTTTTTCTGAGATAAATATATTAGATCGATCACTAGTAATAGTTACATTAGTTTAAATTTACTTTTATTTTAAATGGTAAACTTTTAAGATATTTTGAGTGCAAACATGGAAAATTAATTTTGGCAAGCTTGAACAGGTTCTGTTAAATTGACTCAGTATTGCCGTCTATGCAGAAACAAATGCTTAATAAGTGCATCAGTATCTAAGTTAGATATGTAAAATCAAATATAGATAATTGATTTGGTTTTGAAAATTTGATATTTCATCGGACTATGCAGCTGTAAGCATTTGTTGCTAAATAGAAGGGTGTACTAAGTCAATTTAATAATAATATAACCTGTTACAGTGTTAGTACTGATGCCTATGAGTTTTGACGTGCTTGCCAAAATTAATTTGGCATGTGCTCAACTTCAAATATCGCTGAAGTTATCCATTTAAAATAAAAGTAACTTCAAACTAAAGTAACATAGCGATTAATTTACTGTCTTTATCTCAGAAAATGGCAGAAACTCAAAACCAACCGACTATGCAACTTAAAGTTAAAGTTGCATAGTCCGATGGTTTTGAGATCCAGCCATATTTCTGAGATAAATCTATTAAATTGATTTGTATTAACTACCTTACTATAATTTGTGGTAACTCGTATTTTAATTGGCTAACTTTGGAGATATTTGAAGTGCAAGGCATGCAACATTAAGTTTGGCAGGCATGCCAAAACTCTGACACCATAGGCTTCAGCAGTAACAGTTTCTACGAAAGCGACTTATTACGCCCTTCTATCTGGCAACAAATGCTTTATAAGTGTATCAGTATCTAAGTTAGATATGCTCAATCAAATCTAGGTGAGTGCTTTAGTTTGAAAAATGTTATGCTTCATAGTTGCATAGTCCGATGAAAACATAACATTTTATAAAGCCAAAACACTGACTTAGATTTGTTCCTACGGATCCAACTTAGATACTGGTGCACATATTTATTAACCAATGTGTTGCTACATAGAAGGGAATGCGAAGTCATTTTAAATTTACATGGCCCGATGGTTTTGAGTTTGTTATTTTATTAGATAAATGTATTATTAGATTTATTTTAATTTTTTTTTGTGACAAGTTTTTTATTCTGCCCATAATGTATAAGCTCCTGTGAGGGTGGTTGTTTTCAACGCTGGACAGCTGTGTTACTGGATTGGTCTGGTCCCGCACTCAGGAGCCTTTACCTGATCTTTCTCGGGCCAACCTTTGCGGTTGTGGGTGTTAGTAGTTTGTATATTAGTTTTTTTTTAATTTTCAAGTTTTTTCCTAACCTCTATATGATTGATCATTATCAACATTAAAACATAACTTGAGATGTGGTAATATGCATCTGCGGTTCATGCCCTATATCAAGATATGTACGGGAACTAAATTGAATTGACCATTTAACATGAGCAGAGATGCCCCACTAAGATTACTAAGAGTAAGATTACCAAGAGTTTAATTTACCAAGAGTTTAATTACAACCAAACAAAAACAAATTTTAGTTTTTTTTAGTGTTTTTTTTATGTCCTAGCATTGTAGCAACATCTAAGGTCATATCAGGATGGGTACCGACTTGTGACAGTGCACTCATGGTGACTTTATAGTGCTGCCCCACTGGGAAATCAGGCTGCCGGAACCATGACTCGATATCCCACTCAGTCACATTATCCTGACTGAGATAACCAGTCCGATGAAAGTTGACGGTGTATCAACTTTTCGAAACCAAAACACCTTATCATCCTTATTTGATCCTACATATCAAAATTAGATATGGTTGCATTTATTATATTAAACATGTAGTGCTGCATAAAAGGGCTTACTAGGGCACTTCAATAGACCCCGCTAGTGCTGAAGTCTAAAGTGTGAGAACTTTGATGTGCATTCCGATATTAAAGTTGCAGAGTCCGATGGTTTTGAATTTCTGTATTTTTTCTGAGATCGATCACTAGTATCTACTTTACATTAGTTGAAAGTTACTTTTATTTTAAATGGTAAACCTTTGAGATATTTTGAGTACAAACATGGAAAATTAGTTTTGGCAAGCTTGCCAAAACTCTGACACCATAGACTTCTGCAGTAACAGGTTCTGTTAAATTGACTCAGCATTGGCTTCTACACAACAATAAATGCTTAATAAGTGCATCAGTATCTAAGTTAGATATGTAAAATCAAATCTAGATAATTGGGTTGGTTTTGAAAATTTGATATTTCATCGGACTATGCAGCTTTAATTTGTCATGTTTTCACTTCAAATATATTCAAGCTGCATAATCAAATGAAAGCATCGGTTTTGTATTAAAAAAAAGAAGCAAAACACTCGTCTGAATTTGATTCAACTTCGATACTAAGTCACTTATTAAGCATGTGTTGCCACATAGAAGGGAATACTACATTAATCTGATAGAACCTCTTACTGCTGAAGCGTATGGTGTATGAGTTTTGATAATCATGCCAAAATTTATGTGGCATGTTTACATTTCAAATATACCCAAAGTTAGCTATTTTAAATCAAAGTTATAGTTATATAAATAACATGATGGGTAACTTCAACTAAGCAGCAACTGTGGGGACGTAAGGCGGCCTAAGGTCCCGTCGTATGGCGTGGAGGGCACGGTCTGCCTCAGGGCAGTGAGGATCGCCAAGTGGTTAAACGCAATCATGTGTGGGATGACAGTCAAGAACAGATGGGATCGCTTAGATTTAATCACCACGCATTCACGACACAACTGTCAGCCTCAAGCCAACGCCCATAATGGAGTAGTTAGGATACAGTCGGAGTTTAAACATTAAATAGAAAAAAGTATACATATATATATATATATATATATACACACACACTTCTTCTCCCTCGACCACGAGTAGCCAGAGGCTTAGTACCGAGGTTTGATTGATTGGTGGTTGCTTTACACCGTGTCGGCAGCATAGGCCATATTCACGGTGAGAAATGTTTGTTTTTTGTTCAAACCATCGCTTTTACATGTAAAAGCAGACAATCAATTATGTGCCAATAGACACTCATTAAATTAGAAAGCTCACAATCATATATTTGTGGTCAAGGGAAACAAATTCCCATAGAAAAAGAAAAGTTTTATTAATAATTGATAGAATCTGTTTAGTAAACTATATGAGGTGGTACAGTCCAGCTGCCCTCAAAAAGGCTAAACTGTTTTCCTGTTTTACCTTAGCTGCTGGTACCGAGGTAAAACTTATATATATATATATATATATATATTATATATATATATGCTCAAGTTATCTGTATATATAGCATGTATATATGCATGTGGTTATTATGCTATGATATATTTATTATATATCTATTATGTATCTATTATATATTTATTAGATATATATAGATTATATATTAAACAATATATGCATATGCATACACGTATATATATATATATATATATATATATATAGCAAGTCTAATTCTTCCATATGGTTAAACAATAAAACGGAGGGAGGGGGGTGGTCTTGTAATTATATCCATACATAATTTCCTATTTATTCTGCAAGATTCGCCCGTTGATTGATGTTAATAAATAGGCTAGCTACCTAAATTCTACATACAAATGTCAATTTTCTCAACATCAGTGCAAGCCAGTGCATTCGTTCTAAGACAACCAGCGGTCCACAACTGGTCCATCAAAGGATGTGGTATGTGCTGTCCCATCTGTGGGAAATTGCATATAAAAGACCCCATGCTGCTTATAGAAAAGAGTAGCCTAAGTGGTGGCAATGGGTTTCCTCCAAAGAAATATGTCAGAATGACAGTATGTTTGATGTCCAAAAGCAGATGATATGAAAATCAATGCGCTCTACAGGCGTCGTTAAATAAAACAAGCTTTTCACTCTAAGAAGGGTTCTATCGTTGAAAGTAGTTAGATCCGACAGAGAACCGGCTCACTATTTGACCCAATCACAAGTTGGTAAACTTTCACCTCGTGCCAGGTTATTACCGTGTGCATATATGTGAATGTGTATGAGTTTACGTTACCGCCCCATGCACTTCATGGCCTATGGCAGTCTACTTAAAGTTGCATAGTCCGATGGTTTTGAATTTCTGTATTTTTTCTGAGATAAATATGTTAGATCGATCACTAGTATCTACTTTACATTAGTTCAAAGTTAACAGGTTCTGTTAAATTGACTCAGTATTGCCTACTACTCAGAAACAAATGCTTAATAATAAGTGCACCAGTATCTAAGTTAGATATGCAGAATCAAATCTAAATAATTAGTTTGGTTTTGAAAATGTGATGCTTCATTGGACTATGCAGCTTTAAGTTATAACTCCCCATGGCGACTGGACGGGATGGCCAAGTAGATAAAGTGGCCACTTCACATGTAGGAAGTCGTAGGATTATTCCTTTGCTGAGTCAAGCCAAGAGTTAACGAAATTAATGATGGTCGCTCGCTATTATTAGTAACGAAAGTAATGCTTGTCCGCTGGCTACCTTGCCTCGTGTTCGGCATTACTAGTATATGGCAAGCACTGGCAGGCTCCATGCCAGGATAGTGTGACTGAGTGGAATATCAGGTCATGGTGCCGACAGTACATTATCGCTGTAAGGCAGCACTATCAAACTGCCATGAGTGTGCCCTGCCATACGCATGTGATCTCATATATATTCAATCCAGCAATCGTCTAATGCCAAGGACATATTGCAAAAGACAAATTTGGGGGGATATTAAACTACATACACGCATACTCCCATGTGAACTTATAAAATAATAATATTATTCATTTAGATGAGCTAGCCCAATACATTTGTCTTTTAAACAACAAAAAGTGGCCAAATTGCCATGTGTGTATCCATGTAGCACTAGCAGGTTTCCTGCAGCTGGTCAGGTAAGTACAGGAAACACGTGACCTCAGCAAAGAGTAGCACCAGTTCTAACTGGTTCCAAGCAGCTTCTATATATATGTATTCATATGCATAGATTATACCTTAAGGGCTCGCTTACCGCAAAGAAAAAAAACCATGAATGAGAGTCAAATAGGTGTAAAATGATACATTTTAATACTGTTCTAACGTTCAGTGGATTACTGCTACCCTCTCGCTTTCTTTCCCACCCTCCAGTACTTCAGCTCTGTTGTCCCCCATCTCGCCATATCTCCCTCTACATATATCTCTATCCCTCTTTCTGTCTATATATATACATATTTATCTCTAGTTTTTCAACGCTGCTCTCCCCTTTTCTCTATATCTCTATCTCTATACATATCTATCCCTTTCTCTCTCTGGTATTTCAGCACTACTGTCCCCCTTGTTTCTATCTATAGCTCTGTATCTATCTATCTATATCTATATATCTATCTCTCTATCTATAGAGAGAAGATATATATATCTATCTATAGCGAGAAGAAAAATTCTCGGGCGCGAATGACTGTAGCATCCCGGTTCAGGCGCCACTGGTCACGTGAGGGAGGGGCCATACATCAAGTAAGGCACCTAATCAGTAATAAAAGGAGCAAATAAACATACAATTCCCTTCTGTGCCTTTATACTCGCATAATGCTTATACATCGCATATATGACGCATAGGTATGCTCCACCCCATATGTAGTTGCTACTATGTAGGCATAATGACTTAATTTAATTTAATTGTTGTTCTTCCCGACTGCATATCCAAGTGGGAATTAAGCAGAAAGCCTATCTACTTGAATGATAACAAAAGCCAGAATATGCAAATTAAGAAACTACCATGTTTAACCAACATCTTGTCTTCCTGCCCATGCTCCCAAAAGAATCTCTTCGAACAAACTGGAGATTGAAGTTGCATAGTCCGATGACTTTGAGGTTCTGCCATGTTTTTATATAAATAATATATTAGAATGATAGTTCTAATATACCTTACTTTAATTTGAGGTAACTTTAATTACAATTTAGTTATTTTAATTAAAAATATACCAAATTAATTTTCGCATGCACGTCGAAGTTCTGACACAGATTTCAGCATTCACCGGTTCTATTAAATTGCCATTACAATTTACATTCGACATACACAAATATATGCACATTTTCAAATATACAGCTTGACAACGAGATTCCCAACATTCTAAATTGCCAGTAGACGCCGAACATGAGTCGATATGTAGTAATTTTCACCGAAGAAATAATGGTGGGTGCGGAATGGCGGAGTGTGAGTTTGTGTGTGTGTGTGTGTGTGTTGCAACTCAGCATACATATGTCAGCGATTTGGTTCGGACTATGCACGGTATGCGCATGGCATTAGTGCTTGCATGACGACAACGAAATGTCACTGTCAGTGCCTGGTAATACGGACAACAGCCAGTACCAGCCAATACCGCCCCAAGCACTGAATGAACTCGCGCCTACTGCCGTCACATGGAGTCGCCTTGTCAAGGAGAGCGCGCGCGCGCGCGTGTGTGTGTGGGGGGGGGGGGGGGGGGAGAGGCGGTACCAATCTCCAGGTGCCTCCAGGAGGAGCCACCCTCAAGGGAGGAGCCACCTGCCAGACACGACCAGTTAAAAGCTGCATAATCCGATGAAAACATTAAATTTTCAAAACCAATATAATTAGCTATATTTAATTATAAATATCTAACTTAGATACTGGTGCACTTATTAAACATATTATCGCCACCTCAAAGGGAATACTCAGGTAATTTAAGAGAACCTGTTCCTGCAGATGTCTATGGTGTCAGAGTTTTGGCGTGCTTGCCAAAATTAATTTGGCATGGTTGCACTTCAAAAATCTCAAACGTTGGCCATTAAAAAAGGAAGTCACTTCAATCTAGAGTAAGGTAGACTATAACGATCAACCTAATAATATATTTATCTCAGAAAGTGACAAAAACTCACTACCATCGCACCATGCAACTTTAACTAATCGTCACATCCTTCTGCCCCCCGCCCCCTAATGTGAATGCGACAGGGCCGCTATGACCCTTCACTTTGACCGTCAACATCCGCATGCGCAAACAGACTGCGCGGCGGCGGCGAGGCCGCGGGCTGTCCTGGAACGAGGGCATGCAGTACTTTTTGTATTGGTTGCAGACTGGTTATAGTGTAGCAGGATGCGGAGGGCGGGTCGTTGCCCTCTCGGGTTGTTAATTTATGCGAGGCTGTGTCCTCCAATGTCCCTCTTCTCATACAACAAATAGATTCCCATGAACATGATGAAGCGAGTACCCGTTGCCTAGACACACCAACAATGTAATATAATATAGAAGGAGTGCACATGACGTCATCACTCAGTGGTCAGAGGTCAGCAATCAGCCATCTTGGATTACGAGCACCTTTGCCTAGCCCTGTTGTGAATGTATGCTGATGCAGTAACAATTTTCCTTGTGTTCTGAGCTGTTCTGGGCAGTTTACATCCAATCTGTTTACTTTCAGCACTTTAACAACACCTTCTGACCCCAAACTGCTCAAAACAGTGACAAATAAACCAACAAATAGGTAAATAAGCACAATGTAGACAGGTGCAAGCCTTCTGTATGTAATCCAATATGGCTACCGAAAGTTGCCTCGTGACGTCATTACATCCCCTCTATAGTGGGTTTATGTGTTTGTTACTGTGTGTGTGCTTTCCAAATGGATAATTAATTGATTAGGCAAACCCCATGTAGGTGGTGCCAGTGTAGAGTTAGCCTACATGAAGGTGGCTAGATAAAACATTCACCCGGTACTTGTAGTATACGGGTGAACGACAACGTACTGTAAATACGCGCGAAAATAGCTTTAGTATGGAACAGCAAGTAGAATGCCTGCCTCCAGTGTCAAATGGTTACTTATATCGGCACAGACTTGGTGAAATGGAAGAGAATGCAAAAAGACAAGATGGCGGCCGCATAACGCCGTCGATTTCACTTTTAAATCTTATTAAACTAGATATTATATTATATTTTTCAACTCAAAGGTAGCGGGCTATCAATAAGACATATGTAAAGAATAATTGTTGCTTCTTAGATTGTGAAATTAGGCTCTCAATTCATTAACCCACCTTTTCGACCATTTTTATATAGGGTTGGTATTCACCCGTGTACTGCGAGTACCGGGTGAATCCTTTATCTAGAAGGTGGCATGACATATTGAACACATATAGTGTTCATGTTAGAAAAGAAGTAATGGGAAATGGATCATATCTGAAAGTAGTATGACTGACATATTAAGACATTCAGTATTCGTGTTGGAATAAAAATAATGGAAAATTTATTATGCAACACACATATAGATAAATATGTATGTTTTGTGTGTACAGACTATTACGTTTTGCTTGTGCCAAAAAGAAAACATGAGGACTTCCAAACATTAAGCTCATTTTTATCCTGAATAATTTTGTGAAGATTGCTGTACCGGATGTTGCTACCTTCTCACCCTAGTCCACGACTATCCGAGGCTTGTACCTCGGGAAAACAAGAGTTATCCATCATCTGTACCAAGGTAAGATTCGTATAACTATACTATATATAATATTATATCACACAAGCTACTTCTTAAGATGTAGTGTTGCATGTGGCAACATGGCTGTATACAATATACATTAGATCATATGTCTGAAGTGGTTTGATGGCAAGCGGTGAAATATACTTCCATGTGAACGACTGCTCTCTTGTGTGTCTGACCTACTGGTCACAGATGCGCCTTTGTATATTAACTATTGCATTACTGTAACTACCCACACTGAAATGAGTTTCGAGATTGCAACGCAACCATTATCTGTAAATACATTACAGAAGTGGAACGGCCACGATTACTTGCCAAATGTATATACTTATTGGAGTCAGTTAATTATTTAGTTTGTTGAAATCTTAAAGTTGCATAGTCTGATGGTTTTAAGCTTCTGCCACAGATCTTAAATCAATATATTAGGTTAATCCTAATAACCCACTTTACCTTACTTTGAAGTAGATTGTATTAAAAATTAGAAATTTTATAGATATATAGAGAGGTATTTGACGTGAAAACGGGCAAAACTAAATTTTCATATCAAAATATTGGACACCATAGACTTCACCATTAACACTAACAGGTTTGATTAAATTAAACTGGTATCTCTCACATACAGCAATAAATACTAAATAAGTGCATCGGTATCTAACTAGATATATCAAATCAAATCTACATAAGTGTTTTGATTTCGAAACTTTAAGGGTTTCATCGAACTATGCAGCTTTAATTGAAGCTTTATGCCTGACTCGTTCACACCAGAGAATAAGGATTTAAACAAGTTTCTTTTTTGTTTAAATTTTGATTGGAAATATAACTATATTTGGAACAAGAGCAACAACAACTGTCATGCTCTGTGCTGCAAATATGCAGTATTTGGGGACTCGGCTCACAATTGATGTCAGGGTGAGCATGTGTACTTTGTTCACACAGCCATGTGTACAATTGTTTGGGACAGTTCTGCAACACGCATTGTCGGGATCCGGAAAGTAGCAAACTGGCAATGGAGATGTGATCATACAGACAACACTGTTGCTTCCAGCCTAATCATTTGCAAAACAAACAAACAAAATGAATAGATCTAAACCGTTGGGGGAAAATGCCTAAAGGAAAATAGATAAATGTGTCTTTATGCCAAGTAGAATTAAATACATCTTTGCTTTTATATAGTATGAAATATTTTAACACGCTACCTTCAGAAAGGCACGCAATCTACGTTGGTCTAAGAGCATTTGCATGCACAGGTGCTTGCTAAATTATACTCATTCAGTCAGTCATGTGACACAGTCACGGACCAGCGGAGGAGCGCACGGCATCGCCCCTCTATTAGAACTACGAAATTGCACCTTCTTCTAATACATCCCAATTTTCAAACATGAAGGACTAGATAAATAAAGCACATTTGACGGGGGAAAGGTCCTTGTTAACGTGAAACCCTATTACGTAATTCAGACAGTATTATGTGTTTAAAGAAATTGCAGTTTCGAAGGCACTGTAGGTGGCACTGCGTTGCACTCCTCCTTTGGTCTCGGATACGCTTTCTGAACCCGATCGTGACCGCGGAGGGAATAGACGCATAATTCTGGATGTGGCAACATACTACGCCAATATTTCCACATGGGTACATAAGTATGAGTGTGGCAGACATAAAAAATCTGCATAGTCCGATGAAAACATAAAATTTTCAAAAACGAAACAGTAATCTAGATATGGTTCCACATATCTAACTTAGATACTGGTGCACTTATCAAACATGTGTCACTACATAGAATGGAATACCGAGCCATTTTATAGAGCATGTTACTGCAGAAGCCTATGGTGTCAGTATTGGCATGCTTGTCAAAATTTGTTTTGTTACGTTTGCACTTCAAATAACTCAAAACTTAGCCATTTATAATCAAATTCATTTCAAACTAAAGTAAAGTAGATCACAACGATCAATTAAATACATGGATTTAAGAAAAACAGAGTACACAACTTCGAAGTTAAAACCACAGAATAATCACTCCACATGTTGACCGACTACTGGAAGGGAATGGAGCCACTTTTGACCTATAATCACAAATACTCAGTGAATCCATTCTCGTCTACTAGAATCAAAATTGCCAACTCTTTAGCCAGGGCCGCGTTCAGGGTACGCCTCCGAGTCGACTCCGACACATCTTTTTGGCATATTTTCGTCCTCTGAGTTGTCTCCCTTTTCAGACAGGAGGCAAAAAGTGCCTTGAAAATGGCCGCCAAATTCAGTGGTTTCAGCCAATCAGAGCTATTCTTTTCCTGGCAGCCCCCATAGGGGGTCCCCATTTTTGAGGCGACCAACAGTTAAAGTCGCTCAGACTAGCGCGATGTCAGGAATTTCTCCGAGGTGCCCGGAGGCATACCTTGAACGCGGGCTTGGTTACATATACACCAAGCACCCTGTCTCCAAACACAGCTCCTGTATTATGTATAGATCGGCGGAGAACATCTGCATGGAAAGTGAAGGGTTGACAAGGTATAACGTAATCACATGCACCGTCTCCCGTGCAGCACAAACGTCCACCCCAAACAAGGTTGGCGGTGTATACATATTACATGCATCGATTGGTGACTAGTATGTACACACCCTCTGCCAAGCTCCATTGAATGCAAATATATGTAAATGTGGACCATCTTAATTCGCACTCCGAACATTTGCTTATTTACTGATAACACATTGCCCATGGGGATCATTCATTACATTTACAAAATAGACTTTTTCCCTGCATGCTTTAAACTGAGACCCGTGCAACCTTTGCCTGTTTTCTGTTTGTCTAATAGATACATTGATGAATACATAAAGGAAGGGTGGTGTCATAATTATTGTGTATCGGAGCCAACCTAAGCACAGGTACTGGCTGCCAAATAAGTATCTAATTTACATTCATTGTAATAAATAACATTGTCCTGATGTGCACTTAGATGTTACCATACCATAACTAAAGCCCCGGGAAGCAAAACAAACACAAATAGCAATATGGTTATGCAAATTTGGTCGCGCTGAACACAGTATTTCCTGAAGCACTAGATGTGTCACCCAATGGGAACCTTTTGTGACAATCTTAGATCCAATTGACATGTAAGAAATTTCAATGTGTCTCGTTTTCAGTTTGTTCACGTAAATAAGGTCTGTTTAGTTATCTGCCCGATCTTATCAATGTCATCAGACTCAAACTTTTTACTTGACCAAAACTGTGATTTGAAAGATAAATATTTTCAATAAACAACTTATTGCACGAACACAAGCTTTGAGGCTTCGGGTGTAATCTAATACTTGTATTATGCGTTAATTACAGCGAATTACCCAGACTACAATTTGGTTTTAATTTGATCAAATCCAACCCCAACAACTAGATGGGAATCTATAGCCGTGTTCACACGGGCAAAATGTGAAGCGAATTAGACAAATCGAATCAGGTGAGTCGAATTAGCGGCCCGTTCACACGGGCAGTACTTGGGCCGGAAATCGAAATCTGCGCATGAGCAAGTCCAGACTAACCAGCGCCAGTTTGGGTTCGTCGACGTCGGCCGAGAGAGTGTGGGTTCGACCTAGATATGTATGGATTGAATCGTATTGGCTTGGAACGGTCAAAACTTCTGCTGGGCAGTGAAACCCTAAAAATAAATTATCAAAAAAATATCTGTGCATAGATAGCGGTTTCATTAATTAAATTATATAATATGTGCTTTTGATCGACCTGAAAGTCAACAAACTAAGGTGTCGACTGTGCATGCGTGTGAGGTGCTTAATCCACCTCAGTGCGTTCACACGGACAAAATAAATCGATTCACAGAAATCGCCTCATGTAAACTACCTCGAGAGGTGGTTTACAGAATGCGCATCACACGGCTTAATAGTAATACACGGATGATTAAAAAGGGTGGATTGGTCGGTTGATCAAGACCCTTCTAATAACACGCACCGTAATATTCATATAATATATATAGCTAAACAAAATAAGTACAAGTAATTTAAAAAACAACATTAAAACCAAATCAAAGGCTAAAACAAGCATTTTCATACGCTTAAATCTACATAGCTACTAAGCTAGCAACATGCATTGGACTCAGTGTGGGCACTGTGGAGAAGCTGGGCCACCAGCACCGCCACAAACCAGTTGGATCTGGTTCTGCTGCTGCTCGCAGTCGATCACTCGATGGCTGATGAAACCTGCTACCTGCTGGGATGCTGTTTGCCAAACAAAGGCCCTATTTAAATCGTCGGTTAAACTTAAACCATACCATGCCTATAATTTGCGCCCCTGATAGTCTAGATTAATAAATGACAGTCGATTGATCTATGTGTGTTTCTGACTGGAAATGGATCATTGGGTGGGCCACCAACAACTCGCGCTGCATGTAAACAAAGCCATGTGGACGTGAAGACGAGAATAAACAGTGTATTCCCGTTGAGATGAGCTGAACAAATTACATGGCTTACGTATATATACTACTAGATTTAACGTGCGTGCTAATGTAGTTACATGAACAATGCATAACTGCCTTGAATGAAAGGTGGAAGAATAAGAGGTGATGCTTACCTATATCGTGTTCTGTCTTGATCTAGCCGCGGAGAACCAGTTCTTGCCAGTTCCAACGCGTGGCATTATTTATGCAGCGGGTGCTCGCTCGTTTTGGGATGTAAATTGGTAAATAGACCCTGAGCAACGCTCGTCAACGCCGTTGGTTGGATGAGCGCTACTCACGGACTAACATGACGCGACACACACAATATTCTCATAGGTAGAGCTGGTTTGGCGCCAAACAGTTACTCGGATATGTTTGGTAGAAACCTTTTTATATTAGTGGAAATCTGGACGTTTGTCACCCATAACATTTAGTATGCAGAAGTACTTTTACAATCAAGTTATTTGTGATAATGTTTCCTACGTAAATTATACGCACACCAAGTGCAGACATGTACAAACCAATCTCTACCTACTCCATGACTTGTATGCAGAGAACCCACAGTCTTTACCCCTGTTCCAAATCATGCATGTACGACCATCAAGCTCCTTGCTAAATTCATTCCCACTATTTTCTCTACCTGGCTTCACATTAACCTTAGTCAACCTACGACCTAGACTGCTCTCGTCTCGTCTCACTTCCTGAATCAAACTAACATCATCCCAACCATTTGGCAAACGTTTATCTGAAATCATATTATTAATAAAAATTCTTTCTGAGAAGGAAAAGCATGTCTCCCAGGTATAGTTCTGGGCCATATCAAGAAGTGTGTCAATGTGTTCTTCTACCTTAGCAACCCACAGTTTCGGAATATCACCCCTTCAAATCATTCTACGAATAGCAGCTGAATATTCAAACCAAGTCGACTGGCCTTGAGACACCTTGCCTTTCCTCTCCCCACGAATTACATACCAATACGGTAACAGTTTACCTTTACTAGCTGCTTTCCTAGCCTTAGCTCCTGCTACACTCATTAAGTCCTTCATCAGTTCATCATCAGAATCAGAAACATCGCCAATGCTATATGTTCCAAATCCAACAAACCGACCGTCTCCTTCACTGACCCCGCCGCTAATAACGCACTCACTGTACTAGCAATATCGCTATACTCTGGAATTGCTCCTTTTTCTGGAATATCCCCACTAACATTACCACAACCTATACACACAGCCTAGTCGACATAGCAGATTTTTGCCTCATGTGGGTAGCTGATGGCTCTGAAATCCCAGCTGACATCACATCCTCCCCACCCAACTCTGTCAATAACAATGGCGACCCACTAACATTCGACTCAAGACTCTCTAGGCTGGATAAGCATTGGAGGCAGTATAAGTATTGCAAACACCCAGTATTTGACGCTTATGACCCCGTTAAGTCACAGTTGGACAGGCCTCGACCTGATACAGGCTTATAGCCTAACCATAATCAGTAGCGGATGAGTATGAGAGTATGAGAGAGAGTAAAGGAGCAGTAACTGATGATAACTTTGCATCAAGGAGGTGGGAAATATCCTCTAGCATTGCCCCCTTCACTATTCCACTCACCGTCGACGGTAAAGGCGCTGTAAGACTTGACCGATGAACCGCCGCCAATGGCGAACACGACTGATGAACATCAGACCGACACACCGACAAACTGCTCCTATGACCCACAGTAGCGAACAATTTCTTCGAGAATCGACCACTTCCATGAACACGAGTCTTGTTCACCTTCGGCATTTCATCGACGAGAGACACAATATCAAACTTTCAATAAGTTCTTCAAAACTTACTGTATTTGGTCAACCAAGGTCTATCCAGCCAGGGGCGTAGCTAGGCGTACGCGCATATGCCAAAACGTCCACATCGTTTTGTCAACAACAAAAAAACTCTAAAAATAATAAAGAGAGAGAGGGAGAGAAGGCATGTAGTAGTCCGGAGTGTTGAAAACTCAAGTCTAAAATGTGTAGAATCCGCCAGCTTAAGCTTAAGTGGGCCCCTAATCCCCCTGCCGAAATCAGGAGTACACATCTTTAAAGGTCTAGCTACACCCCTGCCAGCTCGGTGGTACAGCGAGGAATGATTTCAATTGAGTATCGCATCCGGAAGTCAACTATGGTCAGGGTTACCGAATGCTATACTGCATTTGGTATCTAAGGTCGGCATCACTATGGTGCCTATGGTCAAGGCTTTGAATTATGCATGTTACCGGCAACATGGACAATGCAAATTATGCCCAACTACAGATTAGAATGTCTAATTTCTGTGTGTACGACAGTGGAGAGAGTGACTTCGGTAATAGCTGAGGTGTAGGCCTACCTTTAGTCAAATCAAGGTTAACTATACGTTTACCCGTATGCAGGTGTCGGTGTTACGGCTCCAAAACGCGTTTAGCGCAGGATTTCCCGTTTAGCGGCGGGATTTCCAGTTTAGCGAGCAAAATTCCGTATGCAGGAAGCGGTGTTACGCTAACACCGCGCGTTTACCCTAAACCCGTTTCATAGCAGGTTTACGGGCGGTGTTAGCGTACGGTCCTACCCAAATCTATTCAATGCTGTCATATTTAACAGAATTACATACGCAATAAGTGAAATATGATTAAATTAACCCTAAATTCGAAGCAATATTAACGCTGCCGCCGTAACGGCGGAGATATTAATACTTATATTTTCGAATCGACGAACGTAAAGTAAACAAATCGCCGCCGTCGCGACCGCCGCGTCGACGTCGACATCCATACTGGCCGACGTCTACGCATTGGCGGCAATGTATTAGCGATTTGTTTAGTTTATGCTCGTCGATTCGAAAATATAACCGTTAATATCGCCGCCGTTACGGCCGCAGCGTTAATATTGCTTCGAATTTAGGGTTAATTTAATCATATTTCACTTATTGCGTATCTAATTCTGTTAAATATGACAGCATTTAATATATTTAAGCCTAATATATGGGTAGAGACCCAGAGGGAATTCCCAAATCTATAAATAATTTCACGTTTAGCTAACACTGACCGTTTAGGCGCTCCTGCATACCACTTGACATATTTCGCCCGGTCGGTGTTAGCTATACGCGTTTAAAGGCTAAACTCAAATTCGCGTAACACTGTTTCCTGCATACGGCCCGGTCTTATATAGACAGGACAAATCTGCGAACAGGCCTAGTAGCCTAAATCAAATCAAGCAGAAGGGGATAACATAACACAACTCTCTAGATTACCAATATGCCAGGAATGGCCTTTTCTTTTTGAGAACTCACGGCAGTCTAATCCATCTAGGATACCAGCCTTTTGAAAGAGTAGTGAAGAGGGAGTACCAATACGAAGCTCTCGCAATGCCTGATCTATGCATTGACTAACAATGATGCGTTATCATGCAGTCATATGTACCACGCCTAACACTTTTTTTCCTTTTAAAAGAAACGTAGGATGACCATATACTGATATAGTTCATGGATGGGTTTAGATTGGTGTGCTAATATGTTAGGCTGATGTTATAGGCATCCTAATAGTATTTTGAGTACATTGATCTAATTCCGATGGATGGTTTTTGTGTGTTTTTGGTATCAGTTTAGCCACGTCTAGGATTTCTTAGTCCTCCTAGCTCCTTAATAAAAATGTTCATAAAATATATCTGATGTATTCTCTGAGCCATTGGAAATTAGGTGTATGGTAATGGCGAGCCTTTTGGTATCTTCCACCTATGCATATTGTTATGTAACAGATCCCGCATTGTAATCAGACATGATTGATAGAATTATATGATAACTATATCACTGTAGTTGTCGTTGTATATCTATATGATAGAGAACTTAGAAATGCCAGATGTTTGTTGTTGTTTGTTTATTGTTGTTTTATGTCCTAGCAACATATAAGGTCATATCAGGACGGGTAACGACTTGTGACAGTGTGCACTCATGGAGACTTTATAGTGCTGCCCCACTGGAAGACCAGGCCGCCCATAGTGGATTATAGCATAGTGGTTATATATATATAACGTGTTGTCTTGTTTGTTTGTTTGTTTGGTATTATTTTATGTCCTAGCAACATCTCAGGTCATATCAGGACGGGTACCAACTTGTGGCAGTGCATACTCATGGCAACTTTATAGTGCTGCCCCACTGGGAAACCAGGGCACTGGCACCATGACCTGATATCCCACTCAGTCACATTATCCTCACACTGAGCCAACCAGTCCCTGCCCTATCCTATTAATGCCGAGTGCCCGGCTATGAAGTGACAAGTATAAATTTTTAAGTCATTGGTTTGACTCCACCAGGGTTCGAACCCACGACCCCACGATCTACCAGCACAGGAGACTGGCGCTCTAACTCATTCGGCCATCCCGTCTGGTCAATACCTCTACATGTTCATATCTCCTTAATTATGATCACACATCTCCGGACATTGTTTCTCATTGATAGGCTTGGTGATTCAATTTACGAAAAAGTATTTCCTTTCTATATACTACTATGATGAAACATTGGGTCGACGTCTCATGTTTATTTCTAACCAACCAGTTCTGTCTATTTCGGTAGGTGCTGAGGTGCTTCCGTTAAGACACTCTCCAAGCCTAGGCGTTCGATTGGAATATATCACTAAGAACCATGAGTAGTGACAAAACATCTGCTTGGGCTCTCACAACAGGAAGTTCAAACATCCAACATGTCGCGCGTAGACTACAGCAAGTGGGATCATATCGAAGTAAGTGAATAATGTCATTACAATTTAGTTTTCTATCATATACGAAGCTACACATAGCTTCATTGATAAACGATGTGACATTCATATCAGGGACCAAGTGTCACAACTTTCTATAATCTCTCTGACAGCTGGCAAACTACTGACTTGTGGATGGTACGCAGCCGTGACGGCGTTCGTTCACGAAGCTTTCCAGAATTTTCTTTCCGAACCCGGCTGCGTTGAGGTGTTGTTTTATATTGTAATTGTTTGAAACAAATCGGACGATAAACGTAAACTGTAAACTATGATAACTAATGCAGTAGTTCTTTTAGGTTAAACTATGATAGTCTATGGTCACAATCTGTAAATACCTTCTCCACTCCAGTCATAATGTACATAACATAAATTAGTTTTGTCACTATGTTAGGTACCCCATAGTCTTAGATAAAAGATTCACCCTGTACTGACAGTACACGGGTGAAGACCAGCCTTATATAAAAACGGTCGAAAAATCGGGCTAATGAAATGAGTCTTTATGAGAGCCTAATTTCACAATCTAAGAAGCAACATTTATTCTTTGTATATCTCTTCATATTTCCCCGCTACCTTTGAGTTGAAAAATATAATAAAACATCTGGTATAATATGATTTAAAAGTGAAATTGACGGCGTTCTATGGCCGCCATCTTGTCTTTTTGCATTCTCTCCCATTTCACCAACTCTGTGCCGATATAAGTAACCATTTGACACTGGAGCCGGGCATTGTAATTCCTGTTCCATACTAAAGCTATTTTCGCCCGTATTTACACTACGTTGTCGTTCACCCGTGTACTACGAGTACCGGGTGAATCTTTTATCTAGGTACCCCACTAAAATTGTCAAATTATTCCAAACATCCAAATTATAATTTCATTGGAAGCTCCAATGAATCAAAAGCAATATGCATTTTGAATTTTTAAGATATTCCAAAAATTGAATGAGATATGTGCATTTGAAGTTTGTTGAATTTAAGATTTTTTGTATTAGCTAATGCATTAGTTTAGAGAAGTGCCTTATTTAGGGCTGTCAAATAGACTAATTATAACAAAATTTCTTTGTAGTTTCTTTATTAATGATCAGATCCTGATCAAACTTCACACCAAGGTTCTTCTTCGTATAGCAAATCACCCCAGCTTATCAAAACTGATATACAAAAATTAGATGACAGGAAAATGTAAGTTTCCATGGCAACCATAATACAATCACTCCTACCTACAATATGAGTCAACTGTAGCTCTTTTTAAATAATGGTCAGATCCTGATGAAATTTCACATCAAGGTTCTTCTTGGTCTGGCAAATCACCTCAGCTTATCAAAACTGATATTAAAAAAATTAGATCACAGAAAAATGTAAGTTTCCATGGCAACTAATACAATCATGCCCACAACTGCCGTTTCTTTATTAATGGTTTGATCCTGATCAAACTTGACATCAAGGTTCTTCTTCAGATAGCAAATCACCCCAGCTTATCAAAACTGATATAAAAAAATTAGATCACAGGAAAATGTAGGTTTCCATGGCAGCATAAAATTCTGACCTAGAGTAGTTATGTCACATTCCGTCAGGGGTGCCTTGGAAACAGTGTCATTGGTAAAATGTTCCTGCATTTTCACCATTCCGGCCTTGATTAAAATACTTTTGCATTGGAATATTTTCATAAATGTTGTCACTGGAAACAAGGTGACCTAGGGTCACCGAAAATACACATCAAAATACCCAAATCAAAATACTTAGAGCATATAAAGCTGTAACAATGTGGCATGGGTCACAGTTTATTATAATGGTGAATCCAGTCTAGATTTAACAATTAAGCCCAATTTAGAAATGCCATAACTTTCTCCTCTATTACGATATTTTCAAAATTACAACAGATTTGAGTTGTCTCAGCGAGATCTGATGAAAGAGCTTAAACTTATACTGTTTGTTGTGTTTTGAAATTTTAGCTGATCTACCTACCTAGTGAATCCAGTCAAAACTGCCTGACACCAACTTTTGGCTGCCAGATTCTAGAGTTGCGATTCCTGTTGTAGTCATTGTATGACCGTTTTTAGGAAGAAAAAATGCTAAAGTTTCACATTCTAATAGTTAACATGGCCATTCCTGGCAGTCTTACCTCTGATTTTTGCATCTGAAGACTTGAATGGCTTAGTAAAATGCCTTTCAAATGTCGTACAACATTGAAAATAGTCTCTATCTGTGCTTAAGTCTTTGGTGCTTCAAAAACGGTTCTGGTGAAATTCTAGTGTAAAAGTAAGGCAAAATCTGAGCATTTTTCAGATTGATGGGCAGAAACTTGACAGGCTGCCACTACCTACTCAAAATATGTCCGCAACTGCCAAAATGGCCTTTCACCCATTTTTAGGGCACCATATCATCATTGAATATGATTTGATCACCGTGAAAAAAAACATTTGTGCTCTCTGTGTACAGGTCATTGTAAATTATTGATAATTGACACTTACTGGATATTTTGGAATGAAGTTCTGTTGACTCAAAGTTCGTATATAATTGAATTACCATGTAATTGAACAAATACACTTTTGTGTAATTTCCCTTTTTTGAGAGAGCACTCTTCTCATATTTTTTGGATGATGGCTTAGGAAATTTGTGTGCTGCTTCTCTAGGTATAAATAAAGATGATCCTCATTTATGAAGGTTTTCCTTTGATATTTCATGGTGTAGTTAGGTGCCAAAGTTGGCTCAAATAATTGATTTTTACATGATTTTTAGGGATGCTACAATTTGTACCTTTAGAAGGCCATAACTCAAAAACTATTTGAGATATTATTTGAGATATTAACATAATTCTTTTAAAATTCTGTTTGTATTGATTAGTTCTTTAAAATCTGTGGTTTAATGCGTTTTTGACAGTGAGCTCCCTTTTCATCAGGAGCCCTTTATCATTAGATCAAAATGATCGGCCTGATTTTTATACCTAGCACATGGTCACTTTTCTAGGTGTCTTATCACCTAACATTTAAGTGCATTTTAACCACTGGTATATGATACTCAGATAAACGGCGAAATCTTCATGTGTTACTGTTAGTGGGTATTAACGATGCCTGAGATCTGTACACGCTTTGGTTCCGTGATCAATAGTCCCTGTACTTCACTCATGTCTCCTCCAGGGCATGTGAAAGGAGTGTCAGGTAAAATCTTATAAAGAACCTGCAGAGAGCAGGAAGATCGATGGCTATAGACTAATGGGAGTCCTTTGAGGGTGGAACTCTAGAACCCGCATTGTTAGACATAGTGGTAGCCCTAGAAACCATTTCTGTACAGAACAAGTAATTTCTTAAATCCAATATCCAGAATTATGTCAAATATTTGTCTATAGTTCTACTTCTAGTTAACATAATTGACATGGAGGAGCGAAATTAGCACGCTATGGCTAATATTTAGAATGTAAGCACACCCAAAGAAAGTGTCGCTTTTTGGTTTCATTTTGTTGTAAATTGTCAGGTCCATTAAATATTTGTTCCATAAAACCGAAATGAGTTCAAATTACATTGTATTTGCTTTCTCGTTCGAGTTTCTATTTTATTTTTTATTTTTAGCGAGGGGGGGGGGGATGTAAACTATGTGTAGTTTGTCTCTAGTTGTTTATTGATGATAGACTTTTACCTGCATCATCTGTGAAACAGTGACTACATGATTACAACTTTAAAACTAGAACATGCTTATTTGGAAGATGGGTGTCCAATTAGGTTCACATGCAATCAGCATAGTCATATGGAAACAGCAAATCAATGAAAAAAACTTACCTAGATTTGATCCAACATACCCGTCTTAGATACTGGTGGATTTATTAAACATTTGTGGGGGATACTAAGTCAATTAAAAAAAAGCACACCTGTTAGTGTTATTGCTAAGGTCTGTGGTATCCGGCATTTCCAGATACGTGGCAAAATTAACTTATCATGTTTTCACTTCAAGTGTATCCTATGTTAAATAAAACTTGCCTCAAGCTAAAGTAAAGTAGATCGTACCAAACAACTCGGCAATATAAATATATGGCAGAAAATCAAAACCGTCGGACTATGAAACTTTACTCTAACATAGTCTAATGTATTTCCAGCTCATAAAAATCGCTTTTAAAAAGATGAAGCATTCCTGATTTCCTCCTCTCTAAACCATGTCCCTATCCAAGCCCTCTCCCCCCACCCAAATTTACCATATGTTGCAATGCATTAGCCAATTCCACAGAAGAGTCGACCTCTTAGTGTAAGCATAATTATCTGGTACGTGACCTCATATTTCATGTGTATCTATGGACTGCATGACAAGCCAATTCCCTTTTTATAACTTATATCTACACACGGCGACATATGGTTTGCTTAGATCAATCTTGTTTCCATAGCAACCAGAAGCTGAGATAATTAGGTAGAAAGGTGGTCTCTGTGCGCAAGCTTAGCCAATCGTGCTTCTAGATTTCCTAGTTCCACTGGTCCATCAGTAAGAACTAGCTACATCTACAGCTTACCCGACGGAAGATGGTGTTGGTCTGCTCTCCCAGATCTGTTTTTTTCCCGGGAGACTACTTTCATCCCTGATATTAGGGGCCTTCAAAGGTGAATTCTTTGTGTCGTACCGGCCTCTTCAGTTACCACTTTGTGTGTTTATTGCCCCAGATCTCGGATGACGAGGACGATGTTCACCCAAACATTGACACCCCAAGTTTGTTTCGATGGCGGCACCAGGCACGTGTCGAGCGTATGGAGAGTGCTCATCAAGAGAAGTCACAGTTCGACAAGGAGTACACAGAGTAAGGCTATTCCCCCTGTTCAACCTCTCAAATGGACAAACAAACTTTTTTATGTGTGTACAAATAGTTTTATTTACCCATCACAGTAACTCACTCACATTTTTCATTGTTAAGCAGATTGGCCCTATGTGTACAAATTGTTTTATTTACCCATCACAGTAAGTCAGACTTTTTTCATCGTTAAGCAACATTGGTCCTGTTAATTAATTAAAAAGATTTTAACTATAGCAATTTACATTGTGTGGATGTAACTAACCTGCGAATCCCGATGACTGGCCTATGAGGATGGTTGTTAGTGGTGTAGTGAAAGTATGACTTATAAGAGATTCTCCCATTGATCTTTCCTGAAAGTTATGAAAACATGCGACGGTTTAGATTGACTGTGTGACACCAGCATAACATACACATAAATGACTTATATTTCTATTTTATCGGTTTGTTTCTTTGCTTTTGTTCTGTTTTGGAAGGGATGCAAACATTCAGATTGCATCAAAGTGAAGAAATAAAGGCACACAATTCTGTGGAAAATGCTCTTCTAATGGATAGATTAATAATAAATAAATTCTTGTTTATCAACGCTAAATTTGATGTAATCATGTTTGTGTGTTTATATTTCTTTTAAAATGTCTACTTTTAATATCATGAACTGTTTTATGTTGTACTTGTAGTATTAACCAATTCAGACTTCCACTTTCCTTTTTTTACAGCCACCAGCGGAAATTGTTAGAAATAAAACAGCAGCTCAAAGCTACAGACAAAGAGGTATGTATCCCAGATGTATGTATTTAGTGGCACTTCTTGGGCGCAATAACGTAATGTTCTGTGTAATCAAAAGAATTGCGAACCATGACCCTGCTTCCCTTACTTTGAGCCTACTTCAGTTGTTCCTTGCATTTGTGGAGTGTATGGTTATTATAATACTTAATGATGAAGAAAATAATTTAAGGACCTTACGAACCAGCAGACTAACATACACAATGTGTAAATAACATGCTAGTGCAGTTGGCCATCTTGGATTTGCTTTAAATTTAATGTTTTTAAAATTTGTTATTGCAAGTTCAGGTAGGACGGTCCCTCCTATTACAGGGATGAAATATCTCCGCGATTAAAAAAAAATATTCGCACTGATTAACGTTCACAAGATGCCATGGATATATGAGAGCAATAAACAATATTCAAACGCATGTGCTGTGGCAATGGTCCCACAACCATAGTGTTTGTCGTTGCCGTCAGATGTCACATGCGTTGTGAATATTGTTTGTTAATAGTGACTGACTAGTTTGGTACCCTCCTAAAATTTTCAAAAGGGTCCAAACATGAAAATTATATTTTTCTTGGAAGCTCCAATGACCCAAAAGCAATATACTTTTGGAATTGTCAAAATATCCCAAAATTTGACTGACAATTGACATACATGCATTTGAAAGTTAGTCATTTCCAGAGCTTTTGTATGCACTTTGGGAACGGTCCCACAACCGTAGTGTTTGTCATCGCTATCAGATGTCTCATGTGTTGTGAATATTGTGTATTGGTTAGTCCTAATCCCGTTCTTATGTGACCTTAGATATTGCTAGAACATAAACCTAAATAAGACAGTTTTTTTTGTTTAACGACACCCCAGCACAAAAAGGGAACATCGGCTATTGGGGGTATAAAATAAGCACGAAAATGTTGGGTATAGGCAATAATGTAGTCACAACAAGGAGAGTTGAAGCCTGACTTGTGGCCTTTCCTGTGACTCCGTGACGGCTAATCCTGTGGGGGAATATCCACTTTTTCACCGAAATTCACTGTTCTGCTGGAACCTGTTAGGTGGCGTCTCGTCCTGTTTCCGCTTCTACCCGGTGAGAAACCGGGTTAGAATAGTTCCTCTGCACCCCCTTGCAGATTGTAAAAGGCGACAAATGGGGCGGCTCGTTTACCATGAGTCACGGCTGGTGTCGGTGGAGGAAGGGATCCTGGTGCATGAGGACTGCAAGGGGCCAAGGCTCCTTGTGGACCAACACTGCACTTTGGCCCCGACTTCATCTAGACGAGAGTTTGGACTGGCCTATTCAAATCAATCGGCTGGTCATGCCAACCCCTAGGTAGATTAATGGAGAATGAATATATTATATCATACACCAACTGTATTCATATTTATATATATCATAACTACCAAGTCATTCTTCACTTCCTAGAAGGTGGTTCCTATGGTCAATCTAGTACTGGTTATGCTTTTTTGCCTCCATGCTAGAGTATACTATCCTCGTATCTCTGGTGTATATCTGTCTGTTACCGCAGCGCTACACACCCCAATTTAGAGGGCTCCGTGGTGGGTGGGGAGCGAGGATGACAAACCGAAAAAACCTAAATATGGCTACACAAAACCCCCCAAACAAAAAACGAATATTAGACATGGAAACAAAATCGGACTCTGATTCGGACTCACGTCCGAATGCTGATGATTGGCCATGGTTCATTATGATCGAATCATTAAATGACGAGGCATCAGTTTCCAAACTTTCCCCTTTTGCCATTCACAAGGGCATTATGGGAATCGCTGGCACAGTAATGAGGATGAGATGGCATATGAGCTCAAGTCTCAAGGAGTGTTAACGTACGAAGAATAGTTATAAAGAGGGATAACAAGTCCATAAAAACATGGACATATATCCTCACGTTTGGTAAGCCTTTTCCACCCCAGAATTTGAAAATTGGATACCTTAGTGTGAATGTGGATGTCTTCATCCCAAACCCACTTCGTTGCTTCCAATGCCAGAAGTTTGGTCATGGCAAGGATAGATGCAAAAACGAAACCATCTGTTTTAAGTGCGGTCAGAAAGGTCACGACAACAGCAGTTGTCAAAGCCAGGGAAAATGTTCCAATTGCCTGGGTGACCATATGGCCATATCTAAAGACTGTCCTGTCTGGAAAAAAGAAAAGCTCATTCAGCAGATCAAAACTGAAAAGCGTCTAAGCTACCCAGAAGCTCGAAGGCTGGCTGAGGCAAATACTCCCTCGCAAACCACCAAGAGCTATGCTGTGGCGGCGGCCAAAGTCTCTAACATGACAATTGAATGTCAGACTGAACTAACATGGTTGACTGGGGGGAAGCCCACTACCTTCACCCCAGTCCCGACTACGACTCCGAAAAATAACAATAGTAATAATAGTATTGCGGTGCAGACGCTGGCGATGTCCAAAAAGATAAAGAATAATTTGCCGGACCGAGTTCCGAAGGGATTTTTGACCCCCTATGGACAAAACGTCCAGGGGGTCATCGATCTCCAAAAACTTAACCTTAAATCGATATCAGGCGCTAGCTGATATTGAGATGCCTGAGACTGTGGAAACCCGCAGTTGAAGTCTCCCCCAAACCAAAGGCGAGGGGGAGAATGCCTGTCACTGCTCCAAAATGACAGTGACAGGTGGATCTCTTATTCAATGGAACTGCCAAAGTTTTAGGAGCAACATCGTCTCTTTGTTGCAACCTCAATCCACTTGCTGTTTGCCGACAAGAAACTTATGTTAAAGCTTCTGAGAGTTTAAAGGCTACACCATTTATAACAAGCATGCACCAGATGGAGACTGAGTCGCTGACGGCTCTTCCATCTTGGTCAGACGTGATGTGGTATGTACGCCAGTGGCGTTAGACACAACACTACAAGCTGTAGCTGTTCGTCTGATGCTGCATAAGACCAGCTCTCTGTTCCATTTACATTCCTCCGAGCTGTTCTCACTTTACAAGAACTGGATACCCTTGTGGACCAGTTACCATCCCCATATTTACTTATGGGTGACTTTAACAGCCACAACCCATTATGGGGGGGGGGGGGGACAATAGGAACGCTAGAGGCCACTTTGTGGCCTGTCATGATCTGTGTGTATTGAATGATAGTTTGTACACATATCCCGGCTACGGAACATACTCTACCATCGATCTCAGCATTGTAGAACCAGAACTGACGCTGGACTTTTCGTGGAGGGTCTGGGACGATCTCTGCGGGAGCGACCACTTCCCAATTATTCTTAATACCAATTCCCAAATCTGGTAAAGACCAGAGTGAAGCCAGCAACTATCGTCCCATAGCCCTCACAAGCTGCATCTGTAAAACCATGGAGCGTATGGTAAACAACTGCCTTGTCTGGCTACGCCTCGTCAGGAATCTCCATGCGATTGGCCTTCGTGGCCACCTGCCAATTTTTATCAAGAACTTTCTAGCCTTCAGGCATTTCCGCGTCCGTGTCAAGACTACCTATTCCAGCCTACACTCACAGGAATTAGGAGTACCTCAAGGCAGCATACTGGGTGTGACCCTTTTCGGGGTCATGGTCAATGGTATTGCTGCTGCTGTAAAGCGGGGGGGGGGGGGTATCCTGTAGTCTTTTCGTGGACGACTTTGTTTTATATTACAGCGGTGCTAACATGAATGTCATTGAGAGACAGCTACAATTAAGCATAAATGGGATCCATCGATGGTCAGTTCTGAACGGATTCAAATTTTCCAAGACCAAAACAGTCTGCATGCACTTCTGCCTGCTGCGTAGAATGCCTGCGGAACCGGAGCTGACCCTTGATGGGGGGATTCTATTAAGGTCGTTGAGGAAACCAAATTTGTTGGTCTCATTTTCGACGCAAAACTGTCTTCCGTGCCACACATAAAGTACCTGAGAACAAGATGCCTGAAAGCGCTATGTATTCTGAGGGTGCTGTCCAGCTCAGAGTGGGGAGCGGACAGCGATGTCCTGCTCTCCGTGTACTGAACCTTGGTTCGGTCACGAGTGGATTACGGCAGCATAGTATATGGTTCTGCAAGGAAATCGTATATTGGGCTGCTAGACACGGTCCACCACTGTGGCTGCACCTGGCCCTTGGGGCCTTCCGCACCTCACCGGTTCAGAGGCTCTATGTCAAAGCCAACGAACCATCACTTAACAGGAGAATAAAACTGGCCATGCAATATGTAGTCAAGATAAAAACCAATGCATTGAATCCTGCGCACAACTGTCTATTCGAGCCACATGACAAATCCATGTATGAAGCCAGGCTGAATTACATCCGGCCACTGATGCTCCGAATGAAACCTCATTTGGAGGCTTTGGGCATGGATTTGGGGGTATTGGAGGATGCCAAAGTCCCAGAACATCCCCCCCCCTGGTCTTTGAGGAAGCCGTCGGTTATCCTCCGACTCGCGGAACTGAGGAAGTCTGGGACACATTCACTCGAATACCAAGGACTGCATGCAGAGATTCAAGGCCAGTTTGCAGATCCCCTCTCCATATTCAGTGATGGTTTGAAAGACCAAAGCTGGGTAGTTGCTGCGGCAGTCTGCCAACGAAACAAATTTGGTGTATGCTTGCCCGATCAGAGCTCGATTTTCACTGTGGAATCCTGAGCACTCATTCTCGCATTGGAGTGTATTGAGTTTCCAACCACACTAACTATGTTATATACAGTGATTCGTTCTCCTGTCTCCTGGCTGTTGCTGGACTGAAAATGGATCACTCTATTCTAGCAACGGTCATTTATAAAATGAACCAACTGACAACAGATGGGTATGACATCCACCTGTGCTGCGTGCTTAGCCATGCCGACATACAAGGATACAAACGAGCTGATGTGGCTGCGAAGAAGGCCTGAACTGTGATCTTGAAACGTGTCTGATCCCTCACTCTGATCTGAAACCACTAATAGCCACCCACATAAAATCCAAATGGCAACATGAGTGGGATGAAAACATTAATAAACTTAAAGAAATTGAACCATCTGTGGGAAAACCACCACAGACTCATGCGGCTGGTCGGCAGGACCTAGTGGTCCTTAGCCACTGCCGTATTGGCCAATTGTGGCTTACACATGCTTTTCTGCTCATGGGGGAACATCCCCCTGAATGTATTGGGTGTCAGTCCCAGCTGACACTCAAACACATTTGACTAAGTTGTGTTGATTTGTTGGCCCTGTGCCAACAATTTTACACTGCAGACAGTATGCATGACCTTTTTTACTGAAGTAAAACAAGAAAACATTTTAGCCTTTTTGAGGGCAGCGGGTCTGTACTACCTCATGTAATTTACTAAATAAATTCTATTAATTATAATAAAACCTAACGCAGGAATTCAATCTTGCACTGATGGGCTGAAAGTGCTAGGATAAGTAGGAATACTCTGAGCGTCTAATGTTTGCCGTTTTATTATATTGCAGAGCGCGTGTGGCGAATTTGCAAAGTTAAAGATAGAGGAGCTGGAGCTTGAGGAGCAGGAGCAAAGATTCAAGGAAAAGGAAGATGAGTTGAGGAAGAAGGAAAGGGTATGCCGATTGATACTTTATTTTCTTAATTTTTCTTAGATGGCATTGCTAAATTCCTGCATTCACTTGGATCTCAGCAGGAAGGCCCACCAACATGGGCATCTAAAATCAGATTACCCACTCTACCTCGACGAGATGTTATTAAAAAGAAAAAGAAAGAAGAAATAAAAGTGAAGGTTTTCTATTATCTAACAACGAATAAAAGATATATTCAAGGGATTGAACATATTTTCTGGATAGTTTACTTTCTTTTAAATGTACTCATGGAATAATTCGATTAAGCAAGCCAACTTCTATTACATTCTGAATGTGTATTTGGTCAGGGTGTTGTAAAATATCTTTATCGTCTTTCAGCTGACTCCATTGAACATTGACACTATTTGTAAAGATGGAAAATCAAAAACGGTAAGTCTCATTTTTGTTGCCGGCACTTTCACGCATATATAACATGAGCTATTGCTGGGCACTGTCTTCTTTAAAGGGACACACGGGTGATCGGAACATGAATTTGGGTGAAACTGTTGATTTTTGGTTTTTGGTGTACTAATTTGGTGTAAATGATATGTTTTTTGGACAGATAATTACTTGACTGGATATTTGTGTATATAATATGGAATTCTAGATGATGATACTGGACTTTAACATTTGAAAGAAACACTTTGTGAACTTTGAAGCTCGTTTTCTCAGAACTGCTTTTCCCAGAGTTTTGCCAATTTGCCCCCTCTAAAAATGTAAGTTATAATTGTAGCAGAAAGTTGAAACTTGGCAGTCTTATGTAAAAGTTGCTGCTGAGTGCAATAAGATGGTTAAAAACACTATCTTTCATAGTTCAAGAGCTAGGGATGGAGACACAAAAATTGACCATTGAATTTTTTTTACCTCTGGTTCGTCATGTAGGGACATGTTGGTAATGACATATATAAATTCACAAACCACCTTATTGCACTCAACTGGACCAGTTCTTCATATAATAACTTGATTCAGGCAAATCTAGGCACATTCAGTATACTTCCTGGAGGGGGTAAAATCTTGATTTTATTCTTTGCAAGATCCTTCATCATATGACCCCTACTCAAGATAGAGCTTTGAAACTCTGCAGATATGCTTCTCTTGATACAAAAAATGTGTGCTCCAATTTTCAAAGCTCTATCCTTAATAGTTTTTGAGATACGGAAATCACCCGAAAATCACCCGTGTCTCCCCTTAAGTTAAATTAGAAATATACTATTATGTAATTATGTCCTTGGCTTTTTTGCCTCAGACCTATAAGATGAAATATTAATTATTATTTTTTCTCTGCCATGAATTTATTTACCCTGCCCATAACGGACAGCACAAGTCCAATTTGATTCAAAGTAACTGCGCTCAGTACACTTTCAAAAGGTGCAAAGGACTGGATCCCGATATTGGAGTGGTAAAGGGTTTATTTAAATGACTATTTTTCAATCCTTAGAAGGTAAGGTTGTATAGAGTGATTGTTTTGAGTTTCTGACATTTTCTGAGATAAGGATACTAAGTTGATTGTTACAATAGGATAGTGTGAGGTTAGGCATGCTGGGTTGGGTCTGTGTGTGTATTGATTAGATCATTCAGTTACTGAGTGTTTAGGTGTATGGTTTCTCTTCAAAGATATGCATACCTGCAGTGTGAATTGTATTGTTGGGGATAGCATTTTGAGATGCGGTGTTCATAGAATGGTTTGTATTCTGTTAGTTGCAGTGTGGTTAGGTGCATGGTTGTATTTATTACACGTGGCGTGTGTTTTTGACTACATGGAGTAGTTTGATTAAGTAGGCTGTTAGTAATGATGAGACTATGTTTGGATGTAGAAAGCACCCACTCGCCGTGGGCACCAGTTTGTAGAATCTAATGCTTGGATCTGTGGCAGTGTACATAGGCTATGAGGAAAACAATACAGACAAAGAGAAAGGAAGAGAGTAAAGTATAAGAGAGAGAGAGTCCAGCCCTCTGGTTTATTGTTATATAGTTACATCTCTTCTTGGTAGAGTATCATTCACTCTCCTATCTTTCTCATTGTTATTGTTGTTTTTTGCAGGTGATCAACAAATATAAGGAAGCAAAAGTAGAACTCACAGAAGATGAAAAGTTTGAAAAACAAGTAAGGTTGCAACTTCTATTCATGTCATTGATTGCTTTATTTGCAATATCTAATTTTACTGTCTATCAGCATTAATACGATTTCGATGAGTGCTTGAAACTCTAGCAAGTTGTTTATTGCATTGCATAACTTTGATACAGGGATTCATACTTTGTGTAATGAAAAACTCCAACGACATAATTATACATACTTGTAGACGTCCTTGTTGTATGTTGGTGGAATGTTTTTATTCAAATGGGCCTCAGCCTTCGGCTTTGACCCATTTGAAATCACTCTGCCAACCCACTTGGGACCATATACATATACCATATATGTATGTAAAATTATGTCTTGTGAGTGGGTACTGCTGATTTGACACATGGGCCGTATTCGATTAACACGGGTCACCCGAGTTGCTAGAATTTCAAATCGAATGCGGCGAGTAGAGTTGACAAAAACACGTGCCGTGTGCAAAAAGGCCCGACCCCAGTAAACCATGTCCTGGTGGGGGTGGTTAGGAACAGTGACTTCACATTTGCGCTGGTACCGTCCAGCAGGGCAACAGCTACCAGTACCAGTCCTACATGGATTCTTTGGGTAAGAACCCAGATTAATGAAAGGGAAATATATCTAAACTATGCAATCATAAAAATACTTTGAATCCTATTTTGCTGGAGTTATATCAGTTTTTTTTTTTTTAAAGAAGGTTTTGGATTAAGCCACGATTTTGTCCACCCTGAGCATGGACAAGCATATGCATGCGCCAAAAAGTGGCTCGGGTGACCCGAGTTGATTAATCGATTACGCCCTTCGTTGATAACTGCCATCCGTGTATTTTGCCCCAGAAAAGTAGGCTGCTTAATAAATAGGCATAAAAAAGAAATTAGGTGGTGTATTGAGAGTATATTAAAGCTGCATAGTCCGATGAAGCATCAAATTTTCTAAACCAAAATAATTATTTAGATTTGATTCTAAATATCTAACTTAGATACGGATGCACTTATTACGCATTTATTTCTGTGTAGAAGGCGATACTAAGTCAATTTAACAGAACCTGTTACTCCAGAAGTATATGGTGTCAGAGTTTTGGCAAGCTTGCCAAAACTAATTTTCCATGTTTGCACTCAAAATATATCACAAGTTTACCAGTTAAAATAAAAGTAACTTTGAACTAATGCAAAGTAGATACTAGTGATCGATCTAATATATTTATCTCAGAAAAAAGTACAGAAATCCAAAACCATCGGACTATGCAACTTTAAGTAAATGCACGTAATCTTCCTCTTGAAATAGGCAAAGCACACACGGGAGAATGAGAAGCTGATAAAGAAGTTTGGGATGCTGCAGCGGTACGAGGACAGCCAGAACTTCCTCATCGAACACTCGGCTCTCGTGTGTGAAGAGACGGCAAACTTCCTGGTCATCTGGTGCATCAACCTGGAGGTTGAAGAGGTGCGGCAATCCTTTTCGAATATACATGTTAGAGATCTGTTTGGAAATGCTTTCATTAGACCTTCCTTGGTCGGAGCTCACATGCCAAAAATAAACTAATGTATTTCTGGAAATATGTGTATAGGAAAAGATTTTTTGTCGCCTGTGTGTATGTGGTAGGATTGTGGATTACGCGTACTGTGGGTTACGCGTGCAAGTATGTAGTAAGAGTGGAGGATTACGAATGCGTTGATACTGTGGTTCAGGTGTCTGTGCTGACTGTGGTCGTTACTGTGCAGAAACACGACCTGATGCACCACGTGGCCCACCAGACCATCGTCATGCAGTTCATCTTAGAGCTCGCCAAGCAGCTGGAGATCGACCCCCGCGGCTGTGTCAAGGCATTCTTCTCAAGGTCACTAGAATTTCTCTTTTCCTATGCTACCCATTTCTCTTTTCTTCTCTTAAGATTTACTATGTCATCTCTGGGCTAAAGTGTTACCATGAAACCCAAGTAGATGCTACTCTTGTATAGCGGGGCAATTTGTTTGTTTTTAACGGTACATCACACCAACGTCGGTCAGTTCACAGCTAATGTCTTTATAGTAGGCTTACTAATAATTGTATGAATATATTAGATGTTATTTCAAATTTGATAAGACATCACTGTTATATTTGAGTTACTCTTCAGACAAGTTCCCTTGGATTCCCTCTGTACTACATCTGTTATCTTAGGGAGGTATTTTATAGCAAAGTATGGTTTCATTCTTTACTTAAAAAAAGACCTAGTATCAGCCACCTCCTTCCCCACCTTCCCTGTGAAGGGACCAGATGGGATGGCCGAATGAGTTGAGCGTCCGTCTCCCGTTCTGGTAGATCATGGAATTAGAATCCATGGGTTCGAAACCTGGTCGAGTCAAACCAACGATTAAAAAACTAATACTTGTTGCTTCCTAGCCTGACGCTCGCCATTATTAGGATAGGGAAAGGACTGGTTGTCTCACTGTCAGGACATGGTGCTGGCAGCCTGATCTCCCAGTGGGGCAGCACTATAAATAAAGTCGCCATGAGTGCACACTGTCACAACTCGGTACCCATCCAGATATGACCTTAGTTGTTTTCAGGACGTAAAACTCAAACAAACAAACAACCGTCCCCGTGAGGGAATCCCAGGTTACCCATTTGAGCAGGAACTCAAATGTATTAGGATGTCGTGTATCAAACATCAATACAACCAACCATAGCCAAGTATTGGTCCGATGTTTCATTCGGTATCAAGCACGGCAAGCCAGCGTTCATACCCATTTGTCCACCGCGTCTGGTCACGTGTAGCAGCAGTTAGGACACCTACCGATGTGATGCCGCCCACCCTCCCGTTTACATTCCTCCCAAATAAAAACTCCAGCAACACAATAATAAAGCAGCAAGACAAGTTTACAAACTCATTTACAAAATGTTTTAAACGTTGGTTAAAGTTGCATAGTCCGATGGTTTTTGAGATTTTGACATTTTCTGAGATAAATACTACATTAGATTGATTGTTATAATGTACCTTACATTAGCTTGAAGTAACTTTTATTTTAAGTGGGTAACTTTTGAGATATTTGAAGTGCAACCATGCTAAATTAATTTTGGCAGGCTTGCCAAAACTCTGACACCATAGCATTCTGCAGTAACAGGTTCTATTCAATTGCCTCACTATTCCCATATGTGTGGCAACAAATGTTTAATAAGTGCACCAGTATCGAAGGTAGATATGTAGAATCCAATTTAGATAATTATTTTGGTTTTGAAAATTTGATGTTGTCATCGGACTATGCAGCTTTAAGAAAATATAGTAAAAGAAATGCATATGTGCTGGTTTTCTTTCACTCCTACGTTATGAAATGGCAAGCGGTGATCGTGGTGGTAATTTTGTCAACATGCTGGTTGCAGGATCAGCTTGGCGGAGAAGCAGTACATGCTGGCGTTTGATGACGAGCTGAACAGCTTCAAGGACCGCGTGCGGGGCCGGGCTCAGGTGCGCCTAGAGGCCGCCTTGAAGGAGGTGGAGGAGGTCAGTGTCACTGTCACCGTCAGGTAACTCCGGGTCGGACAATAAGGACTGCCCGGTTGCCCTCGGCACCTAGTTTACTCGGTCGGGCAGGTGAAGTTCTCGGTGACCTGCCCGATCGGGCAAGTCGTTATTTTTCTGATCTGCAGTAGCAGATTTTAGTTTCAATTGGCTGACTTGGGCAAGTAGAAAATTCAGTCACTTTCCCGATTGGGCAAGTGGGGAAAAAAGTTACTCTTCTGCCCTGGGTGTATTGTAGTGCATTTTCTGAGATAAATGTATTATGTTGATCGCTATAATATACCTTACTTTAGTTTGAAAGTAACTTTTAGTTTAAATGGCTAACTTTTGAGATATTTCAAGTGCATATATGCTAAATTAATTTCGGCAAGAAAGCCATAGACTTCTGCAGTACTTGGTTCTATAAATTGCCTCAATATCCCCTTTGATTTGGCAACACGTTTGATAAGTGCACAGGCATCTATAAGTTAGATATGCACAATCAAATCTAGGGAATTGTTTTGATTTTGAAAATTTTATGTTTTCATCGGACTGTGCAGCTTTAATCGGTACCGAGTTTATACTATTGGATAGATGACGGTACTTTGTGTGTTCCGTTAAATGGTGAAAATCTGCTTGTAATATTAACTTAATCAACATAGATTTTCTACTAGTACTTAGTCATTATCACAGATGATATGTTATAAACCTACCGTTAATGTAAATTTCATCAGCTTAATTTGGTACTAGTGCATATATGATGGCGTTTCGTGTGTTTAGTTAACACATGCAACCGTAGTTTTAATTTCACCTTAATCAGCGCAGATCTTTTTATTAATGCGTAGATGTTGGTGCTTAGCACATTCAGCTAAGTGTTGAAAACCCTACCTGTAATGTCAACTTGGTAAGTGGAGCTTATGCTAGTGCACGGACGGGATGGCCGAATGAGTTAGAGTGTCCGTCTCCCGTGTTGGTGGGTCGTGGGCACGAACCCTGGTCGAGTCAAACCAATGACATAAATATTGATACTTGTTGCTTCCTAGCCTAGCGGTCGGCATTATTAGGATAGGGCAAGGACTGGTTGGCTCAGTGTCAGGATAATGTGACTGAGTGGGATATCAGGTCATGGTGCTGGTGGCATGGTCTTCCAGTGGGGCAGCACTATAAAGTCGCCATGGTTGCACACTGCCACAAGTCGCTACCCGTCCTGATATGACCTTAGATGTTGCTAGGATGTAAAACAAACAAACTGGTTCAGTTAAATGGTTAAAGATTGTCTGTAATGTCAATTTAATCAGCATAGTTTGTTATACTACTACATCGATGATGGCGCTTCGTGTGTTCTGAAATGTCAACTTGGTTGGCATAGATTTTATAATAAGCATAGATAATGGTGCTTAATGTATTCAGGTTAATAATGCAAACCTACCTTTAATATCAATAAGTTTATAGAGCCTGTGTTCATTTGAACGCATTGCGGGTGTCTAACTAATATGGCTCACTTTGCAGGAAGAGAAGAAGACACGGCTTGGACCTGGTGGCCTTGATCCAGCCGATGTATTTGAGTCATTACCCAAGGTTAGTTGATGTTCGTTGTATTCAGTCATGTGACTTAAAATGATAACCTATTCACAAGTGTTTGTTGTAGACGCGGTGGTTTTTTGTAATTCATTTTACTGGAGTAAAATAGATTTTCACCAGAATATAATAGCGTGATCATCTTTGAAATATTCTTAGAAAGGGGGCCAGTCGGAATTGTCATTCGTGTGAAGGTAGGCTGGCGCCACCTAGTGAGTTAACAGGGACTGGTGACGCATTTCACGTTAAGTGGCGCCAAATATATGGTAACTAAGTCTTATTTTTTAATTCAACTTAAGTAAATGGATCACTTAAATAATTTACTTATTCCACATATTTTGACCATTATTTACTAAATCTCTAAATCATGAGAGATATAAGTATATCTGAACTGAATTTTGTTTAACAATATGGTTAAAGTGTATTATATTGGTCTCCTTCTGAGGGTTCTCTTTTTGTCTGTAAACCAAATTAAGTTCTACAATTAGCTTTTGCATTTTAGTGTAATCATTAGTCGCGCATACAAGGGATCGCTAATGGAAACGAATTAAATATGTTTCATGTCGTTACCATATCTCATTTGTAATCTGCAGGAAATGCAAGAGTGCTTCGAGTCAAAGAACATTGAGATGCTGCAGGAGGTGCTGTCAAACATGCCAAACGAAGAGGCGCAGCAACACATGAAGGCCTGCATTAGTTCTGGCCTGTGGGTGCCGGGTGGTAACGAAAGCGATGAGGCAGACATGGTAGAACCCATCCATGAAGAAACTACTGGCAAAGCTGAAAGCAAAGACGAAAGCAGCAAAGACGAAAGCAGCAAAGGCGAAAGCAAAGGCACAACTGAAGGAAAGTAGTCGCGTTAAGAGCAATTCTATATGTTTGTGTATATATGAAGAGAGGTGGTGCCAAATTCACAAGCACTCAAGCTTGAGCTGAATAACTTAGCTCCTGGTGGAGTCTGAGAGAAATGATTAATTAAACCCAAGCAGCTTATACGAAGATGGGAGAGCATTAATTAGTCTGAGAAAAGACGCTTTGGCTTCAAGTCATTTACTTACTTTCTCACTCAACTTGAAGACAGAGGTATGTGAATTGAAAGCCTTGAAGGTGAGGTACTTGTGAACTTGTAAGAGCTGCCGAAGGGATAGGAGACTAATTGAACGATTTAACCAGCCCCCCCCTCCCCCCCATCCAGCAGTCGTTCTAATCGCCTCCCCCCCCCCCCCCCCCCTCCATATCTTATGGTATGTTAAAATGGTGACTTATAGTTGGGTTTTGTTGTTTTTTAAACGAGATTGAGTTTCATCGGATAACATTTCTAAACTTTCTTCAAACTCTTTGTGATTCCCCCACTTTCTTGCATGCCATGCTCCTACTGAGACATCTCCACTAGTTCATCAACTTTCATATAATCATAGAGATGTTAGCTACCAAGCTACCTCTCAGTAAGCTAACTACGGAATCATTGATTGTATTATTTTTTATATAATATGCAATTACATTTGTTCTTTTAAATGGCCCTATATAGTGAGCACTACGCCGTGTGAATTGAAGCCACATTAACCTAGTACCATTTGTCGTTAAGTTTGCACGTGAACAGTCACTGGTTTGATTCCTAATGAGTATGCACATTGAAATGGACACTGGTGAGTTCGTAAGTCCACACCTGCAATGTGAAAACGGGTAACCAAACCTACACCGCTTTGAACTAATCTAGGCTACAGAGGCTCGCACACACAACCTTTCCACATGTTCATCAACTTCCTTACCATTGACTTATGTTTGTGTGGAGGCTGTGTGGGAGACAACGATGTAGGTGGCCTTTTAAGGTACCGAGTTTGTGAAGATGCTGCCACAGTTTCCAGTAGGCGTTTGTTTGTTTATGTGAGTGATAAGGTGATAGTAACACTAGTTACAGCATTTTTGTATGGTGGACACTTTGGTTTGATTGAATCAGCACATAATTGGGGCACTGCTTGCCATTTAAGCGTGTGAATCATTCTACTATTAATAATATGACGCTGTGGTGGTGGTAGGGGCACTTGTGGAGAGGAGACCTATTCGACATAGAATATTGACATTTTTGCAATGTATATGTGACTGTATACACAGCCTTTAGCGTTCATAGTACCACATGAGTTGTACACCTGGTGGGACCTGCTTGAACTAAGCTTGTCAGTAGCCGTGTCAGGAGGTGGCAATACCACAAAAAGCCCACCCTCTCACCACCACCAAAAATAAATTTAAAAAAATAGCTCTTTAATGGAGGGCAAGAACAGAACTTCACCTAGAAATACAAGGCTTTTCAATAATGGATGGTGAATATTGTTGGTTTGTTATTATGACTTCCTGGATAAAATGTCCAATATTTTAGTGATATCGTTTTGAGACAGAAAATATATAGATTTAGTGATCGCGTCATGAGGTTTCGTGTTCTTAGTTAGACGGCCTCCCACCCCTCTCCCTCATCTGTCTCCTCCCTCCCTCCCTCCCTCCCTCCCTCCCTCCCTCCCTCCCTCCCTCCCTCCCTCCTCCCCCTCCCTCCCTCCTCCCTCCCTCCCTCCCTCCCCCCTCCCCTCCCTCCCTCCCTCCCTCCCCCCCCCTCCCTCCCTCCCTCCCCCCCTCCCCTTCCCCCCTCCCCATTTCCCCCCTCCCCCCATCTCGTCCTTCCTTCCCCCTCCTTTCTCCTTGCCGTTCCCTTTCCACTCCGCCATCTCCACCTCCACCTTCCCCACATTATAGACAGTGTATCTCATTGGTGGGTTGCTTCAATCACACTAAGTTTATTGCTTAGCAAACATGAGTACACTGCTATCAGAGGACACCAAATGTTTACACATGTTAATAGCTGCACAATATGCAGTGGTCTAGGTCTCACTATAGCTGTGTTGATTGATTTGCGGATAAATACGGTATTGGAATTGGCGCCTGGCCTTGTTACATTGTTTACAGAAATAGATGTACCTCGGGCGAGAAATTGGCATGGATCGCTTCTCGGCAGTGAATGTTAACTGTATATGTGGGATGTTTTGTAGGAATAAAAGTTTATACGTATTGTATATAAATCTATTGCTATATATATATCTATCTACGCCGAATGCGTCGTGTTACTTATTTCGTAGCCAGACTGTTTATTCCCATAAATGCACTCTTTTCTTCCAACTGTTATCTCAGAAAATTACAGAAACTCGAAACCATCGGACTATGCAACGTGAACTACCTTCGTTACTACCTTGGTATATGAAGTCCTAATTACTGTCTTCTAGAATATTTTGGATCTAGCGAGTTTCAGTATATACTATATGCTTTAAAAGTCACTTAAGATATATATACCTATTGGTGATAGAAATAAGAAGAAAAAATTCACTTGTCCATGTATGATTTTTACTTGTCCACCTAAATTGTCCACATATCTAAATAGTTTGTGGATGGAAAGCCAGAAAGTTTTGTTGGAGATTGGCAATCAGATTTAGAATCAAAGCAAAGTCGCGAAATGGTTTTAAGCCAAAAACTTGTTCAACGGAGCTCGAGCCATATTTTGCTTGTCCATGCCTAATTCTCACTTGGCTCGGACAAGAAGGCGACTTATTTAGAACCATCTTTTTTTAAACGACAAAAGCTTGCTTTCTAAACATGACATGCGTTTATTTAAGCGTGTCGTCTAATAAATATGCAGACCGGACCTGCAGTCTTGGAAGTCGTTTCCTTGTCAACACATTGGTGCTGTTGGCGAGGTAGACCTAAAGGCCCTGTCACACTATGACGTATAGCGGTGGCTTGTGTGTAACGTGTCGAAATAATTTGAAAATAAAAATAGGTCGAGATACGCTAGGGGTGCGGCAGCACACGCTAGAGGCATGTTAGACGTAAGCTAGGCGTACACTAGATACGCAGAGTATACAGGTTCAACGTACAGCTAACCTATGCCAACCTACCCCTAACTTATGCGTAACCTATGCCAGCGTACGTCCAGAGTATGAGAAACATGAGCCACACGCCGGCATAGGTTTAAAATTTTGAAAATGCACAAACATTTTTTGGCGGCTCGACCTACGATGACATGAAAAGCATATACGACGTATGCCCAACCTATGCGTAATCTATGACGGCCTATGCCGATGTGTTGGTCAAAAAGCGCACATGTCAGCATACACTAACGCCATAGGTCGTAGTGTGACAGCCCCTTAATATAAATGATTGAAAACATCTGTTTTAAAGACGGGTAAAGTCAATGGCATCCCAAAGAAAGGTTTGATGCTTGTATTCGGAACATTATCTGTAATCAGGTTTAACCATATCTACTTAAAGCTGCACAGTCCGATGAAGCATCAAATTTTCAAAACCAAAACAATCATTTAAATTTGATTCTATATATCTAACTTAGATAGTGATGCAATTATTAAGGATTTGTTGCCACATAGAATCAGTTTAATAGAACCTGTTACTGCAGAAGCCTATGGTATCAGTTTTGACATGCTTGCCAAAACTAATTTGACATGTTTACACTTCAAATATCTCAAAAGTTAGCCATTTAGAATAAAAGTTACTTAAAACTGAAGTATGGTAGATTATGACAATCAATTCAATATATCGGCCTATACATCTCAGTAAAATCGCAGAAATTCAAATCCATCGGACTAGGCAACTAATTACACATTAGATATAACCTTGGTCTTTATCCTTTTGCCTATCTGTAGGCTAGGGAGATGAACGCTATGTAATATATATATAACTACATTCATTTTCCAGTTATTGGAATTCAGGCACGAATGCTAGCCAATACAAGATATATTTTCCCATTATAAAACGTGAATGAAAATCAAGTGTTGAAGTCTGACACTACTCCATCGATTTCTCCTTCCAACCATGAACCGATGTCATACACGAGTAGAAATTTATATATAACATTCAAACCGTTCCTGGATTCTACTTATTTTAATTAATCATCATTTCTTAACACATACCTGTCGAGTACTACGTTTTTGGCCGTAAAGACTACAGTTTCACATATCAAATTACAACTATGACTGTACGTGAACAAACCATACAGTTTTCAGTGTATTTGAACTCTCAATTTTTATAATAATTATTATGGATTGTTTATTTCTCACCATTGACAAAATATGAATGTAACTATTTGTTTATTTTTTACAAATATATATATCAATATATATGATATAACTAAACAAGGATTTGTTTTTGTGATATGCATGTTGCACTTACATAGTTAATAGTTGTACAGATGTAATATTCACTTCTAACAAGTGAATATTACATCTGGACAACATACCTGCCAAGTACTACCTTTTGGCCATAAAGAATACGGTTTTCACAATCTTAAGCCGTGTTTACACGGGCAAGTTAAAACGCTTCATATAAAACCACTTGCCTAGATCGATTTACATTTGCCGTGTAAACGCGACGCTATGGCGTTTTAGGGCTGAATCGATTCATATAAATCGGTAGATGTAAACCACCTTGCGAGGTAGTATAGATGAAGCGATACAGCCGGTTCCCGGGCGGCGGTGCTCGCCGGCTACAGGCTCAGCTGTAACTATTGCTGGTGCCCGGCAGTGTTAGGGACCGATTAGGCCGAAATCTATTGAATGCGATCATATTTAACAGAATTACATACTCAAATAATGAAATTTAATTAAATTAACCCTTAATTCCAAGCGATATTAACGTAGCCGCTACATTGGCGTCGTTATTCATATTGTGAATCGATGAATGTAAACTAAACAAATAGCAGTACTCGCCGGTTACAGGCTCAACACTAAGGCTGCTGGTTCCCGGTGCCGACACACTTTCAAACTCGGTCCGTGTAAACACGCCACTACATCGCTTCATATAAATCGATTTGTCTAAATCGGTTTAGAATTGCCCGTGTAAACACGGCTATAGACTACCGTTTTCATTCTCGGGGGTTGACACCTATGTTACCATAAGTTGTATTCTGTTCAAAATGACATTAGACATGTACAAACCTTTTGTGTATCTCCATTTGGGGTTGCAGGTTGCACATGAGTAAACTACAGGTGATGGGGACTATATATAGACCTATTTCAATGTTTACTAACATTGTGTATGCGCGTGCAGCTTGGCTGCAGAATGAAGGCATATTGTCACTGAGTTTGCAGGTATGCGCTGTGCAAAACATTTATTTTATTCAAAATTAGTAGAAATGCAGAACCATAACCTCATAAATTTAATATAATCTATTCGTTGAATATGTTTTCTATATGTGTACCAAGCGGTTTGTCTCTAGGTTGTGTGGTTTTAGAGATCTTTCACTTTTTCTGTATGAAGATTGCTCACGGCCATTGACAATGCATTGAGTTTGCCGGTACACGCAGTGCAAAACGTCTATTTTATTCAAAGTTAATAGAAATGCAGAACCCTAACTGTATAAATTTAATATAATCTATTCGTTGAATATGTTTTCTATATGTGTACCAAGCGGTTTGTCTCTAGGTGTTTTTTTTTTTTAGATATTTCACTTTTTATGTATGAATATTGCTCACGGCCATTGACAATGCATTGAGTTTGCCGGTACGTGCAGTGCAAAACGTTTATTTTATTCAAATTAATAGAAATGCAGTACCGTAACCTTATAAATTTAATATAATCTATTCATTGAATATGTTTTCTATATGTGTAGCAGGCGGGTGGTCTCTAGGTGGTGTGGTTTTAGAGATATTTCACCTTTTCTGTAAGAATACAATTCAAGATTGCTCACGGCCATTGACAATGCATTGAATTTGCCGGTACGCGCAATGCAAAACGATTATTTTATTCAAAATTAATAGAAATAAAGAACCATAGCCTTATGAATTTAATACAATCTATTCGTTGAATATGTTTTCTATATGTGTACCAAGTGGTTTGTCTCTAGGTTGTGTGGTTTTAGAGATATTTCACTTGTTCTCTATGAAGATTGCTCATAGCCATTGAGTTTGCAGTGTGGCATCCTGCAGCCAAAAGGCGCGCGCACTGACCTAAATACCCGTGCTGACGTCACTTGAAATAGGTCTATCGACATCACAACGTGCCCAAATAAGGAATAGTTCCACCACGAGGGAGAAAGATAACCTATTCTGGGACAGCACGCACATGCGATGTGTAACCGAGTGACCTTGCATAAAACTTGCGGCTAAGATAGCCTTGAATAACTCCGAAAATAATAACTTTAGATATCAAATAAACATTAAGTGTATATACAGTTTTGTGATATTCTTTATATATAATATATATATAATAAACTATGCACAGCTATGATAGATATATGTCTATATACAACACAGAAAAGATCTATATCGACTACGCACTGTAAATACTATAGACCAATGACACATCACAATTGTTTAACAATGGCGCTCCATACATTTTAAAATACAACAATAAAAAGCCGACTTTATCCTCACAATAAAAAAATATATGTATATATATATATATGCTATAAGAACCACCATTTCTTTATTTCACAGAACTTCGATTTGTTGTTACTGGGGAGGGAGAGAATGATATTTGGAGTACGGAAGAGCTTTGAGTGCTTCCCCTTGCAGTAGAGCGATTGTTACATTTTCTTTCCCCATAAATGTTTTTAATTTTGAGTGCAGGGAAATTATGCATTGGAATTGTGCTAATTTTCCATTAGATCAAAGATCACTTGTTGAAAAGTTGCATGTAAATGCTGTAGTTGGGTCACCCTCTCACATGACCTTAGCTGTTGCTAGGATTTAAAACACAAACCAACAAACATCCTGAGGCATGGATAGAAAAAAAATGTATTAGTGGTATCTTGGGAACTAGCGGGTAACTAGGCAATACAGATATTACGTGTTCTACTCAGGTAATACTCCGATATAATTAAAGCTGCATAGTCCGATGAAGAAATACAATTTTCAAAATCAAAGCAATTATCTAGATTTGACTCTACATAGCTAACTTAGATACCACTGCACTTATCAAATCTTTGTTGCCACGTAGAAGGGAATACTGAGTCAATATAATAGAACCTGTTACTGCAGAAGCCTATTAATTTGTCATGTTTGAACTTCAAGTATCTCAAAGGTTAGCAATTTAAAATAAAAGTTACTTCAAACTAAATGATCAACCTCATATGTTTATCTCAGAAAATGACAGAAACTCAAAACCATCGGACTATGCAACTTTACGATATAACACTATGGACAACGAGATATCAGACGAACCAAGCCGTACAATAATCAAGTTGGTAAAAAATGAAATTTCACTCAACACCAACTAAAATTTAATAAGTATCCATGCCCACATTACCGTAGACGCCATCCCCTACCTAACGATAAACGATCCAATATACCACTCAGTCACGTTATCGCAATCGGTTTAGATTTGTCAACTAATCTGACATGATCTATAACTTCCACATATAGCAAAATATGTACATATGTGAGTGTTTTACAGAACCTCAATTTTCGATAAAACATCAGCTCTTCTCAAAGCCAAAGGCTTTTACTGAACAAATATATTAATACACAACGTAATTGACATTCCTAGCTGTAGGTTATGCGTTTCGAAGTAACTATGTATATAAGACTACACTCAATATAACAGTGTTCAATATATGCGCTGTACAATTTATAGCACGAATGTAAGCGACACATTACAATCCAAATCGCTCTACAGTATCACTAGCCTATGTGTGTGTGTGTATATATATAGTCTTCAGCAGTATATATATATATATATATATGTATGTATATATACATATGTATACACACACACGCACGCACGCACACACATACACATCGGCTAGTGATACTCCAGTTAGCTCATGACACAGTCCTGTAACATTGAACTAAACCGATTCAGTACTAAATGGGAAATTGTTGCAACGCAGTACTTTTTAATATTAATATTTATGCTTGTCTACGTTCAAGTGACGTACTCTAAATTCTCTTTCATCCCCAGTGTGATTTACATTGGTAAATAAGTAAGGAACCATCATATATATATATTTTACCTCGGTATATAGCCTCTGGCTAGCCGCAGGCTAGGGAGAGGTAAGCACATCCGGGTACAGCAATTAGCATAAGCAGCTCACAGCGGGAGGACGTTCGCTGAGCTGCTCCAGCAGGATTTAGTTACTACAACACTTTAACAAACTGTAAGTATTGAGAATTCTCGAGAAACTTCTTAAGGATGGTTTATAGCATCCCATTATGAAAGTTTAGAACTTTCTCAGGTCCAATTTGGACATGTTTTCGTGTTTATAAAAAACACTAGGCTAGAACAACGCTCATGTTGAGAACCGAAACCGATACCGCTTGACATAGCGAAACCTGTATTCAGACAGGCAGAGATGTTAACCCGAGTTGCATCTCCTAAGGAAATTCCTCCGAACCCTAAAGAGGGTTATGTTGGGGATGATCCTGGGTTTCTTTTATAGACTCCCCAGACCGGTGTGGTGGTTTCAGCGGGTTCCCGTGCTCAGAGGTGTCCCTCGCTTCTGCGCTGCTTCTGCGCATGCGCGGATTTCGTATCAACTCGGGTCACCTGAGCCACTTATTGGCGCATGCGCATATCCTACAAACTCGGGTCGAATAATCGAATACGCTTCTCCGCGCTCGGGTGGACAATCTTTTTTTTTTTTTTAATAACCGATAAAAATACAGCAAAATAGGATTTAAAGTATTTTATGGTGGCCCAGTTTACCTATATTTCCATTTAATTAATCTAAGTTATTCTTTTTATGCACATGGCACGTGTATTTGTCGACTCCACTCGCCGTGTTCTATTTGAATTTCTGACGACTCGGATGACCCGAGTCGCCCGGGTCGTGTTAATCGATTACGGCCCGTTGATGCGAAATCCGCGCATGCGCAGAAGCAGCGCAGAAGCGAGGGACACCTCTGAGCACGGGAACCCGCTGAAACCACCACACCGGTTTTTTGAGGCGAGCCTCCGAGTTTCGTAATATTTTCTTCAACTTGCTGGCGCAGAATGCCGCGGGTGGGAGAAGTGTACAAAACAGAGAGAGCGGGCGGGCCACTGGCCACCCCTCCGTATGGTTGGTTTCACTACCGATAAAACCTACGGCATACCATTAGCTTAACGCCTGTATACAGAACGGTGTAAACACGTTACTATATACCATAATAATAATAATAATACCTCAACCCAGACTCTGGGGTTCACATTGTGACCATGTTGAGATGAGTAACTTTTTTGTTACAGAAACCGATGGCCACCAAGCGAAACAAGGTTTCGCCGGCAGCGGCAGAGGGTCGCGTGCCCTCAGGGTACGATTCGTCGCCTCCACAGACGGACCCACCGTCACCGCAGCCAGGAGCTGGTCCTTCGGACAAGGATAGTGGGTAGGATGATTTGGAGCAAAAGATCATGAAAATTATGGAGAAATTCAGTCAGCCCATGACACGGCCTTCCTCCCCTCCCTTCCCAGACGATGATTGGGAAGACCTGTCGGAGGAGGAAACAGAATCGGCATTTGAGGTTCCGAAACCGAAAGTGAAGAAGCGAAAAAGACTCGCAAGCAGCTCAGGTGATGAATTCACCAAGATCAACAAGAAGTTGGTTAAAAAGACAAAGAAAAACAAGAAGAAGAAGAAGAAGAAGAGCTCATCATCTGATGATTCAGATGACTCGTCCTCAACTGAGTCCGACTCAGGGACAGAAAGAGCGGGTGTCTATGCGAGAATCGGTGCAAAACTTAAGAAAAAATGCCCTTTGGGAAAGGCAAAGAGATTGCGCACTACAAGTATGATGAGGGAAACGCTAAAGGGACATTTCCACACGTTTAAACCCGCCGAGGTTATAAACAAACTAACCGAACAAATTTCGGGAATCAAAGTCCATCAGTAAGGAGATGGATGCAGGCATCCATCTCTCGGATGAACGACGGCGTTACGAGAACGCATTGTGTACCATCCATAAAGCAGTACTCTGAGCTCTAACATCAATAACTCCGGTAGCGAACAGAATGCAAGCCGAGAATAAATTCTCGTCGCTTGCCCGAGTCATGGACAGAGGCATTGCGCTGCTTACCGCAGCGTCGAACTTTATGACTTTCCGACGCTTTGAAAACGTCTATAAGTCAGTGACCACAGATGCTGGCAAAGAAGTGGCTAGGTCTAAGAAGGTAACAGACAATGATGGTAAAGAGTACACACTTTACCTTCCCCCAAAGCCAGTGCAAGGCAAGCCACTGGACAAAACCAAAATGTTTGGGGGACAGCTAGCGCACCTCTTCAAAGCAGTGGAGGTAGACACTAAAAGTGCTAAGAACACTGACAGAAGTAAAAAGTTTGACAACCCCAGCAAATTCCGACGTGCCCACTCGGATTTTCGCTTCCGCCGAGGCGGCAGGCCGGCACGAGGAGGTCCCTCCTTCGGGTTCAGTCCCAGAGGACGAGGCAGATGAAAACGACAGAACACGGGGTGGAACGACAACCGCGGGTACAAAAGGGAGTTTACACCCAGACCCCAGTTCCCACGGCCAGCAGCCAAGTAGAGTCGACCACACAGACATCTACACTTAACATGGTGTCTGAAGAGACGCAAACATATGTAAGCATGTTTAAGGCAGGCAATATCCTGAACTGTTTACAAAACTGGTGTCAAATTACAACTGATAGCGAAATTTTGGACATTGTTAAAGGGGTTCAAATACCGTTCACAAACATACCAACACAGAAAAGAGTTCCGTTCCCATATAAATTCAATACAGTAGAAAAGAGTCAAATTGATGCTCAGGTTTCTCTTTTTGAAACAAAAAGAATTATTGAACGAGTACAAAACACGGAAGGACAGTTTATTTCTAATGTTTTTTCTAGACCAAAACCAAATGGCGAAATTCGCATGATTTTGGATTTAACAGAATTGAATAAATCGGTCACATACAAACATTTTAAAATGTTCTCATTAGAAACGGCCAGAGATTTAATTACGCCGGAAGCCTGGCTCGCCAGCGTAGACTTAAGAGATGCATATTACACAGTCTCCATTTGTGAACAACACAGAAAATTTCTGAGGTTTATTTGGAACGGTACCCTCTTCCAATTTACATGCATGCCTAATGGACTAGCTTGCGCACCCCGACTTTTTACAAAGTTAGTAAAACCTGTTTTTTCAGTCATGGCTAGAATAGGACACACAATGTTCCCTTACATAGATGATTCATTTATTATGGCGGAATCCTTTGACAAATGCCAAACAGCAGTTAATGATTTGTGTGATTTGTTAACAGAATTAGGTTTCTACATTCATGACAAGAAATCTGTTTTCGTCCCGAATAGGGAATTAAAATGCTTAGGTTTTTTGATTAACACCAATACCATGACCGTATCTCTAACAGAACAGAAACTACAAAAGTTTCATGACACGGCCTCCCAGCTACTTGACATATCTAGGCCAAAGATTAGACAGGTCGCCGTCCTTATCGGTATTATGGTCTCGTATGCGCCGGCTGTCCTATATGGAGCGGCACATTTTAAGTCTCTAGAAATAGACAAGAATAGAGCGTTAGCACGCACGAAAGGTAACTTCGAAAGACCAATGAACATTTCCCAAGATGGGTGTAAAGATATTTTTGGTGGATCGACAATATTAATAACTCCCCCAATCCCATTCGAATGGACCAACCCAACACGGTAGTTACTACCGATGCGTCATTACAGGGTTGGGGAGCGCATCGTAATGATGTAGCAACAGGAGGGAGATGGTTAGAAAGCGAGAAATCAGACCATATTAATGTTCTTGAATTAAGAGCGATTTACTTGGGCCTTTTGAGTTTAATCAAAATCCCTAAAAATAGTGTTCAAATTCTTACAGATAACACTACAGCTATGGCATATGTCAGGAATATGGGAGGTACAAAGTCAAAACAATGCAATAACTTGGCACAGAGTATTTGGAACTGGGCGCAACAACACCAAATATGGTTAACCATAGCTCATATCCCAGGCACGCAAAACGTCCTGGCTGACAAAAAGAGCAGAGTCTTTCACGATCACTTAGAATGGAAATTAAACACAAAAATTTTCAAAGAAATTTGTCAACATTGGGGTCACCTACGGTAGACTTATTTGCATCAAGAAATAATTTTAAAATTAACAAGTATGTCTCATGGCACCCAGAACCATATGCTTGGCACATAGATGCTTTCTCACTGATTTGGGAAACTGAATTTTATTACATTTTCCCCCCCTTTAACATCATTACCAGAGTGGCACGAAAGATAAAGATGGACCGGTCCCACGCCATCCTGATCGTCCCCGAATGGGACACACAACCGTGGCTAGCGGGACTATTCTCGACAGCCAAAGACTGCCTCAGATTCCCAAAATTCCGAGGAAATCTAACTCACCAAGGCCCTCTGGAACATCACGGGAACGTGGCAACAACACCACTCCTTGCATTCCTTTTCTGAATAAATACCTAGAACAATTTGGATTAGACAAAATTACACAAGAACGGTTGGTGTCGCATGCGTGGAGAAAAGGAACAGTAAAAATGTATACCACATATTTGAAGAAATGGGGCGTATACTGTCTTATAAATAAGGTTAAACCTATGAACCCAACGATAGCCCAGGTGTGCAGATTCTTTAGATTCTTAGAAGAAGAAAGGCTAGGTTACGGCGCAATTAATGCTGCTAGGTGTGCTCTCTCGATCATTCTCCCCAGATTAGGGGGAGAAACAATAGGTAAACATCATGTAATACACTGGGTGCTAAAGCGGATTTATGAACGAAACCCACCGAAACCAAAATATGACCGATTTTGGGATGTGTCACTAGTGTTCAAAATGTTTAAGGATTGGCCACATAACACTTTTCTAGATATTAAGCAATTAGGGTTTAAGTTAGCACTTCTGTTACTGTTAGTCACAGGTCATCGAGGCCAAACTATAGTGGCACTTTCACTCGATGGACTGGAAATAGACAGAAAGCAAGCGACTTTCGATTTAACAACATTGTTAAAATCTAATCGCATAGGCGACCCTTTGTCGTCAATTAATGTAACACAATTTAAGGATAATCCGAAACTGTCTGTAGTATCGGCGATTAGAACATATATATCCAAGACACAAGGAGTTCGTAACTCAAGACAATTATTGATAAGCTTTATCAAGCCACACAATGGCATTTCAAGGGACACACTCGCCCGTTGGACAATTTATGTGCTAAAAATGGCAGGAGTGAATACGGACAAATATGCGTCACACTCAACAAGAGGAGCCATGGTGTCAAAAGCACGTCTGCTAGGTATTTCGGTCAAACGCATACTATTGAATGCAGGATGGAAGACCGAACGATCGTTTGGCAAACATTATAACAAACGTTTGGAGAAGCCCAGTGGGGTCGCTCGATGACTGCTACAGCATTAAACGTCAAAAGGTGAGAACATAAGCCTAGTCACAAAAACCGTGATTATAATAATAATGTTCAATATCACAAACATAAACAGAAAATAACATAACATAACACTGACAATAACAATTAAATATCAGGATAAAATGATATTACGTAAAGTCTCCCTAGCCTGCGGCTAGCCAGAGGCTATATACCGAGGTAAAATAGATTAGTTAGACGAGTCTTACCTTGGTATAGATGATGGATAACTATTGTTTTCCCGAGGTATAAGCCTCGGCTAGACGTGGGTGAGGGCCCACCCTCCACACCCTACCACGTCTAGACTGTTGCTTGTACCGAGGAAACATTAGTATTTAAAATTTTTTTTATTAGAGATCATTTTATCCCCTGAATTAGTAGGTAAAGATTGCTGGACCCGGATGTGCTTACCTCTCCCTCACCCACGTCTAGCCGAGGCTTATACCTCGGGAAAACAATAGTTATCCATCATCTATACCAAGGTAAGATTCGTCTAACTAATCTATATATATCTCTCTTTTTTTTAAAAACTATTATAACAGAAACCATAATTAACAATGATTTTATATATATATATATATATATAATAGACGAGATCACCGTTCCAAGTGTGCATGCGCTGAAAACAGCGTTGGCAGCAAAGCAAGGGCGTACGGCCATTGAGTTTGCCGATACGCATAGGGAAAACTTCAATTTTATTCAAAATTAATCAAAATACAAAACAATTTGGCACAAACATGGATGGATGGATGCAATATAATAATATAATGAATATGTTTCAGACACAACTCTCCATAATTAAGCATTTTGAGCTAAGAAACATACAATTTCAGTCACTTTACAGGCTGATGTCTACATCACCATTGATTAGACATAAGTACTTCTTGTTATAAATATTTAAATGTCAAATGTGTCAACAAAAACTTGTTTCAAAGAAATATATAACCAATGTCTGATTAACCCTACCCATTTCCTAGCCCAACAAATGTTATTAACCATAGGATATAAATAAAAACATGAATAAAATGAGTAAAACTGCCTGGCTATGGCTCTAATACTAGTCTGAGTGCCCAGATTTGTCTCAATCTAAATGCAGATGGTATAAAATATGCTGATTAGATTGATCTAAATTCAATGCTAGATAAAAGATTAACATGTTAATTTAGAATTCCTTCTCAGAAGGAACGAAACCGATCATAAGCGGTTCTGTCAACACCCTAGTCACCGTGTGAATTAAGGGTAGAGATGTGGCTCTGCTCATCTCCAGGGGGCCGTGGAAATTCTCTCGTACTCTTCCTAATAGAGAGTTAAATGTTGGAGATGCTCCTGGGGTTCTTTTATAGACTCCCCACAAACTTTTTCAGGCGTTTCTCCGAGTTTCGTAGCATTTTCTCCAACTTGTTGATGTAGTAGTCACAGGTGGGAGAAGTGTGCGGAACAGAGGGATGGGCGGGACAATACACTGGTCCCGACCCCGGGTAAGGTTTGGGCTTGACCCACAACCCACGCACAAATTTAGCTTATTACGCCTGTGTTATAACGGTATAAACACGTTCTCTAACACCACTAGATGTCCAAATGAGTTTGAAACAACCATATTGTGACATATATATATACCGGGACTGACCAAAAATCTTTGTTTCAGTTCCCGATGGCCACGAAGCGGAGTGAGCGCGGTGCAGCAGCAGCCGAGGGGCGTGTTCCGAGTGGATTGGACGAGGAGTACGACTCCTCACCCGTGTTGTCGGCAGTGCCTTTGACACAGCCCGGGGCGCATATTCTCTCCGAGGCGGACGAGGACATAGTGCCTGACGGCGCCGCGGCTCAAAATTGGGAGACTCGGTTTGCGGCGATGGAGAGTCATATTATGTCTCTCAAACCACCGGTGTCTCGTAAACGGCGAATGCCGAGTGTCCAAGATGAGTCATCATTTGAGGATTTCTCGGAGACAGACTCAGCGATGGAGCTTAAGGCTCCTCCTCCTTCTCCTAAACGGAGGAAGAAGAAGAAACATATCATTTCTTCTGGTGATGATTTCACCAAGGAACGGGGGAAGACTGGACTTCGCAAAAAGCGGAAGACCAAGTCCAAGAAGAAGAAGAAGAGGAAAGATTCTTCTTCTTCCGATTCTTCCACAGATTCCACTTCCACGGAATCAGACTCAGACACACAATATGAAGGTGTCTATGCTGCCATTGGTGGCAAAGTGGCTAAGAAAGTGGAGAAGCCAAAGGCTAAGCGTGTGAAAACCACTACGCTTATGCGCGAGAACATTAATGGCCATGTCCGCACGTTTAAACCGGCGGAGATTATTTCCAAGTTAGGAGATGAGTTAACAGGCATTAAAGGTGTTCCCAACTCCATCATTAAGGAGATGGATCGAGATGTCAATATGACGGATGACCGTAAGAGATTTGAGGGTGTGTTGCACACAGTGCAAAAGGCGGTGCTTGGTACTCTAACAGCTATTGCTCCTGTGGCAAATAGAATGCAAAGAGAAAATAAGTTCTCGTCTTTGGCTAAGACGATGGACAAAGGAATTGCATTGTTGGCGGCGGCAGGTAATTACCTGTCGTATCGAAGATATGAAAATGTTTTCAAGTCGGTTTGCACAGATGCTGGCAAAGAAGTGGCTTGCTCAAAGAAGATTACGGATAATGATGGGAAAGAGTTTACGCTCTTTCTCGCTCCAGAGCCGATTAAAGGGGAACCTTTAGATAACACGAAAATGTTTGGTGGTCAACTACAATACCTCTATAAAGAGGTAGAAACTGCAGCCAAGAGTGGCAAAAACATGGATGGTAAGAAGAAACAGGGAACTTCTCGTTTCAAAAGGTCACGACGGGATTTTCGTCCACGGCGGTTCACCAGGGGAACCAGACCGGGCTCAAACTTTGGTCAAGCTTTTCGAGGCCGGGGCGCTCGCTCAGGCTGGACCGACAACACCGCACGGCCACTAGGCCGAGGCGTCAACTCGCCGAGACCCTTCCCCAGGGGCGGGTCCAAGTAGAGGTTGAAACACAGACGTTACAAGTCCTTGCAGCCTCTAAAACCACACAAACTGTAAGCAACTTTGTGGCTGGTAATATTAATAATCATATTTCTGAGTGGCACAAAATTACTAGTGACCAAGAAATTTTACAAATAGTTAGGGGTGTTCACAGTCCCTTCACACAAATTCCGGTACAAGGCAGGATACCTTTTCCTTATAACATTGAACCGGTTGAACGAGAGGCACTAACTAAACAGGTACAAAAATTCTTTGAGAAAGGAATTATACAAAAAGTGACATACTGTTCAGGAGAGTTTATTTCAAACATCTTCTCGAGACCAAAGCCTAATGGCGAAGTTCGAATGATCCTGGATTTAACAATCCTTAATAAAATGGTTGAATATCGACATTTTAAAATGTTCTCGCTAGATACGGCACGAGATCTGATTACGCCAGATGCGTGGATGGCTAGTGTTGATTTACAAGATGCATATTATACGCTTCCCATAAGGGAAAAAGACCGGAAATTTCTTTGGTTTCTTTGGGATAACCAACTCTGAGTTTACCTGCATGCCGAATGGTTTAGCTTGTGCCCCTCGTTTATTCACTAAACTGCTTAAACCTGTTTTCTCAGTAATGGCGCGGAAGGGTCATATAATGTTTCCATACATAGATGATTCCTTTATTATAGCATCAACACAAATTGATTGTGGGAATGCAGTTTTGGATTTATGTGCATTACTTACTAAATTGGGGTTTTATGTACATCCACAAAAGTCAGTGTTTAAACCAACAAAACAACTCAAATGTTTAGGGTTTATTCTGGATACACAGACTCTTACAGTGTCGATAACAGAACAAAAACTAATTAAGTTTATGAATACAGCAACCCAGCTTATTAAGTTACCAAAACCTAAAATTAGACAGGTCGCAGTCCTTATTGGGATAATGATCGTATGCACCCGCTATTCTATATGGGAAGGCCCATATTAAATCTCTAGAAATAGATAAAAATTTAGCGTTAACACAAACTAAAGGCAATTTTGAGCGAAAGATGTTTTTTTCGCAAGAAGGGTTACAGGATATTGGATGGTGGATGCAACATATAGCAAGTTCACCAAATCCAATCCGCATGGCGGAACCTAATACGGTAATCACTACTGATGCTTCGTTAGAAGGTTGGGGAGCTCATCGAGATGGGGTCACAACAGGAGGTAGATGGCTTGATGATGACAAATCAGACCATATTAATGCGCTAGAATTGCGTGCTATTTATCTGGGTTTATGTAGTTTAGTAAAGATACATAAATCACAAGTTAGAATACTAACTGATAATACTACTGCCATGGCATATATTCGTAACATGGGTGGAACCAAATCAAAGCCGTGCAATCAGTTGTCTAAACTGATTTGGAACTGGGCACAGGCTCAACAAGTCTGGCTGACTGTAGCGCATATTCCAGGGTCACAAAATACACTTGCAGACCATAAAAGTAGAAATTTCCATGACCATTTATAATGGTCTCTCTCTACACCTTTGTTTAACTTCATTTGTGAACAATGGGGTACACCTAAAGTTGACTTGTTTGCATCACGAAATAATAACAAATTACCTTGTTATGTTTCTTGGCATCCTGAACTGGAGGCTTGGAAAGTAGATGCATTTGCTATTACCTGGGAAAATAATTATTTTTATATTTTCCCACCGTTTAGCATTATCAGCCGAGTTGTAAGGAAAATCGGCTTGGAAGGGACACATGCTATACTGGTGGTGCCCGATTGGGACACGCAACCTTGGCTGCCAGCAGTTTCACAACTGGCAAAAGAACATATACGCTTCCCAAGAAAACTCGGGAATCTGATGCACCACGGACCGCTAGTGGTTCACGGCGACGTGTCAACGACGCCCCTATTGGCATTCCTTTTCTAAGGAAACAGCTGCAGCAATTTGGATTGGATAAAATTACTGAGAATAGGATAGTATCTGATGCCTGGAGGCCAGGAACGGTCAAAATGTACACAACCTATTTAAAGAAATGGGGTGTACATTGTTTGTTAATGAAAGTCAAGCCAACAAATCCAACAATTTCACAAGTAGCTCGTTTTCTTCGTTCTCTAGAGGATGAAGGACTATCTTTTGGGTCGATCAATGCGGCAAGATGTGCGTTATCAATCATATTACCTAGAATTGATGGCGAAACAGTTGGAAAACATTATGTCCTTTGTTATCTACTTCGCTCAATTTATCAAAGGAATCCTCCAAAACCAAAGTATAGTCGGTTTTGGGATGTTTCTATAGTATTTAAGTTGTTTCAGGCTTGGCCTCACAACTCGTGGTTAGATATAAAACAGTTAGGTTTTAAGGTCGTGGTCCTGTTATTGTTAGTAACCGGACACAGAGGACAGACGATTGTTGCTTTATCTTTAACTGGATTAGAAATAGACAAGCAACAAGCTACGTTCGATTTAGAAGCACCATTGCTCAAATCGAACACGTTAGGTGACCCTTTATCTACGGTTCACTTAGACTGGCTTTCCGAATGATCGAAATTAAGTGTTGTGTCAGCCAGACGGGCTTTTATATCTAAGACAAAGGATTACGTGCCTCACAACAACTATTAGTGAGCTTTATAAAGCCACATAATGCAATTTCATTCACAACGAGGCTGAACCCTTGCCCAATGGACTATGTGACGGTGGTTGAAATTGGCTGGAGTGGATACGAGCAAATACTCATCCCACTCAACTAGAGGTGGCATGGTCTCCAAGGCACGGTTGCTAGGTATTTCTGTGAAAAGAATACTAGCGCATGCAGGCTGGAAGACGGCTAAGTCGTTTGCAAAACATTACAACAAGCGACTAGAAAAGCCTACCGGCATTGCAAAGCGCCTGCTCGCCAACTAACAAGAATAGGTGAGAACAAAAACGTTGAATATTATAATAAGAATGGATGATATTAAGGATAAAAATGAATTATGTAAAAGTCTCCCTAGCCTGAGGCTAGCCTGAGGCTTAGTTGGTATTCTATGCTTCAAACAAGAGCTGAGATGAGCTGAAACTAGCACATTTCATAGCTGCACCCAGTGTCTTAGCATTTGCCATGTGCATCACAGGTTTAAAAGAACTTCCACGCATCCCACAATGCACTGTGTGGGTGGAATGGCGATGTAGTCTATACATATAATATCGTACAATAATAATAATATATAATTAAAGCTTGGATTATGCTTCGTTATTTATATTATTATAATCCATTATAATACACACACATATATGTGTATATATATATATATATATTGAAAGAGGGAGACTAGCGGAAGTCATACACCCTCATGTTATGGTTCATTGCTGGCGATATTCAATGATTCTGATTATCTTCAGAGGGGTTTCAAAATGTAACCAATTAAACAACTACTCTAATGGGCTACTACAGTTCTACACAAAACAAGTCACTTCATATCAATATAAACCCTTTGCACTAAGTCTAAGTGATTAACCCCGCATAGTGTCAGTTTCCGAATCAAATCGGACGGTTCCTAAATTGTATTCATAACTTTTTTTTAAAGCTATAAAGGTGTGCGCATGCGCTAGAAAATTATAACTAGTGAACTCCCCAGTGTGATATACATTGGTAATAAGTAAAGAACCATCGTATATATATATATATCTCTTTAAAAAAAAATCTATTATAACAGAAACCATAATTAACTATGCTTTCAAGTCCTCATTCTCTGTGGTATCTTTCAGGTGTGTAGGGGGATGGGGGAGAGAAGATGTTGGCGATGAATGCAGTGGGAGGGGGGGGGGGGGCTTCTCCTTTCTCTTAAATTTGATTCTGATAATTATATACAACTTGTCCAAATTCTACTCTCTCTCTATGACAGAAGTGTTGAAAACCTTGCTTTTCATGTTGACAGACCTTCTAGAAAATCTGACCAGTTATGACGAAAGTGTCAAAAACTCATGCTCTCATTATAACAAAATTATTTGAAAAAGCTGCGCATGTTATGACAGAAGTGTTGAAAATCCTGCACTCTCTGATAGAAGTGTTGAAAATCTTGTGGTTTAAAAAAAAAGAAATTTGAGACGAAATCTTACTCTTGCTATGTCAGAAGTGTTGAAAATCCTGATTTCAGTATGACAGAAATGCTTGAGAATCCTGCTCTTGGTACGAAGGAAGTATTTTAAATTGTTACCAGAGGAGGGCCAACTATATAACTTCTTCACCTAATGTTATGTGATATATTACTCCTCATGATGACAGAAGTGCTTAAAAAGCATACAAGAGGAGGGATGATTACATAACTTCTTCATCTAATGGCACACCATATATTATTTCTCATGAGGACAGAAGTGCTTTAAAAACCTACTAGAGGAGAGACGATTACATAACTTCTTCACCTAATGGCACACCATATATATTATATAGCATAAGGACAGAAGTGTTTAAAAAACCTACTAGAGGAGGGACAATTACATAACTTCTTCACCTAATGTGATGCCATATACTATTTGTCATGATGACAGACGATTATGTAACTTCTTCATCTAATGGCACGCCATATATTATTTCTCATGATGACAGAAGTGTTTAAAAAACCTAGAGGGACGATTACATAACTTCTTCACCTAATGTGACGCCATATGATATATACTACTTCTCATGATAACAGAAAGTTTTTTTTTTTTTAACTTTAAAAAAACTACTCTCGTTAACAAAGCTCATGAAAATCCCACTCTCGTTATGACAGAATGGGCTTCCGGTCACTGGCCTCGATGGTGGCTCCCTCTGCGTCGTGGTGGTGCTCGGTGACCTCCTCGCTGATGGTGGCCAGACTGGACAGCACCCGCAGCACGGGCCCGCCGATAGGGGTCGTGGTGGTCGGCGAGGGCGTCATGTCCGAGTCCGAGGCGGCCGAGTCGGCGCCGGGCCCCGTCGGGTGGTACAGCGGTTTGTACCGGTGTCGCGTGTCGTAGGACGGCGTGAACACGGACGAGTAGGTCTGTTCACGGCAACGATAACAAACGGTTAGTGAGGGGGTGATGATTCAGCGTCATGGGTATCGCATATCGGCAACAACAGGTCACATTTAATTTTGTTTGTTAAATTAATAATTTAAAAAAATATTAATAAAGGAGAACGCAATTCTATTTGTACAAATGTGTTACTTTTGTCCGTGTTAAAAAAAAAGGTTATACGATATATCATAAACAAACTGCTACCCACCCCATCCTCGCTGACGGCTTGGTGCAGCTCCTCGTGTTCCGGCGCCAGCTCCATTGGGTGGAAGACGAACAGCATGGCCCACAGAGGCAGCATGAACTTCAGCATCTTGAAGCACAACGTAGCCATGATATATGCACACAGCTTAGACTTAAACATACACACACCTGCAGATAGTCAGAACTGACACAACAAGACATGTGTGGGCTCTGTAGCCTAGTGATGAGGGTGTGGGACTTGCAATCTGGAGTTGGGAGTTCATTCGCCCTTTTGTGCTTTACTTTTTACATTTAACAAAGAAAAAAAGAGTTAATCTGACAGGTTTTCAATTAAAATATTTTCAAATGTACCCCTTTAAGATTTGTTTGTTTGTTGTTGTTTTACGTCCTGGCAACATCTAAGGTCATATCAGGACGGGTACTGACTTGTGACAGTGTGCACTCATGGCGACTTTATAGTGCTGCCCCACTAGAAGACCATGAGCTGATATCCCACTCAGTCACATTATCCTGAAACTGAGCCAACCAGTCCTTGCCCTATCCTAATAATGCCGAACGCCAGGCTAGGAAGCAACAAGTATCAATTTTTAAGTCATTGGTTTGACTCGAGGGTTCGAACCCACGATCTACCAACACGGGAGACGGATGTTCTAACTCATTCGGCCATCCCGTCTGGTCCCCCTTTAAGATGAAAGTTAGGCTACTTCAAAATGAAGTGGATTATAATGATCGACCTAATATAGGTATCTAAATATTATGGCAGAAAAAAACTACACAAAAACATCGGATTATGCAACTTAAAAATTGTATAGTCCGATGCTTTTAAGTAGTTTCTTCCAACACTTTAGCAATATATACTTCACTTTAGTTTCAGACAACTTTGATTTTAAAGGGTTCAATTTGGAGATATTTAAAGTAAAATCATACCAAATTAATTTTGACGTGCACATCAAAATGCTGGGTCCCAGAGGTTTCAAGAGTGACAGGTTCTGTTTAATTGACGTTAGTAGTTATTCCCTTCTATGCAGCAATAAGTATTTATTGAGTGAATCAGTATCTAAGTTGGCTATGTAACTATCAAATCGCAACAACTAGACATGTTACAATGGCCAGACAGAGTGCCAATGAAATTAGTATATAATGTTATTTCTTATGAATCTCATTCCACACTACTTAAGCTAAAGGGGTAAAGCTAAGATTCCATATATGCGGTAGGCATGAGAATGCGGTATGCGGCATGCGGCTACCCATGCCGTTTTTGTCTCTTTTTGCTCCAAATTTGTGAAGGAAAGTCAAAGTTACTGTTGTTTTCTATGGCAAACGTAGCAGCATTAACATTCGCATTCGCACCGATCGGTCCATGGGTCGATTCACTTGCCGCATTCGCATTCGCAAACGCATTCGGACAAATGGAAGCACCACTGTGCATTTACATGCTTTTAGATTTTTTGTCGCATTCGCATGCTGCATACCGCGTATATATGGAATCTTAAGCTTTACCCCTCCCTATCATATCTAAATAACACATTTACTTGGATATACTTACCATAAACAGCCCAAATATAGACGAATATATTTCCTGGGTGTGAAGCTGAGGGGAGAAAAGAGGATATATTAACAATTTATATATCGTCCATAGCTACACATGGCTAGAAAAGTTGAATACTCTGAAAACCATCAGCGGTCATCGTACATTACACGAATAGAATCTTGAATTGAATCCTGGAAAGTATAAAAGAGCATAAAATAACTACGGTGCCTGGATAAGACATGAAAGCGCACACATGGATGCATAAGTAATGAATAGATGTGTAATACTTACAAAAACACCGCTGCAGCCCATTTCCTGATCTGCCACTGGAAAATTAAAGTTTCAATAATGAGTTTAAAATAGGCAGAACAAGAAGAACACATGTCTCTGTCTAAAATTCTTTCTTTCTCTCTCTCTCTCTCTCTATATATATATATATATATATCTATATAAAAATATATATCTATATATATATTTTTTTAATATATATATGTGTGGTATAAAGCATTTATACGAATATTATTAGGATGGAACCGTTTTACTAGTTTGCTTGTCGCAGTTAGGGTTCGAACCCGCGACCTTCATATCGGTACGCGGGCATTGACACTGCAGTTACAGCAACCGGCCTGCTCCTAGGTAGGGGTTTGGCGTGCTTTTTCCAGCGTCCAACTGTTATCCCCTGCAGTTGTCGCATTTGATTCGGAACTCTAGCTTTAATTTGTTGTTGTTGAATAAACAAGGTAGGTCTTTTGGGCCAGCCGGAGTGTCTACTCAATCCAGTTACATATGTCTTCTGTTGTGCAATAACTAATAATATATGGATTACAAGTGTAGTAGTCTGTACATAAGCCTCATCACCACGAGGTTAAGTTGTAGATTTTCTAATGTGGATATATAATATTCAAGGAATTCGAGTGAATTGAATTATCGGATTTAGTCTCACTTCCATATTACTTCTTAAATATGAGCGATTTTAATTAAGTGTGGGTGAGTATGGTTTGCAAGCTACACAACTTACGTGTCTTTATCGTGAGATCATAGATCAGTCCAACGAGGGCGGACAACTCGAAGGCGAAAATGAGGCTGGAATTGAGACACACACCCATGATTACAATTGCTAGCACTAGCAGTCACAGGTTCACTGCAGAGGGCAAATAAAGATGTCGATTATGGTATATAAATTATAATGTTGGGCTTAGTTGTCCAAAAAGAACAGCATAGATCTTACAGAGAAAACATTGTAGGCGAATATTAGTTTTGAACTATTCTGGCGCGCGAGGCTTTTTAGCGGGTTTGTTGTATCTCCGTTATAATCTACTTTACTGTAGTTTGCTGTGACCTTTATTTTAATGGGTTAACTTTAGAGATATTTCAAGTGAAAATATGCACGCCGAAATGCTGGGCATCATAGACATATTTTATTCACAATTTCTATACATTATTCCACAAACACATACTATTCTCCTAACAATAGAAATTGCAGGAACAATGTAACCATTAATGGTTGTCTTCCGACTGCCCCTTATAAACAAAATAATCCATAATACATAGTCTTCAGCAGTTGGAATATTGTATTAGATTTAGATCTATTTACCATTCATTCCATAGAAAATAAATGTTTAATACGTACGTCAGTATCATAGTTATATATGCTAGATAGTACCAGTGCCCTAAATCTCCCAACGATCCCAAACCAGGCCAGTACTGGGTTAGATACCTGTCTGTTGTATTCAGCCCACAACGGGACCAGTCTACTCTGTAAACTCACCTCCAGAGGTCGCGCTTCTGCGCGCGCCGCACCGAGTCGAGGGTGCTGATCTCGTTCAGCCGGCGGGTGATGTATACCCCGGCCAGCATGAACAGCTGCACCAGCGCAAACTCCGCAGACGACAGGGCCAGCCAGTACGGCTCTGAAAGACAATGCCACCGACGGGCCGGTCAGAATATGAGATCGGGGAGAAATCACACAATAGACGCTCCATATAGCCAACCGGCCCTCTGTTTGGTGTTGTTTTACGTCCTAGCAAAATCTAAGGTCATATGAGGATGGGTACCGACTTGTGACAGTGCGGACATATGACAACTTTATAGTGCTGCCCTACTGGGAAATCAGGCTACCAGCACCATGACCTGAGATCCCACTCAGTCACATTATCCCGACACTGATCCAACCAGTCATTACCCTATCTTAATTAAAAGGATTGTTGGAATAGCGAGATTGTCAAATGACAGATTTGGACCCCAATCCATAAAACAATAAATAGACGGGAATATATTCTATGTGTGTTTTAGTCAGATAATGAGATTGACATTGCAATATTTTCCAGAAGCAAAAGACCTCAGAGTGTTTTCAAACAGTTGTATAGGAGTTGGATTTGTAAAAGTAAGAAGCTGCAGATGCGGTTCCTTTGGCACCACGCAACACGCAGCACTATACGGCATAGTCTATGGTGTGAGAAAAGTACAGGTCGTGGGTGTGCATGTAGAGGATACTGGCGGTGTGAGTCGGCTCGCTTTGAAAGCACCGCCTCATCTAGGTTCCAAATGATCAGAAACTCGGCCCTTTAATTATTAATTGTTACTCACGGAAACACTCTATCCAGCTGGGCTGAGCGTTGAGGCACCCGAGTATCGTGACTATTGTGAAATAGACCAGGGATAGTCCGAACACGGGCATGAGAACTCTGAAAGAAGCAAGTTTCAACTTACATGCACTACATTGGTTGGTCGTTGGTTCTATCGCCACCGATGGACAACCAAGAAGATAATGAGAATTTAAAAGTAAAGAAATTTACCAGTACTAATTAAAGCTGAGCCAAATTGTACTCAATACTTGTTCATTGTCGTCTCGAGAAGTACATGATTGCTAAACTTCATGTCTTTATTTTTAAAGTGTACGTTGTGTGCAGCACAACGCATACTGCTAATATTATTTCAGATGGAGTAATCGTGCTGTCTATTTGCAATGTATTGTATTTATTTATAGACTGTCTATAATATATATATATATATATATTTATATATATATATATATATATATATATATATATATGGATAACTGTTGTTTTACCGAGGTAGAAGCCTCGGATAGACGTGGGCTAGGGAGAGGTAAGCACATCCGGTCCAGCAATCTTTACCTACTTAATCAGGAGAAATGAGCTAAATAATCTAAAAGTACATTAACGGTGATAATGGTACCAAACTGTGAAGTTTTGTTGGTAAAACCAAAGAATAGACGTGGAAGGGAATGGCGGGAGGGCCCTAGCCCACGTCTATCCGAGGCTTCTACCTCGGTAAAACAACAGTTATCCATCATCTATACCCAGGTAAGATTCGTCTAACTAATCTATTTTACCTCGGTATACAGCCTCAGGCTAGCCTCAGGCTAGGGAGAGGTTTACGTAAACTCATTTATCCTGTATTCTAACGTCAAAAATCAATAACAATTGTTAAACATGTATGAACATCAACCAGCAAAATTAAAGAGTTTTGGTGAAAACAAAGTGTATTCTCACCTACTGCTGATCTAGTCTTGTAGCAGCTGTCGGGCTACTGTGCTCGACTTTTCTAATCGTTTGTTGTAGTGGGTTGCAAACGACCGTGCTGTCTTCCATCCTGCATGGGCCAGGATCCGCTTAACAGAGATGCCCAGGAGTCGTGCCTTAGACACCATCGCACCCCTTGTTGAATGGGAGGCATATTTGTCCGTGTCTACGCCTGCCATTTTCAACATTCTAATTGTCCATCTCGCTAGAGTATCTCGCGAAATGCCTTTGTGTGGCTTAATAAAGCTCACCAAAAGCTGTCTTGACTGTCGTAAGTCTTTTGTCTTGGATATATATGCCCTAATGGCCGAGACAACACAAAGTTTTGAGTCTTCTGTGAAACTACTAACACTAATCGTAGATAAAGGGTCACCTAATCTGTTAGATTTTAATAACTTTGACAAATCAAATGTGGCCTCCTTTCTATCTCTAGGCCGTCTAACGATAACGCTACAATAGTTTGACCCCTGTGTCCTGTTACTAACAAAAGGAGCAAAGCTACCTTAAAACCTAATTGTTTAAGATCTAAATGCTTATTATGAGGCCACTGTTTGAGTAAATCAAACACTACCGACACATCCCAAAAGCGACTGTATTTCGGTTTTGGTGGATTTCTCTGATAAATCGACCTAATAATCCAATGAATGACATGGTGTTTTCCAAATCTCATTATTTATCCGTGGCAGGATAACCGATAAAGCACAACGAGCAGCATTAATAGCTCCGAACCCTAATCCTTCATCCTCCAACCCTCTGAGAAATTTACCAACTTGTGAAATAGTAGGATTCATGGGTTTAACTTTGTTAACTATACAAAAAACACCCCATTTCCTCAAATATGTAGTATACATTTTAACCGTACCTTTACGCCAAGCATCTGCCACCAGTCTTTGTTGTGTAATTTTATCTAAACCAAGTTGTTCTAAATATTTATTTAAAAAAGGAATGCCCACAACGGGGTTGTGGACACGTCCCCTCGTCGTTTTAGAGGGCCTTAGTGTGTCAGATTGTCTGGCGATCTTCGGAATCGGAGGCAATCTTTGGCGGCTGCCTGTATGCCCGGTAGCCAAGGCTGCGTGTGCCAGTCGGGAACGATTAATATTGCGTGTGCTTTGTCCATCCTTATTTTTCTGCTTACCCGGCTGATCAAGCTGAATGGGGGGAAGATATAATAAAATTTATTCCCCCAGGTGAGAGAAAAAGCATCTATATGCCATGCATCCGGTTCTGGCTGCCATGAGACATTTATCAATCTTACAATTGTTTCGTGAAGCAAATAAGTCCACTTCAGGTTGGCCCCACTTTTGGCACACTGTGGCGAAAATTTGTGGCTTAAGAGCCCATTCTAAGTGGTCATAAAATTGTCGACTTTTATGATCCGCTAAAGTGTTCTGCTTTCCGGGAATATAAGCTACTGTTAACCAAACTTTCTTCATTTGGGCCCAATCCCAAATTTTTCGGGCCATAGCATTACATGGTTTTGACTTTGTCCCACCCATATTGCGTACATATGCCATTGCTGTGGTATTATCCGTTAAAATACGGACGTGCGTACGTGGTACTTTAACCAAACTAGCGAGGCCTAAGTAAATAGCTCGTAGCTCTAGGACATTAATATGATCAGAATCTTCCTCTTTTAACCAACGTCCACCAGTTGCTACGGACTCGCAATGTGCACCCCAACCTTCTAGTGAAGCGTCAGTAGTAACTACTGTGTTGGGTTCATTCATCCGTATGGGGTTGGGGGAATTTTCAATATTATCGAACCACCAATTAATATCATTCAGTCCTTCCTCGGAAATAAACATTTTCCTTTCAAAATTGCCTTTAGTACGAGCCAACCCTAAGTTCTTATCTATCTCCAAAGATTTGATATGAGCTTTGCCATATAGAATAGCCGGGGCGTAGGCAATAAGTATGCCAACTAGCACCGCGACCTGTCTAATCTTTGGCCTACTTAAGGCGACCAAGTGAGACGCCGTATCATGAAACTTAAGCAGCTTGTTATCTGGGAGTGAAACAGTCATACAGCGTGTGTTAATAATAAATCCTAAACATTTCAGTTCAGTTGTTGGGACAAAAACAGATTTGTTATAATTTAAATAAAATCCTAACGTAGTCAGGAGGGAACATAAATCTTCCACCGCTTGTTGACAGTCATCATAGGATTGTGACACAATGAAGGAATCATCTATGTAGGGAAACATAGTATGACCCTTATTCGCCATCACCGAGAAAACGGGTTTCAACAGTTTAGTAAACAAACGGGGAGCACAGGCTAAGCCATTCGGCATACAAGTAAATTGAAAAAGTGTACCTTTCCAAATAAACCGTAAGAATTTCCGGTGTAGTTCAAATATCGGGACTGTATAATATGCATCCTGTAAGTCAACACTAGCCATCCATGCATTTTGTGTTACCAAGTCTCTGGCTGTGTCAAGTGAAAACATTTTGAAATGTTGATACTCTACTAGTTCGTTTAACTTAGTTAAATCTAAAATCATACGGATATCGCCATTTGGCTTTGGCCTTGAAAATATATTAGAGATAAACTCCCCTGGAGTGTGTAACACCTGTTCAATAATACCCTTAGACTCAATGAGCGTAACCTGTTCAGATAATGCTCGTTCTTCAATCTCATTAAACTTGTACGGAAAAGGTATCCGTTTTTGTAAAGGGATTTCCGTAAAGGGAATCTTAACACCGGTAACAATATTCAAAATGTTAACGTCAGAAGTAATGTCATACCAAGAAGAAATACAATTAACAATATTTCCTGCACAAAATTCCCTTACGTCTGTTTGTGTAGACTCCGCCACCCGCTTAGGTAGTTGGGTCTGCGTAGCCATGTCTATTTGTTGACTGGTCGTGGGAAGGATTGTTTCGGGGCAAACTCCTTCCTGAACGGGCGGTTGCCGTCGTTCCACCCTTGCCGGTCTCCTCGACCTCTGCCCCTGGGCTGATAGCCGTAGGATGGGCCGGACCTGCCAGCCCTGGCTCCTCGACGAGGACGAAAATCCCCTCGGGGTCGACGGAATCTGGAAGAGTCGGTTTTCTTGGCCTCCAGGTTACGACCACTCTTGGCCTCCGTTTCTACCTCTTTAAAGAGGTATGGCAGTTGGCCCCCAAACATTTTCCCCTTATCCAGAGGTTTGCCTTTGATTGGCTTGGGGGGCAAGAAGAGTGTATATTCCTTGCCATCGTTGTCCATAACCTTTTTAGACCTGGCGACTTCCTTTCCTGCTTGGGTGCTGACCGCCTTGAAAACATTTTCATAGCGACGATAACTCAGAAAATTACTGGCGGCTGTAAGGAGGGCCATGCCCTTGTCCATACCTCTAGCCAGTGAGGAGAACTTGTTCTCTGTCTGCATCCGGTTCGCGACCGGAACGACTGAAGCGAGTACGCCCAAAACTGCTTTGTGGACGGTAAACAGTGCTGTTTCAAATCGCTTCTTCTCTTCGTTAAGATGGATGCCAGCATCCATCTCCTTAACGACACTAGCCGGGATACCTTTGATGCCGGAAATTTGTTCTGTGATCTTATTGATCACCTCGGCTGGCTTAAAGGTATTGAAGTGTCCTTTGATAGTCTCACGCATCATGGTCGTTGTTCTGACCTTCTTACCCTTTTGAATAGGGCAGCGCTTGCGAATCTTTCCGCCCAGCTTGGCATAAACGCCAGCTCTTTCTGTATCTGAGTCGGATTCAGTAGTCGACGAGTCAGACGATGAATCGGAAGAAGAATCCTTCTTTTTCTTCTTACTCTTCTTCTTTTGCTTCTTCACTTTCTTACTTTTGGTGGCTTTCGTGTAGTCATCACCCGAGGAACTAGCGGGTCTTTTTCGCTTTTTGCCCTTAACGTGCGTGGGCTCAGCCGCCGAATCAGTCTCAAAATCCGTGACATCCTGCCAACCAGAGTCATCTGGGTCAAACTGTTGGTCTTTGCTTTGGAGCTCTTTCATACGTTGCTCCACTAGCCGATTGACCTGCAAGGTCAAGTCCGCTGGGAACACCTCGTCCTCATCACTGTCTCTATCCGAGAGCACGTGGGCTCCCTGAAGCGGAGACGGCGGAGCTGTCCTATCGGGAGACGTATCGTAACCAGGAACGCGTCCCTCCGCCGCTGCAGGCGGCGGCTTGTTTCGTTTCGTAGCCATCGGTTCTGTAACCCAAAAAAGGAAACTTAATAACCGGAATCAACTCAACTGAACACCGAAGTGACGCCAGAAACTGGGTTGAGGATATCTTGGTAATGAGTAACGTATTTACACCGTTCTCGAAACAGGCGTGGTAAGCTAAATTTTCCGTAGGTTTTAGGTATCGAAACCAACCGTACGTGGGGTAGGCTTCTAGAACCTCCCATCTCTCTGTTCCATACACTTCTCTCACCCACGGCTACTGCGCCAGCAAGTGAGAGAAAATGCTACGAAACTCGGAGAAACGCCTCATCAAAAGGGGAGTCCATAAAAGAAACCCAGGATCTTCCCCAACATCACCCTCTATTAGGGTCCGAAGGAATGTCCACAGGAGATGTGACGGTGTCACCATCTCTACCCGTACAAAGCGGGTTAAATCGAACCACTGGCCAAGACAAAGGAATCCTTTGTTCTATCCGATTCAAATTTTTAAACGTCAATCTTGTCCAAACTGGACGTACGAAAGTTCTGAACTTTCCAATCTAGATGCTATAACGCATCATAAACAAGCTCAACCAAAATAATCATGATTACTTACAGTTGTTAGCTTGTTTGTAGATAAATCCAACTGGAGCAGCTCACGAGCGTCCTCCGGTCGTGAGCTTTTTATGCTAATTGCTGGACCGGATGTGCTTACCTCTCCCTAGCCTGAGGCTAGCCTGAGGCTGTATACCGAGGTAAAATATATATATATATACTTGTGTGTATAACTTTATGATGATTGCTGATGGTTTAATAACCGTGTCGGCTACGGAGAAAAGTTAGTCGGCCGTAAAGGCGATAGTTACGGAGAAAAGTTAGTGGTATTATTCTGCCATTTGTGTTAATCACATTAAGATATAAGCTTAAAACCTCTCTAAATCGACTGATCTTGGGACCGAATTTAAGTGGTCCATTTAAGGAGGTGGTCGGTTTAGGGAGTTAGAATATGGTTACAATGGTATTTTTGGGACCCAAATAAAGCGGTCGATATAGGGGAGTTGCCGATCTGTGGCGGTGGTCGGTTAGAGAGGTTTTACTGTATATATATATATATGGCTATTCTCGGCTGGGTGAGGAGGGGGAAGCAGCTGCCCCCTAGAGAATCCCAAAGATTAAATAAATAATTAAGAAAACATCATGGACACTGTCAGATAGTGTCGCTTCTTACCTGTGTGTAAGAACGTCTTTACGCAAGGCGCGTGTTGCCAGCGTCCAATAGAAGTGACTGACCACAAGGAACTGGACAAGCTTCAGGTACTGCGCCACAAAATCCAGTTGCACGTAGAGCCCCAACAGCCAGTGGACAGCGCTGTGGAGGAAGGTGGCAACACGGTATAATTCAGGACACGAGACTGAACTACATAGTATGGGATATTTATTATGAGCAGTGGTAGTCAATACAGTGTAATCATAGAATGAAGAACAAGGAATGAAAAGGTAATCGAATAGGGAAGGTATGGAAAGTCTCTGGATGACATGGGCCTCAACCCTCTAATCGTTAAAGTAGGGTTTGGTGGGCTGGTGAAAAATAGGTGTTGCTGGTCCGGTGTGTGGTGGAGAAGTGCCGGTGGGGCGGCAGGGGCGGCGGATGTGACATCAGAGGGGGTCACCGGGTACAAGCGGCGGCTCGGCACGCAGCGGTGTCGCCGCCTGGAGTTAAGGGAGGGCATTATGATAGAAGGGGGGGGGGGGCAGGGGTAGAGGGAAGGAGGTTAGGGGATAGGGAGGGTCTGTTCCGTCTCAATCCCGAATTACCCATATTGCTGTAGAAATATGGACAATTACAGTCAATATGTGTAACACGGTCTTTCCAACGTCCAGCTTTACACATCATGAAACGAGATGAAGCCACAAAGTGGCTAAGTCTAGTGTGATAACAATCGGCGACAGGTAATGAGGTACGTAGGTTATGGCAACCTAGAGATATATAAGAATACATAAAGTATATAGTATGTGATGCATAATCATGAGCAATAAAGACTCAAGAGCGTTTGTCTGGGACACTTGAGTGGAGTTGAGGTGGGGCATAATAGTATAGCTATGTGTTATGTATTACGATTATATATTATACGTTATTGGCTATATATTATCTGTTATAATCACTCTATTATATACTGTATTATATAGGCGGTATTATATACACTGTATTATATATTACATATTGCATATGATATATCATATATTATACACCAATGCTGAATGAGTGACCGTCTCCCAGTTTTGGTAGATCGTGGGATTCGAATCAATGACTTAAACATTGATACTTGTCGCTTCCTAGCCTGGCGCTCAACATTAATAGGATAGCGCAAGGACTGGTTGGTTCAGTGTCAGGATAATGTAACCGAGTGGGATATCAGGTCATGGTGCTGGTGGCCTGGTCTCCCAGTGGGACAGCACTATAAAGCAGCCATGAGTGCGCACTGTCACAAGTCGGTACCCGTCCTGATATGACCTTTGATGTTGCCAGGACGTAAAACTCCAACAATCAACCAATTATATTATACATGACACATTACATATTATACCATATTCTCGTGGGTTAATGCCCTTGGTGTTAAAATTGGCAAATTACTGAGGTTGGGGGTAGGCGTTTACCCACCCACACATGGGTGTTTAAGGGTTGGGCATTTATGAAATATTGGCCAAGTGGGGGGTGGGCGTTAACCCACACATGTGCGTTAACCCGCGAGAATACGGTATATTAGAGGTCTAGGAGTGCTTACCAGAGGACAGATTCAAGCATGGCGCAGTAGAATATGGTGTACTGGTGAAGCGTGGGGTGACGGCCCAGATGCAGCTTGCACACTTTAACCACACACAACCCACCGGTTAGCAGCATCAGTACCGACATGACGCCATTCCTGTAAAACACACGCAAACACAATTTGCACTTTCGTGTCACTATCCTGTCATTCGTGAGAAGTATTCCCTCAGTGGACTTTTAAGTTATCGATTTCTAACTTGAAATTCTACTCGGAAACTCACGCAACGCTATTTCACGGCGAAGCCCTCCAAGTTTGCATTTATATATATATATATATATATACATATATATACATATATATATATATATATATATATATATATATATATATAGATTAGTTAGACAAATCTTACCTGGGTATAGATGATGGATAACTATTGTTTTATCGAGGTAGGAGCCTCGGATAGACATGGGTGAGGGAGAAGGAAGCACATCCGGGTCCAGCAATCTTTACTACTAATTCAGGATAAAAATGATTCCAATAAACCAAAAAACTATGGTCATGTGACCTAATCTTGGTACAAGTGATTGAATAGACGTGGCATGGCGTGGTGGGTGGGCCCTCGCCCACGTCTATCCGAGGCTCCTACCTCGGTAAAACAATAGTTATCCATCATCTATACCCAGGTAAGATTCGTCTAACTAATCTATTTTACCTCGGTATACCGCCTCTGGCTAGCCGCAGGCTAGGGAGACCTTTACGTGATATCATTTTTATCCTGATATTCCTGTTAGTTACTATTCTATTATCAAGTCTTATTTAAGTATGTTTGTACAATTGTCATGACAAAAAAGCGAAAAAGTGCACTTTGTCTCACCTGTGTCTTTTAGTTGGTGAGTAGCCTCTGTGCGATAGGTTGAGGCTTCTCTAGTCGCTTGTGATAATGTTTTGCAAACGATCTAGCAGTTTTCCATCCTGCATGAGCCAGGATCCGTTTCACGGAAATGCCAAGTGATCTGGCCTTAGATACCATTGCACCACGTGTAGAGTGCGATGAATATCTGTTTGTGTTTACTCCTGAAAGTTTTAACACCGTCATGGTCCATCTGGCGAGGGTGTCCCTCGAAATGCCATTGTGTGGCTTAATAAAGCTCACCAAAAGCTGCCTTGAGTTGCGTATTATTCGTGTCTTGGATATATATGTCCGTATTGCGGAGACTACACATAATTTGCGATCCTCTGTGAAACTAGTGACACTTATTGTCGACAGGGGATCACCTAAACGATTTGATTTCAACAAAGTTGTTAGATCAAACGTTGCTTCCTTGCTATCGATTTCAAGACCATTGAGCGACAGGGCGACTATAGTTTGGCCCCTGTGTCCTGTAACGAGCAAAGCTACTTTGAAGCCTAATAGCTTAACGTCCAGGAACTTATTCTCTGGCCAGTCCTTGAAGAGTTTAAACACAAGAGAAACATCCCAAAACCTATTATATTTGGGTTTGGGAGGATTCCTCTGATAAATTGATCGTACGATCCAGCAAATAACATGATGTTTTCCCATTGTTTCTCCATTAATCCTAGGTAGGATTATTGAGAGCGCACATCTGGCTGCATTGATAGCGCCATACCCTATAGGGTGCATTCCATATACGCGTAATGCGTAATGCGTTACGCGTTATGCGAATGCCAGCATTCCATATACGCGTAATGCGTATTGCGTTATGCATTATGCAGTGAAGTATATAAAAAGTACACACACACAGAAACACCGAAATGAGAAATATGAAGAATGGGACGGTGCAAACATGTAGGTTTATGCGGCGGACCTGTTAGGAAGCAGTCTTCATATTTGGGACGGTCCTAACATCCCTCAAAGCAAGCTAAACTGAGCCATGTTTGCACCGTCCCATTCTTCATATTTCTCATGAAGACTGCTTCCTAACAGGTCCGCCGCATAAACCTACATGTTTGCACCGTCCCATTCTTCATATTTCTCATGAAGACCGTAATTATCAGTTGCCTCCTCCAGCCTTATATCAATGGACAAATGGGACTGATGCTTTTCTGTTTGCACCACCTTGAAGACTGCTTCCTAACAGGTCCGCTGCATAAACCTACATGTTATGCAGTGAGGTATATAAAAAGTATATAAAAAGTGTGTGTGACTCTGTGTCTCTGTGTGTGTCTCTATGTGTGTGTCTGTGTCTCTGTGTCTGTGTGTGTCTCTGTGTGAGTCTCTGTGTGTGTCTGTGTCTCTGTGTCTCTGACAAAGAGACACACACAGATAGATATAGATAGATACTGGGTTGTTTGTAACCTTACGACGGTTACCGGTTGCAGAACTGCAACATTATAGAGAGGCTCCGATAAATCGGCCCAATCTTTGGTTTGAAGACTTGTCTTCTGTAGAGGAAGTGGTCTTCGTAGAGGAAGTGTTATGAAGGCTGGGACATCCTTCACGACGTAGTGACGCCGGGGCGCCGGGTGGCAGCGGATCTCTCCGTGCCGGTATGTATGTAGTAGAGCTGTATGGTGTGTGTAGTGTAGTGTAGCACTTGCATCCGGTCAGCAGGGGTTCGAGGAAGGCGGGCAAAGGTGGGAGCAGCAGTCGTTCCAGCAACAAGAACCAGACAGAGAAATCGTAATAGGTCAAGGGCCCCACCCAAGAACACAACAACCCTGGTTAGGGGAAGAAGTGTGCCTGGGAGAAATCGAATGGGCAGAATCTAGGAAAGAGAAATGAGGAGAGTTGAGTCAAAGGACCGTGCCTATCTGCCCTATGGTGACCATCCGGCGAGCCATAGACACGGACAGAGTAAGAATAGAAAGTGAAAATGCCGGCGGGCACCCCCTCCTGGAACTCTTTTCAGACATATCAAGGAGGTGCCAGGCCGGCAGAGAGGTGATAGAGAGAGGTGTGGACGAAGTGCGGTCCGGACAGCAAGTGCACACACAGATCATCATCATCATATGGGGGTGTTCGTAACCTTACGACGGTTACCGGTTGCAGAACTGCAACATTATAGAGAGGCTCCGATAAATCGGCCCAATCTTTGGTTTGAAGACTTGTCTTCTGTAGGGGAAGTGGTCTTCGTAGAGGAAGTGTTATGAAGGCTGGGACATCATGTGGTGGCGGGGGGCGCGTGGTGGTTTGTGCGGTGACTTGTGCTGCGGTGGTCCGGGAGTGGCAACGTTCTTGGGCCCAAGGTCCCGTACCTCGACCGGAGATCGAAGCGGGATCCGGTGTCATTGGTAGCAGGCCATGGCGGCGGATTGGTCATCCGGGCCCTCGTCGGAGGGTGGGTGGTAGAGCAAGTGGGTCTTGGAGCGGGGTGATGTGGTGGGTGTGACTGGATCAGCGGCCCCGGCACCCACTCCGCCGGTGGTCGAAGCGGGAACCGGCGTTGTTGGTGCAGGGGCCGAGGCCCGTCAGATGGGTGTGTCCAGGACCGCACGGGGCTCCTGGTGTGGGGGCTGGATCTTGCCCGTTTTTTGAGTGGTGAGGCGGTGGCCCGGCAGTGGCAACACGTTATCGGCCCAAGGTCCTGTACCTCGACCGGAGATCTAAGCGGGATCCGGTGTCATTGGCAGGGGGGCAATGGGCGGCGCGCTGGCACTCCGGGCCCTCGTCGGAGGGTGGGTGGTAAGAGCGTTTTTTTTTGGTTTTTTTTTTGTGGGACCTCACGGGGCTCCCGGGTGGGACCTCACGGGGCTCCCTGCGTAGGGGCTGCATCTGGTGGGACCTCACAGGGCTCCCGGGTGGGACCTCGCGGGGCTCCCTGCATAGGGGCTGCATCTGGTGGGACCTCACAGGGCTCCCGGGTGGGACCTCACGGGGCTCCCGGCGTAGGGGCTGCGTCAGGTGGGACCTCACGGGGCTCCCGGGTGGGACAGTGGTTCCTAGTCACTGTCGCTGCCATTGTGTTCAGAGTCGTCGGTGATGGGTTCGGGGCCGCCGACAATCTCGAAGGTGTGGTAATTTTGCCTGTAGAATCTACCAAGTGGCTCCCATGAGGACTCGGAGAGTCTCTCGAGGATGGCGAGCGCAGCTCGGGTGTCGGGCAAGCTGTGTGGTGGGCCAAGGAAGTCTCGGATGGCGGTCCTGTCAAAGGCCACACATGACGCCAAGACGTGGGCGACGTTGAAGATTTTGTCACCGCATGGACATCGTTGCAATGCAGGGGTGTCGATGAACCGCCTGTATCCAGTCCTGAAGCGCGTGACCGCCTCTTGCACGGATGCAGAGAGGTTTATTGGGGTTGGTAGGCGTGCTCTGACATTTCTGTGCCAGGCCCAACTAATGGAGTATGGGTTCCTGACGGCGGTGTTGTGGAGGGAAGCCTCCCACAGGGCTTTAGTGGCTCTAGCGTGGGTGGCTTTGAGCTTGGACAAGGAGTGGTCTATGACGAGGTCGATCTCAGGACGTCGGGAGCCATCCAGAGCAGCTGAGTCAGCCTGGTCATTTCCGGGAAGTCCTATGTGGGAGGGGACCCAGGCCAGCACTGTGTCGAGTTGAGCTGCATGCCTGGTGATGATGGTGTTCTGGATCAAGGTGGCCAGAGAGTGGTTAGCTCTGTGGTCCTTGATCTTGCGGACTGCATTGAGTGAGTCGGTGACCACTATGCAGCTGCAGTGCCGGAGGTGGGTCAGTGCATGATGGATGGCGGCGAGCTCTGTGTCGAGGGTGGAGGAGTAGTCCGTGACCCTGATAAGGCGTCTAGCCTGCCCATCTGGTAGGAAGTAGCCAGCCCCGGCTCGGCCTGTGTCAGGGTTGAGCGAGCCGTCAGTGTAAACCGTAGTGGCTAGAGGGAAGTCCTCTTTGGCCCGGGCAATGGCCTCCTGTGCCAGGGTTTTGAGGACTATAGTCGGGTAGTTGGTTCGTGCTGAGCAAAGGCTGGTGAGTCTGACCTCAACGGGCACAGAGTACCAGGGGGGTCTCGCTCGGAGGTCAGGGACGTCAGCGAGTGCCAGCCCGTGTGTTTCTTTGAGGGTGCGGATGGCCGTTTTCGCACCCCAGGAGAGGCCGAGGCGCCGTCCTGGGCCGTTTTGAAGGCAGGAGGCTGCGCTGCGGTAGAAGCTGGAGTGGCCTGTGGACAGGGCTTGGCAGAGGTGGTTTGCCAGCAGCTGTTGTCCGCGTAGGTCGGCCTCAAGGAGGAGTATCTCGACCCTGGTTGTCCTGCGAGCTCGGGTGATGAGTCGCGCTGCCTGGTATTGGACTCTTTCCAGGGTGAGGAGGTCTTTGGCCAGGGTGCTACTGCGAGGCAGACGGGACTTGCGGCTCTCTCTGCAGTAGCCGATCCAGGAAATGGTGTTGGCTGCATAGTCGTAGAGGGCCCGCACGGCCTGTTTGTAGAAAAGGCTGAGTACTTCAGCTGGTGATCCCCAGTTGAACCCGGAGATTCTAGTCATTAGAAGAAGTCTCTTGTTCATTCTGGTGGTCAGGTGTTTAACCAGTGGGCTCATGGAGAGTTGGTGGTCGAGCCTGACTCCGAGGTAGTCGAAGGTTTCCACCCAGTCGACGTCCAAGTCCCCGGCACGGAGTGGGTGGGGAGGCTGATCAGCAAACATCATCATGGCTTTGGTTTTGTTTGCGGATATTTTAAGCCCCAGCTCACAGCAGGAGCTGCTGAGTAGGAGGAGGATATCCGCCGCGAGGAGGGCCACGTCCCTTGTGCGTGAGCAGACTACAGCGATGTCGTCTGCATAGCAGAGTATCTTGACGTGTTTGAGGCGCCGTTCAGTTATGCCTGTTTTCAGTCGGCTTATGAGGGCAGCGACTACAGCATTAAAGAGGAAGGGGCTGAGGACAGCCCCCTGTGGGACACCGTTTTTCAGGTGGTTGAGGGGGGAGGTGCTGCCCTGGAAGCGGACACTGGCTCGCCTATTGTTTAGGTAATTTTTAACGAACGCCAGGGGCCTCCCGGTGACTCCCAGCTCAACCAAGGAGGCGAGGACCACGTTGTGGTCGACCAGCTCGAAGGCCTTCTCCAGGTCAAGGAAGATAACAGCCGCGCAAGAGCGACTTCCCCTGGCGCGTACTATCTCCTGCACACACAGACACATATACACATATGATATATGAAGAAATGGGACGGTACAAACATGTGTGTTAGACTATGCGGCGGACCTGTTAGGAAGCAGTCTTCATGAGAAATATGAAGAATGGGACGGTGCAAACATGTAGGTTTATGCGGCGGACCTGTTAGGAAGCAGTCTTCATATGATATATGAAGAAATGGGATGGTACAAACATGTGTGTTAGACTATGCGGCGGACCTGTTAGGAAGCAGTCTTCATGAGAAATATGAAGAATGTCCCGGCTGTCCGTAATTATCAGTCGCCTCCTCCAGCCTTATATCAATGGACAAATGCGACTGATGCTTTTCTATTCGCAGCACCTTTATGCATTGGTCGTAATGCGAAGCATTGCGTTTGATGCGAGGAGAGGAAGAGACCCTCCCCCGCCCCGAGCCGTCGCGCTGCTTTCTCACCTCGGCAGACGGCGCAGCGCGCCGCCACCTCCCCCGCCCTCCGTGTCGCGCAGCACTCGCGCCTCACCCGACGCCGCTGCTCGCCACCTCTCGCCCTCCCCCGGGCCGACAGCTTTCCCACCTCACCTGCTGTCGCCCGTCCCTCCTCCCTTATAAGGTCGCCCGCCGGCCTCCCTCAGGCACTCGCCCTCCTGCCGTCTCCCAGCTCTCTGCTTTCTTCACCACCCACCCACCCTACACTCCTCCTACACTTCTCTTCCAGCGGTCGAGGGCTCCTCAGCACCCCCTCACAGAACACCTACTGACTTTTACTCTGCCTGAACTTTATTACTTATTTTATCATGTACTTTCTTCACTGCTCCTCCTTATTGCTTTATTTCATTACCCCGCTCCTCATGAGCTTCCTTACATTACCAGATATTCCTTATTTACTTATGTTTGTCCTCTTGTTACTATCTGACCTGTATGCTCTGTCTGAGGCGTAAATAAAGACGCCTTATTTCCACCCCCGCCTCCTCTCTTCCTTTTCTACATGGAGCGATCGGGATAATGGATTTTATTCGCATTCGCATTCACATTACGCATTACGCGTATATGGAATGTAGCTCATAGGTTTCAAGGCGTTTCGATTTTTTGTCGCATTCGCATTCGCATTACGCATTACGCATTACGCGTATATGGAATGCGCCCTTAAACCTTCGTCTTCCAAAAAACGTAGGAAACGTCCTACCTGGGATATTGTTGGGTTCATAGGCTTAACTTTCTTAAGTAAGCAATAAATACCCCATTTCTTTAAATACGTGGTATACATTTTCACAGTTCCCTTCCTCCAGGCGTGAGAGACCAACCGTTGTTGTGTAATCTTATCCAAGCCGAATTGTTCCAAATATTTATTTAAAAAAGGAATGCTACCAAAGGAGTCGTCGACACGTTTCCGTGGCGCGCTAACGGTCCCTGGTGTTTCAGGTTTCCTCGGTATCTTGGGAAGCGTAGCATGCTTTTGGTTGTCGCGACTAGTCTCGCTAGCCAGGGTTGAGTGTCCCATTCGGGGATGATGAGGATGGCGTGTGTTTTCTCCATTAGTATCTTTCGGGCGACTTTGATAATAATGGTAAAAGGGGGGAAAATGTAAAAGAAATGATTTTGCCAAGTTAGCGAGAAGGCATCTATGTGCCAAGCATTTGGTTCTGGGTGCCACGAAACATATTTCTCCAGTTTAAAGTTATTACGTGAAGCAAATAAATCTATATCCGGCCAGCCCCATAATTGACAGATTTGTTTGAAAATTGATGGGTTTAGTGACCACTCTAAGTGGTCATGGAAATGGCGACTCATCTTATCGGCAAGGCAATTCTGCGTGCCGGGTATGTGTGTTATTGTTAACCAGACGTCAAACTTTTGCGCCCAATTCCAAATGAGTAGTGCCAACTCGTTACACTTAATAGATTTTGTACCTCCCATATTTCTGACATAAGCCATGGCTGTGGTGTTATCTGTAAGGATACGAACATTATTTTTGGGTACTTTAACAAGGCTGGTTAAACCTAAGTAAATGGCTCGTAATTCTAAAACATTAATGTGTTCAGAAATTTCTGATTCTAGCCATCGTCCCCCCGTTGCTACATCATTGCGATGTGCCCCCCAACCTTGGAGTGAGGCGTCAGTCGTAACTGTAGTATTGGGCTCACCCATTCGAATGGGATTGGGGGAGTTATCAAAGTGACTTAGCCACCAAAGAATGTCGGCTAGTCCACTTTCAGAGATAAACATTGTCTTTTCAAAGTTTCCCTTGGCGCGGGCCAAAGCTAGATTTTTATCGATTTCCAGGGACTTAATGTGTGCGGCCCCATATAGAATAGCAGGGCTGTATGAAATCATTATACCGATTAAGACTGCGACCTGTCTTATCTTTGGCCTAGAAATGTCTAACAGCTGTATCGCTGTGTCCTGCAGCTTATCTTTCTTTTGTTGTGTAAGTGACACGGTCATGGCCGTCGTGTTCAAAATGAAGCCTAGACATTTAAGCTGCTTAGTAGGAGAAAACACAGATTTCTTAGCATGGATGAAGAAACCCAAGTTTGAGAACAGTTGACATAAATCTTGAACGGCGAGCTCGCATTGTTCGAAAGATTGTCCCATAATGAAAGAATCATCAATGTATGGAAACATACAATGACCCAGTTTAGCCATGTTTGAAAAAACCGGTTTCAACAACTTAGTAAAAAGTTGTGGCGCACACGCCAAACCATTAGGTACGCAGGTAAATTCAAAAAGCTGGTCATTCCAAACAAACCGTACAAATTTGCGAAACCCCTCTTGAATAGGGACGGTATAGTAAGCATCTCTTAAATCAACACTCGCTAGCCAACACTCTGGGGTGATCAGATCGCGAGCTGTTTCTAAAGAAAACATTTTGAAATGTTGGTATTCAATGATTTCATTCAATTTAGTTAAGTCTAAAATCATGCGAATAGACCCAGGAGTGGAGAAAATATTGGAAATGAATTCACCTCTAGTATGTTCTACTCGTTTGACAATGCCTTTGGCTTCAAAAACCCCAACCTGTTCATTTAGTTGGAATTTTTCGTGTGAATTGAACTTATATGGAAAAGGTGCTCTTTTCTGTACAGGGAGTTCTGTGAAAGGATTAGCAATGCCTCTAACAATACTAAGAACCTCTGGGTTAGTGGTTAATTGTTGCCATCGTTCTAAACAATTAACAATGTTGCCCGCTTGAAAAAGGCTTACATCAGTTTGAGTTTCCTCTGTGACCATGTCAGGGCCAGGCTGCTGAAAAGTTTGTGTGGCGTTCTCTACTTGTTCCCTGGTTTTGGGAACTGCGGCTTGGGGACAAAGTCCCGTTTGTACCCGCGGTTGTCGTTCCAGCTTGAGGATTGTCTGTCGCCTCGACCTCTTCCCCTCTGGCTGAATGCGAAGGATGGGCCTCCCCGGAACGGCCTTCCTCCTCGGCGGAAGCGAAAATCCGTGCAGCTGCGGCGGAACCCGAGTGGGTTTTGTGACTTACGGCCCTTGAGTTCCGTGTTCTTAGCACTCTTAGTGTCCACCTCTACCTGCTTGTACAAATAAGCAAGCTGACCCCCAAACATCTTGGACTTGTCCAGAGGCTTGCCTTTGATGGGGGTAGGTCCGGAATAGACGGTGTATTCCTTGCCGTCATGGTCCGTCATCTTCTTTGAACGGGCGACCTCTTTGCCCGCGTCGGTGGTGACGGATTTAAAGACATTTTCGAAGCGGCGATGTGTCATATAGTTGCTCGCTGCAGCGAGCAAGGCAATGCCCCTATCCATAACCCGAGCTAAGGACGAGAACTTATTCTCGGTCTGCATGCGGTTAGCAATGGGGATAATAGAGGTCAAGGAGCCCAAAACTGCCTTATGAATTACAGAAAGGGCAGTTTCATAGCGGCGCCGTTCGTCGGACAGATGGATGCCATCATCCATTTCCTTACACACCGTAGCGGGAATACCTTTGACGCCGGAAATCGGTTCCGTCAATTTATTAATGACCTCAACTGGTTTGAACGTTGTAAAGTGGCCATTGACGGTATTCCTCATCATGGTTGTGGTACGCACCTTCTTTGCCTTTTTCTTGACAATCTTCTTGCCAACCTTAGCGCCTATTTTGGCGTACACTCCCGCGCGTTCCGTATCGGAATCTGATTCCGTGGAAGAGGAGTCGTTTGACGAGTCCGAGGACGAGTCTTTCTTTTTCTTTTCTTTTTCTTTGACTTCTTAGGGCGTTTAGCGTTTGAGGCTTTGGTGAACTCGTCACCTGAGCTGCTCACAGTGCGGCGTTTCTTGCCGCGCGCTTTCGGTTTCGGAACCTCGGGGGCCGACACCGTGTCCTCCTCGTCATCCGAAAAGTCCTCCCAATCCTCATCAGGGATTTGGGGAGGGCCCGCAAAGGAAAGAGCCTGGAATTGGCGCATCTTGTCCTCCATCATGGCTGCCATCTTAGCCTCCCAATCACTTGGTTGAGGTGGCTGGTCACTGTCCCGGTCAGAAACGTGTGTCCCGGGCTGTGGAGACGGCGGAGCCGTAGGCGCTGGTGATGAATCATAATCCGTAGGGGCAATGCCCTCTGCTGCCGCAGGCTGCTTATTTCGCCGAGTGGCCATCGGTTCCTGTAACGACAAAAGTGTTACCTAACCGGAATCATCTCAACCACACAAAGTGTAACCAGTAAACTGGGTTGAGGTATATGGTACAGAATAGCGTGTATTACAACGTTTCAGTACAGGCGTGAAGCTAAATTTGGCCGTATGGTTATGGTAAGGAAACCAACCAAACGGGGGGTATCGATCCAAAGATCGCCCACTCTCTCTGTTCCGTACACTTCTCCCACCCGCGGCTAAGACGCCAGCAAGTTGGAGAAAATATTACGAAACACGGAGGTTCGCCTTAAAACCAGTCTGGGGTGTCTATAAAAAACACCCAGAAGCATCCCCAACAACATCCTCTATTCAGGATCCGGGAGAATTTTCTTAGGAAATGAGCAACTCGGGTTACCATTTCTCCCTGTCTCAAAAACAGGTGTCGATAGAACAAAGGACTATCGGTTTCGTAAGTGCCAGTGGCACGCAGTGTTCTATCCTCAAGTAAAAAACACGTACAAAGTCCAAAGTGGACCTGAGAAAGTTCTGAACTTTCATAATGTGATGCTATAAGGCATCATACACAGTTTAAACTAAATTTCCATTACTTACTTTGTGATTAAGAAGTAGTTAGTAGATAAATCCTGTTGGAGCAACTCACAAACGTCCTCCCGTTGTGAGTGACTTATGCTAATTGCTGGACCCGGATGTGCTTCCTTCTCCCTAGCCTGTGGCTAGCCAGAGGCGGTATACCGAGGTAAAATATATATATATATATATATATATATATACACACGCACAGTTTTAGAGAGTTTAGAGAGTTAGAATATCCTTACAAAGGTATTTTTGGGACCCAAATAAAACGATTGATATAGGGGAGTGGTCGATCTGTGGATGGGTCGGTATAGCGAGCTTTTACTGTATATATATATTATATAGGAATTGACATAATTATATTATGAAGGCACTTAATTGAAATAAAGGTACATAAAATATTAACATTTAATAAAAACATAATAATGTTAAAAGCATGAAAAAAACCCACCAGTTAATGACTATATCCAAGATAGGTTAGTGAAGATAGGCAAGGAGAGTGCTCGGCTTCTAAAATGAAACTAGTGTGAAATTTATCCACCGAGTGGCGCCAGGGGTAACTGGATCGGTATTACTAGGCGAGTGGCTGCTACTATGAGTATGACAGTGATTCAGTACCAACCATCAGTAGTTATTATATACAAGGGTTGCTACATTGAATTAAACATACCGACAACCTCGAGTTAAATTACTCTCATGGTATACTTTGTGCATAGATTCTACATACACGTTAAAAATGAGTAGCTTAACTAGAGTACTGGTCTTGAATCTATATTGAAATAATGGCAGTAATTTTGTACCGGTAAATAGTTTAAATAGATTAGATTTGTATTATGTGTAACATTAACTATTCTTATTATATGTTTATTTAGTGTTCTATATTGTCAAACGCTTTTCTACTAATGTTTTTTATTCTTTCCAAATGAATGGATAAAATTACATATATATATACATAAATTATATATACATATTTACTGACGCAATCGTCATATTTGTGATGCATTTCCCAAGTGATGTCACCTGTTCACAGATTGACACAATTAGAAATATATTTAATCTGTTTACTTTTTCTTTAAGCAGTTTTAACTGGTTTTATTAATTACAAAACAGAGATTTCTCTAAAATGAAACTAACTAGAGAACTAGCTGAGCAACAATTACAGCTGTGTTTGATCTTACATCATCGCTCATTAATTCTAGTAACGTTAGATTTCTAAGGTAGAGAGCTCTCATTAAAACATAATGATGCTGATATCGAATTATCTAATTATATTAACACGTCAATTAGGAAGCTATTAATAAGTTACTTCAATTATATCTAAGAATTAATCAAATCAATGATAAATAATGAAATTCTAATTGATATGTTAATCCGAATGATGCAGGATGAAACCATTAATGTCAAACAAATGTATATATCATTGTATATCCAGTCTTCTTGATATACGTGGTTCGTAACATTAAAGCTGCATAGTCCGATGAAGCATCAAATTTTCAAAACCAAAACACTTACCTAGATTTGATTCTACATATTTATCTTAGATACTGGTACAGTTATTAAGCATTTGTTGTCACATAGAAGGGCATGAGGAGTCAATTTAATAGAACCTGTTACTGCATAAGCATATGGCATCACAATTTTGGCGTGCTTGCCAAAATTAATTTTGGCAAATATCTCCAAAATTAGCCATTTGAACTAAAAGTTACTTCAACCTAAAGTAAAGTAGCTTATAATGATCAATTTAATGTATTTATCTCAGAAAATGACAGAAACTCAAAGCCATCGGATTATGCAACTTTAACTAATCAACGCAACGTAAGCAAACAAGACTTGCAATAGAAATTCACGAAGCACTCATTTCCTTATCAAACGTTTTAACCGATTTTAGACTAAAAACTCAACTTGAATCCATCGACTATGTGAACGCTTTCGGTTCCAGTATCTAAAGTTTGTTGAACCAAATTAGAGATTTCACAATGAAAATGTCCAATTAATGGCCAACATCAAGACAGCTTAGCGTTTCCTAGGAGAGTGAGACTTACAAGTTACAGAAATCTTTCTTGTATGTAATATAGAAACGGCCATTACTTCACTTACTTCAAACTAAAGTAAGGTAGATTATAATGAACAACCTAATATGTTTATCTCAGAAAATGAGAGAAACTCAAAACCATCGGACTACGCAACTTTAAAGTTGGGTATTTGTAAAGTTCAATGTGAATTTAAATTATATTGCCATAGATCTATATATATATTAGCGCACCAATACAAGATTATGTGTGCGTTGGAGTATGTATGCTGAATGTCGTCTTTCAAATCTTTTTTTTTTTAAAGCAACCATGAAAACATCCATGTAGGCCTAGTTTACATGCTTGATCTGTCTTTGTTTGTTTTAATACTAATTCTGTTATTAATGGCAGGGGCCTAGTACAGATGGAATAAAACACTATTGAAATAAAACATGATGGAATAAAAGACTATAAAACATCATATATTTTAATATAAAAACATATATATGTGTAGCCTAATCTCAGGTGGTGCTGTCAACTGCACGCACACCAGCGTACCAAGAATCGTTGAAAACCTCACAGTTCTACATCTTCCCCGCAGATTTTACCTGATGCAGGCAATAGAATTGAAGTTCGTGAAGCAACCCTTGGTCATGACGTCAATTGTAGCGTTCCCCATTCGATTCTGCGTGACGTTGACGGCGTAAGCCGGAAGCAGATCTAACCACGTCATGTTGGAAGGAACGTTCCAGAACACGTCCTCAAACATGGTGCCGACGTTTTAGTGTGCGCCGCAGTCACCAGGCGGCGCCACGAGGCTGACAGATGAGAGTCGTGGTTGTATTATATATACGCCGCTCGGTCTCTTAAAGAAGTCGTCTGCTTCTTTCAAACGTGGTCATCTGTGAACAATAAAATACAGAAGAAAAGAAATTTGAATATGATAGCTATATATTATATAGAAATATATATTACATAGAGACACATGTTATTGATAAATTAATCAAAATATTATAACAGGCCTTAGGCCTAGTTACAAACTATTCATTCATTCATTCATTCATTCATTCATTCATTCATTCATTTATTCATTATGGTCCCCTAACGGACTTGGTCGTTGGAGAGTGGGTGGGGGGAGTAGGGAAGTGGGGCGAATAAGTTAAGCTGCTGTTGCAATCTTTTGACATCTTTCTCTCTTTTACTGATTGAGGTAATGAACTCTGACAATGATATATATATATATCATTGTCAGATTATATATATATATACTACACCAAACATATTTGAGGACACTCAATTAGTTTAAAAGCTTATTTCCTTTGTGTTCCTCACAACAATCAGGGCAATCTCAGTGCTCGATGTACGGCATCTTTCTCCTCATTATCGCCCAGTGAAGTCCCACACTCATATTCATAAACATCAAGTTGGTGTAGGAGGTAATTTCTCATCAATAGACATTCGACCCTCTATATGGCATCAGAACAAAAGGAAAACGGGACAGTGGACTGCAAATGACCAACTCCTACGCACAACGAAGCCTAACCGAGCTTAATTGCGTTGCAGCATGTTTAGTGGTTTTTTGTTGTTGTGTCACAATTGCTCCAGTCAGCGGTTGTAACGCAGAACTGATTCACACCGGAAGGAAGGGTGACTTTTCTATGCACGTACACATTCCAGTGTTTTGTATTACGTGTAAAGAAAGCACAACTAGTGTTCTACACCCACCATGCATATACTTCACCAATGACTGTACACACTCTCCAAATTTAACAAACGTCAAACCAACATGTCGCCTCTCAAAAAGCATGGGATATATCACACGATGACGTACCAGTTCTGTCAGTTTGTCTGTCAGGTCAGCTGCGAGCCACATTCGGGATTCAAAGTTCACGCTGCCACTTTCGGGCTGTCGGTCGTGGCCTAAGAACATCGCATTTACCTCGAATGTTGGTATGTAATGCATTTAACTAAATCCTATTTATTGCACAGAATGTAGGCCTACATTTAACATTTAATGCAAATTTATGCAGAGCTGTACTATGGCATATCAATGGAGGCATTTCGACTGGGCCTCTCTATGCGAATATCAAAATATTTCCAAACAAATTCCTATTCGACTGGGACCGGAAGTGGGTTTATATACGTATGATTCGGATGTGTGTTGTGGCTCCATCTGATCAATCCGTAAATCTTGCGGATAGAAAGGGCCCAGTCGAATGCCTCTAATAACATATACCAATATGGCAATAGCATATGGGTCGAAATGATATCACCTATTTCTGATTACTTACTTACTTACTTACTTACGCCTACCGCCCAACTATTTCTGATTAGTCAGCCATAAATTATATGAATAAGCAAGGCTTAGGACCGACGCCCCACATTGGTGATTAATATATGTATATTTCCGCGGAATTGATATAAATTGGTCCCAGTGGCTTCTCCCATTCTGATTCCGGTTTCTGGTTTCCTTTATTTTCTGGTTCTGGGCAAATCTGTGTTTACAGATTGTATCCGCTGGTGACCAGCCTGGCACAAATAGTAATTCTGATTCCGGTTCCTGGTTTCCTTTATTTTCCCTCTTTATACATATTGTTTATGTATAGATCTACACAGGTTAGTCATTGGCTGCCCCCCCCCCTGGGTGGGTCGGTATTATATATTATATATAATATATAATATATATCTGTGTGCATGTTTACCAATTGCCATTCATGTGACAGTCACAAATGTGTATATTATACAGGGCACGTATGCACCAATCGGTGTTAGGGCCTTAACCGCGGCTAAGGTATCCTCGCAGGGCTAAATGTGAAAATTCGGTATGCACCAGTTGGAGTTAGCCCTAACCGTGTGAGGTAACCGCGGCTAAGGTAAACCACCTTGTGAGGTGCGCTTAGGGCCTATCCGGTGCGGTTAGTGTGCGTGTGTGGCTCTCAATCTATTGAATGCGATCATATTTAACAGAATTACATACTCTAAACATCATATTTTATTAAATAAACCCTAAATTCGAAGCGTTATTAAGGCTACTGCCGCATTGGCGGCGATATTAATAGTTATATTTTCGAATCGACGAACGTACACTATGGTACAGTAAACAAACCGCCGCCGCCGGCAGTATGGAAAGCGACGTCGATGCGGCGGCGACGCCGATTTGTTTACTTTACGTTCGTCGATTCGAAAATATAAATATTAATATCGCCGCCAATGCGGCGGTAGCCTTAATATCGCTTCGAATTTAGGGTTAAATTGATCAAATGTCCCTTATTGCATATGTAATTCTGTTAAATATTATCGCATTTAATATATTTGAGCCTAATAGATGGATACAAACGCAGAGGGAATTCCCAAATCTATAAATAAACTCACGGTTAGCTATCTGCAGCGGCTAAAACATTGGTGAATACCGATCCACACATTTCTCCAACCCCCAGCTACCCTGAGGTAGCTAACCGCGGCTAGTGACTTAACTCCGGCTAAGCCTAACCCAGATTCGTGCATAAGGCCCAAGAACTATAACGAGAGCCATTGCAATAAACTAGATCACGGTTCCGACTGCGCATGCGCTGAAAACGGCGTTGGGAGCAAAGCAACAGTCTACGGCCATTGAGTTTGCCTATACGCGCAGTGAAAAGTGTCAGCTTTATTCAAAATTAATAGAAATCCAAAACCCTAACCTTATAAATTTAATATAATCTTTTTGATAAACATGTTTTCTGTATGTGTTCCAAGCGGTTTGTCTCTAGGTTTTATCAATATTCTACTTTTTCTGTATGGAGATTGCTCACTGCCATTGACAATGCATTGAGTACTCTGGCTATGACTCTAACACTAGTCTGAGTGCCTAGATCTTTCTAAATCTAAATGCACATGGCATAAGATGTGTTGATTATATTGATGTAAATGCAATGCTGGATACAAGATTAATATCTTAATTTATTATATATATTTTTTTAGTTAGTATTCTACGTTTCAAACAAGAGCTGAGATGAGCTGAAACTAGCACATTTCATAGCTGCACCCAGTGTATTAGCATGTGCCATGTGCTTTTGGGGGGGTTGTTTTGCTCTGACCCATCCCACAATGCACCGCGCCGCTGGAACCGTGATGTAGTCTATTGTCAATGCACGGACGTTCAATATGAAATCTGATGGGGCTGTCACACTATGACGTTTCTCCCGGCGACCCGTCAGCGTTGAAAGTACTATCTTGCGCGTCGAGAAACGTTAAAGATTTAGGGGAAATATGGGGAAATTGGACGTTGGCGCAGCGTGTTAGTAGCGCGCGGGCAACGTTGTGGTAACGTATATCGGCGCGCTGTGTCTGTGTCTCTGTCTGTGTCTCTGTCTGTGTCTCTGTCTGTGTCTCTGTCTGTGTGTCTGTGTCTGTGTCTCTGTCTGTGTCTCTGTGTATGTGTCTCTGTATGTGTGTCTGTGTCTGTGTCTCTGTCTGTGTCTCTGTGTATGTGTCTCTGTATGTGTCTGTGTGTGTGTCTCTGTCTGGGTCTCTGTCTGTGTCTCTGTGTGTGTCTCTATGTCTCTCTGTGTGTGTCTCTGTGTGTGTCTCTGTGTGTGTCTCTGTATGTGTCTCTGCCTGTGTCTCTGTCTCTGTTTCTCTCTCTCTCTGAGACACAGATACATAGACACACATAGACACACACACAGACACACAGAGACACAGAGACACACCCCGAGACACAGAGACACACACAGAGACTCATACACACAGAGACACAGAGACACACACACAGACACAGAGACACACACAGAGACACATACATAGACACAGACAGAGACACATACAGAGACACAAACAGAGACACAGACAGAGACACATACATATACACATACAGAGACACATACACAAACATAGACACAGACAGAGACACATACAGAGACAAATACAAATACACATACAGAGACACAGACAGAGACACAAACAGATACACAGACAGAGACACAGACAGAGACACAGACAGAGACACATACAGAGACATACACAGAGACACATACAGAGACAGACACAGAGACACAGACAGAGACACACACACAGACACAGACAGAGACACATACAGAGACATACACAGAGACACAGAGACACATACAGAGACATACACAGAGACACAGAGACAAATACAGAGACAGACACAGAGACACAGACAGAGACAGAGACACACACACAGACACACCCAGAGACACACACACAGTCACACACACAGCAACGTGTGAGCAACGACCCTCCCGCGCGCGTTCCGTCTTCCTAGCGTTCCCATCCCGCGCGCATGCCGTCTTCCTAGCGTTCCCATAACGTTATTCCGGCGCGTCCAACGCAGCGCGACGCGCGCCTAACGTCCTTACCCATATATATGCGCGCGTTGTCGATCGCTGTTTTTTTTTGACAAGCTTAAATCCTTGGGCGACCGGCAAGGCGCGCCGACGTTGTCCGCCGACCATCAACGTCAAAGATAGTGTACCGAAATGTACCGACGTCCCGGTAACGTGCCCCCAGCGCGTCCCGAGGTTTCACTTATTATCGCCCCAAAACACCACACGTCGCCGTGTCGCCGGCGAGAAGCGTCGTAGTGTGACAGCCCCATGAGTGCAGACTACTTATAGCTTGGTCCCCTGGTCTTCCTTATACCCCTGTCACACTATGACGTAATGAGCCAACGTAAGCCTGACGTGGTGATTTTTCGTCATTATGTTGATGTACGTTGGATTATGTTATGATGACGTCAGAATGACGTTAGACTGACGTCGATCTACGTCACGTTACGTCGTGTTATGTCGGCATGCATCAAAGTTTTGAACCTGTTCAAAACTTTCGACATAACTAGAACGTAAGGGTTTACGTTTGCCGTATGTTCTGTACACGTTCGGCGAACGTCAATGACGTTAAACGGATGTTAAACGGACGTTAGTCAAAAGCTGGTCACTACGTTGCACTATGTTGCATTACATTGCATTACGTTGACCCACATTAAAGGTGGTGGGAATGTGCAGTCTGCGTAGTGAAAACGCCGGGATAACAGATGCCTAACAGACGTCCAACGTATGTTTACCGTTTTGCCACTGTTTCATGACGTAAGTACTGTAAGGTACCATAAAGCAGCGTAGTTCTGGCGATGGAATAACATACATAACGTTCCTTGAGCGTAATTACGTTGTCCTCTCTCGTTGAATGACGCTATCACTACGCTTTACCGCCGTTACTCTCTTGTCCACTACGCTGCATCCACATTCAACTTGTGCCCAAATTTGCATACTACGCTGAGAAGTTCGACGTTTTTCACGTTCTCCCTATGTTGACGTCGTTATGTCGTAGTGTGACAGGGCCTTAACATATAACATTATAAGGTCCCCATGGACTCATGAAAACACCACCAAGTATTCATGGGGAGTACTGGAACCTGACTAATTGCAGGCCGTCACTCTGTGTCAGTTAGGGCCCTCTAAGAGCGCAATTCGTGTGGCTCATTAGCTATTTATAGCCACAAAAGGTTGCATAGCAACACAACAACGCCACATCCAGGTGCGCAAATCAGAGCCAACAGGTGAGTGCAGCCATATGTTGGCATAGAGATGACTGTATTTATTTATACACTAAGAATCGATTCTGTAGGTTAAACACATTTGAGGTTAGTTTATTATATCCCTCATCCATGGAGTAAAAAAAAAACACCGAGTATATTGTGGACGAAGCATGATTCCTGCTAGCTAATACATTAATGCAATAATGATGTTCAAATTAGCGCACACAAGCGCACTGAAATCGGTTTGCCCCAAAGTGGACATAGCCATCTGTTCTAGCCACTCACAGAGATTTCAATAAGAAGTAGCTCCAGTGGATTAATCGCTGATCGAAAATTTGATTAGATTACATAACAATTAAAATGCAATTTATGGGATCATTAGCATTGGTTAGAAAAACAATTATTTCAGAATAGATTCAACATGTTCATTAATCCTAATTTTGTCCCCATCTAGTCTCAACCAATCTGAAGGAGGGGGGCTCCCTAATGTTAAAGTTGCGTAATCTGATGGTTCTGAGTTAATACCATATTTTCTTTTAAAATAAATATATTAGATTGATACCTTAATGAACGTTACTTTAGTTTGAAGAAACTTTTATTTTAAAGAGTTAACATTGTGGAGATATTTTAAGTGAAAACATGACATGTTACTTTTATTGTGCACACCGAACTGTTGGGCATCATAGGCTTCAGCAGTGACAGGTTTAATTAACTTGACTTTGTATTCCTGCTATGCAACAATAAATGCTTCATGGGTCCACCAGTATCTAAGTTTGAGATGTAAGATCAAATCTACTTAAGTATTTTGCGTCAGAAAATTTGTTGCTTTCCTCAGATTATGCAGCTTTAATTAAACATTAACCAATCTGTAATCTGCAGACCGCTTACACCTAACACATTTCACATAATAATTCCTAGCCAAGCATTATACATTGTTAAGCTTAGCGGGCCAGGGCTCTTATATTGTGGAGGGAGGGGACATACTACGGGTACATACCAATGCCATGCGGGTGGCTACTTTTATCCCAGGCTTTTTGTCTCAGCTTTCACTGAAGACCCAGCCTCTCTCAATATCATGGTGACAAACCTTTTCCCTGTTAAACTTCTGCCGACACAATCTATTAGTTATGATTCACGAGAACTCAAGCTTGTCAAAGCCAAATTAGGAATCTGTCAAAAGCATCTCTATTCATCAGATTGCTTGGTTAATTGCTTGGATCAAACCTAGCCTATAATGAGAAAGAAGGTCGGGTTTGCTAATTCTGATGAGGTGGTTGTCAAACCTCACAGCTGTTTATTTGTCAACATTTCTTTGTACGCGTTCATTTGAAGAGCCACAGCTTTCTCTTTAATTCACGAGACGGGACCACAACTAGTTATATGTTGGTTTTTATTCAGGTTAAGTGCGGGCTCATTGTCTCTATTCTTCATTATGGTTAAGTGAGTTCAAGTCCGACTCCGAGGCAACACCGCTATTTAAGCCAACTGAGTCAGATTCCCTTAACGGTCACTAAGTTATTAAATTGGTGTGGGTGAGTGGGTGTGGACAAACTCGGAGATGTTCATGGTGTGGATGCTGCAGCAGTTGTGATGGTGGTGCTTGGGGCAGTGACGTGGGGTCATGTGATATTGTTCTGACCGGAAGGAATGGAGGCGCCACCTATCGTTCTTAGTGGCCAATTCAGCACAATTTCACTAGGGAGGTCCACCAGGTGACCCAGAACTGCTGATAGCTAATGTTCACTACTCAGTGGTTCAGGCCGCTGGTTCGCCCAGTTAACAGGAGAGGGCGCCACAGGCGGGGGATTAATGTTATTCCTATTGGGAGTAGCCGTCGGTCCCCGGCCCCGTTTCTGATTCCAATCACCTCTCCCACATCGATCCATCTCGCATTTCTTCGCCTGTGTCCAAACTTCTGGTCCTCACCTTGCTCCGTTTCCTGTAATTCACACTGCTGTTCATCAGCTTGTATAATACACTTCCATCTCTTTGCACACATATCCCCCACATCACCTGTGAACCAACCCACCAGCCCAGAGCCCTCATCTTGCTCTTCTTCCTCTGTGCTCACAACTCTCATCGTACCAATCCCATAGCTCTCACCTCTCACTTGCAATCATGGAACTATATCATCTCTCACTTTCATTCCCTGTCACCCCACCCACACCTCTCAGTCTGATCTCTCCCCTCTTCCTCTGATGATACCTCTGAGAACACTCCCGTCCCATCTCTCAACTTTGTTATCATACCCCTATCACAGCCGTAACGCCTCAACCACCCACCCTCCCCTTACACCCCCAACCCTTACCCACCCTTGACTCTAAGCTCATCCACTTTATCCTGTTCCCTCTAATCCCATCCACTCCTCACACAGTCCTCACATCGACCCTTCCTCTATCCTCTCAAACGCCTCCTCCTAATCACTACACCCACTCAGCCAGCACCACCCACCCACCCACACACACCTACACACCCTGAAACATAATCTCCATAAATCCACCCACATATTGCCTGGTGGTCTGACCTTGCTCAATGAGGGGTCCGGTGGCCATATCCATTTTGAAAAGCCTCGCTGGCACCAATATGGAGTAAATTCTAAGCATTTCTGAATAATCTGTCCTCTGTTAGTCTGTAAGTTGTTTTGACGAAGCGGATTATGTGATGTAATAATGACCTTTTGTTTCTTTCGGTTTAATTTTGTTTTAAGTTGTTTTCATAATCATGTCGAACTACTGGTAATGAAGTAGTGTCACTACAGATCGTGGATGGGTAGATGGTTAGGTTACGACATGAAATCGTGATAATTGGCCATTTTGAAAGCATGATAATTGTCCATATCATCCATCTTATATAGCCTACTGCTAGGCTTCTTTGGGGTTTTTGTATCCAACCTCCATGGTTTATGATACCTTAGAAATGCAGTATACTGGAGTATGCAGGTATAGCAATACCTCAGGGAGTTTGACGCCCTTGCCTTGCAGAGTTCTAAACCACTGCCTTGTGGTACAGGTCCTTGACAGAACCGAAGGCTAAGGGAGCAAACCCTAAACAGAAAACCATGTCACTGTGGCAGCATTAAGGGCGGTTGATGTATGGAACTCCCAACATCTCCCGACCAGCCACTGCAGGGACAAATAGTTTTGCGCCTGTCTTGACATGTTCTTGCCGGTGTGAAACCTCTATTTGCTCCCCGAGAGAGTGCCGCTGGTAACTTGCAAAAGCCAGCAGCACTTCAACACCTTTGCAGGCAGCTTTCATGAAATGTTGACCGACTCATGGACGCAACTCTCACAGCAGAGAGCTAAATGGAGAGCGGCAGTCAAGTAATGAAAGCAGTCTTTGTCGCATCGCGACCGACAGCATGATGATGATGATGATGAGAAATGCAGCTTTATACTGTTAGAATTTTGACAGGTCACCAACATTAATTTTTTGCTTTCACTTCAAATATCTCGAAAGTTAGCCCTTTAATATAGAAGTTCCCTCAAACTAATGTAAGATAGATAATGATGATCAACGTAACAAATTTATACTTTTTTTTTAAATGGCAGAAACTCTAAACCATCGGACTATGCAACTGTAATAGCTTCAAGATAATCACTGTGGTGCTGCGCCTGAATTGTGTCACCTAGTCGTTCATAGCAGCACTTGTCAATAGCTTTAATTTAATAATCACAGTGCTGCCAATTAGTGATTCTAGTTGCCATAGTTACCAGCTTAGTGGAGTTGTTGGAACGCTGGTCCTGCATACACTGTAGTTGCTGCGAAACTCCCATGGAATTAAAGGGACCAGCTATAGCTCGCTGGGACACTGCTCGTACTCCGACAAATGCTCTCCAAGCACAATCTTGTTTAGTTTTTATGTTTAAATGAACCAAGTATGTGTGGGGAGAGTATGGGACCAGGGCACTGCTAGTCTGAACTGCAAAGGCAGTTTGTTGTCTTCAAAATGGCCGCCCCCATAGGCGGCGGCCATTTGCAATGCAAAAGCTGCGCTGTGATTGGCTGAAATTGTGCCGGCAACAGGCTCACACAGTAACAAGATTTGCTGGTTCCCAGTATGGGCGGCAATAAATTTCAGACCGATTACGCCGAAATCTATTGAATGCGATCATATTTAACAGAATTACATACTCAAATCGTGAAATTTCATTAAATTAACCCTAAATTCGAAGCGTTATTAAGGCTACCGCCGCATTGGCGGCGATATTAATAGTGTCGAATCGACGAATGTAAAGTAAACAAATCGCCGCCGCCGCAGCGACGTCGATATCCATACTGGCATAACGCCAGCGGCAATGTTTTACGCCGAAATCTATTGAATGCGATCATATTTAACAGAATTACATACTCAAATCGTGAAATTTCATTAAATTAACCCTAAATTCGAAGCGTTATTAAGGCTACCGCCGCATTGGCGGCGATATTAATAGTGTCGAATCGACGAATGTAAAGTAAACAAATCGTGGCTTCTGCGCATGCGCGGATTTTCGCAGGTTGCGGCGATCACTGCTATTTGTTTTGTTTACACTCGGCGATCCGCGCATGCGCAGAAGCCACGACGGGCCGCTCACAATACGACACTGGCAATGTTTTACGCCGAAATCTATTGAATGCGATCATATTTAACAGAATTACATACTAAAATAATGAAATTTAATTAAATTAACCTTAAATTCCAAGCGATATTAACGTAGCAGCTCGATCAGCGTCGAATCGCCGAGTGTAAACAAAACAAATAGCAGTGATCGCCGCAACGTGCGAAAATCCGCGCATGCGCAGAAGCCACGACAGTGGCTCGAGTGACCCGAGTTGAATAATCGATTACACCCCAATATACAAATCGCCTCCGCCGCCGGCGCATTAGGCCACCCTGTGGCACAAATCTGAACTATTCCGAGTTTGTTTGTTTTCCACGCGGCGGATAGCTGGCGACTTTAATCAATGTGGCTTCTCCTTGTGCCAAATTACTACTGGTCTCAATCTTCCCAAACATTCATTGTATCTTACCTGCACTGCTTTTCTTTTATATGCCATCTTGCTTTGTTCTGTTACATTGGTTGATTGAGGAGGGACACGGATAATTGGTCTTTGTTATTGCATTGCTCCTTGCCCCATCCTAGGACAGTAGTAGTGCCGAGCACCATTCTAGCTAGGTAACGGCAAGTTTACATTTTTAAATCATCGTTTTGACTCAGCCTGTGTTCGAACCTCACAACCTGCCACACAAGGGGGCGGGTGCCCGACTTAATAGGTTCTCCTGTAATTCATCCATTGCAGCGCAATGAATCCAAGCAAAACATTCGGGGTGGCCAAATGAGTAGAGCGTCCATCTCCTGTTTTGGGAGATCGGGAGATCCGAACCGATGAGTTTGTGGGTTCGAATTCTGGTCGAGTCAAACCAATGACTTTAAAATTGAATCTTGTCGCTTCCTAGCCTGGCGCTCAGCATTATTAGGATAGGGCAAGTACTAGTTGGCTCAGTTTCAGGATAATGTGACTGAGTGGGATATTATCAGGTCATGGTGCTGGCGGCCTGGTTTCCCAGCGGGGCAGCAGTATAAATTCGCCATGAGTGCGCGCTGTCACAAGTCTATGACCTTAGATATTGCTAGGATGTAAAACAACAACAAACAAACAAACAATGTATTTGTGTCTATTATGTGAATATAAATAACATCCCAATTTACTGGAGGCGAAGCTGAGCAGTTCGATACAGGAGTGTTTAACTGAAGGAACAATGACAAGTGATAACCAGTTATTTCCCGATATGAGGTTTAAAGCATTCTCACACAAATAATATTTGTGTAGTCTTTCGGGACTCACTCATCTCGGGTTGAGACTCATGGCCTGAGAGTCACACGTGGCGATATAGTGCGTTGAGACCAACACTTGCAACTGAAGTCGATATCTAGTTTCTCCACGTCCAATGGATAGGAATACTGCCAACCATGAACTCGGATGATAAGGAATTTATTGAATGTTTGCAACAACCGAATGACAGCCATTTTATGTTGTATTTTCACATATAGCCGGCCATAATAATAATAAAAACAAATAAAACAATTATTTGGTCTGGCCCGGTCTGATATGATTTGAAATAGATATATCCAATTAAGTGGATATGTTATCAACGGGCCAAATGATTTGCTATAAAACCATTAATAACACTGGTGCCTCGTTCAGATTAGGTCTATCTGCAAGGACCGCCATCTACTGGCTGATATTGAAGCTATTCCAGAGTGGCGAGCCTAGCGGCAGCCGGTGATCACAGACAAAAGGGAATGACTCAATGGCGCCTCCTAGCGGCGGCCCACTGTTGCAGTAGAATGGATGCCTCAGGCTCAGTGGCGCCTCCTATCGGCAGACTGCTATCATAGAATAGCAAATGGTTCAGTAGCACCACTTAGCCCTAATGGTGTCTTGCTGTCACATGACTGTGGCATCCTCCTAATGGTAGCTCACTGTCACATGACGGTGATTGGCCCAGTGGCACCCCCCTAACACTGTCTTGCTATCACATGTCGGTCAATAGACTACATCCCTATTCCAGCCGTGCAGTGCATTGTGGGATGTGTGGAAGATAAACAACCCCCCGCGAAGTACATGGCTAATGCTAAGACACTGGGTGCAGCTATGGAATGTTCTAGTTTTAGCTCATCTCCGCTCTTGTTTGAAACATAGAATACCAACTAAAATATATATATATAATAAATTTAGATGTAAATATTTTATCTAGCATTGCATTTAGATCAATCTAATCAGCATATCTTATACCATCTGCATTTAGATTGAGAAAAATCTAGGCACTCAACTAGTGTTAGAGCCATAGCCAGAGTCAGTTTTACTCATTTAATTCATGTTTTTATTTACATCCTACTACTGACATTTGTTGGGTTAGGAAATGGGTAGGGTTAATCAGACATTGGTTATGTATTTCTTTGAAACAAGTTTTTGTAGACACATTTGACATTTTAATATTTAGAACAAGAATTACTTATGTCTAATCAATGATGATATAAACATCAGCGTGTAAAGTGACTGAAATTGTATGTTTCTTAGCTCAAAATGCTTAATTATGAAGAGTTGTGTCTTAAATACATTCATTATATTATTATATTGCATCCATCCATCCATGTTCGTGCCAAATTGTTAAATATCTTTGATTAATTTTGAATAAAATCGAAGTTTTTCCCTATGCGTATCAACAAACTCAATGGCCGTATGCCATTGCTTTGCTGCCAACACCGTTTTTAGCACATGTGCACTCGGAACGGTGATCTCGTCTATTGCTCAGTGGCGCCCCGTCATGGCAGCCTGCTGTCATATGGCAATGAGTTCCTCAGCTAATGCGGGCTCGCCGTCACATGACGGTGAATGGCTCAGTGGAGCTCCCTAGCGATAACCCACTGCCACAGGTCGGTGAATGTCTCTCCCGTCACCGCTGGTCGTTTCCGGTTCCTGCACCGTTTCCCTCCGACAAGCTGCTTGGTTTCCTAAGCCGATTTTACAGTTCCTCAACCCGCCGGTTAGCCCAGACAGTGGCGTCATCGTGTGTTTGGCTAGTTATTCTGGTTGGCGATGCGCTTGTAAAACTGGCCACGGAGCGCCACCCAGCGGCCGGCAGGCTTCCCCTGTCCTGCCGCATTCCATCAGTCCTTTCCTTCAGGGCATTGGCAGACATAGGTCATCCGTCCCGGTAGTGCGCAATTATGGCAGCCGTAAAGCGGGAAAAACACTATCCGTATACAGTACAACCCCATTAAACCAAGCTCGCTTAAACCAAATGATCGGTTAATCCAAAGTTTTTTTGGCGGCCCGGCAAAATACTACCATTTATCATATAAAAAAGTTGGTTAAACCAAAGTCGGTTAATCCAATGTATCGGTTAATCCAAACAAAATTGTCGGCCCCCAGGTCACTTCCGCTACAGTTAAACCAAACTTTCATGTGGTTTTAAGGTCATCTGAGACTTTTTTTATATGATAAATGGTAGTATTTTGCCAGGTCGCCGAAAAAAGTTGGATTAACTGATAGTTTGATTTAACCGAGGTTAGTTTAATGGGGTTAAACTGTATATACATAAAAAACAATAATCATAGTGTCCACATACATTGTACATTCATAATGCACCCCCATTTTTGCCAAAACCAAGTCAAAGTCAAAGCTCGGTTAAACCAATGATTGGTTAATCCAAACAAATTTCTAGGGTCCCTTCAAGTTTGGTTTAACGGGGTTATACTGTATTTGGTTTCCATATCCGTATCCGCATCCGCATCCGCAACCGGAGACATTAACGTCCACTCGCCATTTTTGTAAATGAAGCATGAAAAGAAAGCCCATGTTTGAATCCTCTGCTTGCGTTATTATATTTTTATGTTTTAGGATGCAGAGAAAACAATGTTTACAGCATCTCCTTAATTTAAAACTCGGCGTGCGCTAATAATGTGAGCGTCCTAAATCAGGCATGTCACCATACAGTCATTGGAATTTGTAAGATTTATTTTGTTTGATAAAAAAAAAACCTCTCGATTCATGACCTATTTATTATACATGTGATCTTGTATAGTCTGATGGTTTTGAGTTTATGTCATTTTCTGAGATAAATATATTAGGTTGATCGTTAGAATTGATCTTACATGAGTTTGAAGTAACTTTGGAGATATTTGAAGTGTAAACATGCCAAATTAATTTTGGCGTGCTTGCAAAAACTCTGATCCCATAGGCTTCAACAGTAACAGGTTTGATTAAATTTAATTAGTATAGTATTAGTATCCCCTTCTATATAGCAAAACATATTTAACAACTGCACCAGTATCTAAGTGGGATAGGCAGGTTCAAATCTAGATAAGTGCTTTCCTTTTGGAAATTTGATGTTTTTATCCGATTATGCAACTTTAACTGTCATAGACGATTTATACCACCTCCACAACCCCGTCCTCTGACGTCAGTGGAAGAACTAATATGAAGACAGGCGCTGCTTGATTTCACTGACTATACCTCCAGGCATACGGTTGTCAATGTCAGGGCAGTGGAGTCGCTGTTCTTACCGGGTTTTTTGTTCTCTGTAATTAGTTCTGAGTCTGGTAGGACAGCTCATCCTCCAATCTTCATGGATTAGAACATCAATCCGTCACCCGCTGTCAGGCTACACTGCTGGTTGGTTGTTGGAGTTTTACGTCCTGGCAACATCTAAGGTCATATCAGGACGGGTACCGACTTGTGGCAGTGCATACTCATGGCAACTTGGTAGTGCTGCCCCACTCGAGACAAGGCCGCCAGCACCCTGACCTGATATCACATTGCGTCTGGCTGGCCAGTTCGTGTCGATTGCGGGTCAATATTTCCTAATTGTCATGGGTTATGTGGTAAAATTAGCTCTGTAATCTAGCCTTAAGCATGCACATATTATCTCATCTTGAGCAGGGCCCTGATTTTTATTTACAATTGACAGCCGACTGAAGCTTCAGACTGATTTTTATGTTCTCTATACGGTGTAATATACCAGGTAATCTACCAACATAGTATATCACGCCACGTATTTATCACATGGTTAATTTCCTACGTACAGACTTCCGGGTAAGATATTTTCTGTAGGGCAGATGCGTATACTACATGTGCATGATTGACCATGAGGCGCCCTTTTCCGACAAGGTCACACCTGTAATGGCTCACTTCGGGGAAGCTGGCTTCCCGGACAAACCCACCATTAGGAAGTCCGCCGTACAGGAGCCCCACCCTTGAGAAACCCTTAGCAGAGATGTCCCATCCCAGAAAACCCCATTCTGAAGAAATCCACTTCCAAGAATATCGCCTCCCGAAACAACACCAGAGAAGTCCACTTCTGAGAAGCCCATTCTGGAGAATTCCACTCCCTAGAACTCCAGGGCGGTCCAACCCAGGGAATCCTTCCCTGGAGAAGCCCAATCCAGATCACCCCACCCCAGATCAGCCCACCTCAGAGAAACCCATCCTGAAGAATCCCACACCAGAGAATACCACTGGGGATAAACCCATCCCAGAGAATCCTACTCTGGCGAAGCTCACCCCAGAGAATCCCACCCGGGAGAAGCTTTCCTCAGACAAGCCCATCATAGAGATGCTCATTCTGAAGAAACCAATTTCAATGAAGCCCATCATCGAGAATCACACAGCAGAGAAGCATATCCTTGATAAATCCATTCTGGCGGATCCCACCCTGGAAGCAGCTCATCTCAGAGGTTGGTTGGCAACATCTAAGGTCATGTCAGGATGGGTACCGACTTTCGACAGTGCACACTCATGGCAACTTTAATAGTTCTGCCCCACTGGGAGACCAGGCCACCAGCACCATGACCTGATATCCCACTCAGTCACATTATCCTGACACTGAGCCAATCTAATAATGCCGAGCGCCTGGCTAGGAAGTGACACATATACATTTTTAAGTCATCGGTTTGACTTGACCAGGGTTCGAATCCCACAGTCTACCAAAACGTGAGACGGACGCTCAACTCATTTGGCCATCCCGTCTGGTACTCCCCTCCCCACCTTGGAGAAGCCCACCTTGGAGAATCCCACCTTGGAGAATCCCATACTAGAGAAGTCCACCCTGAGAATCCTCTCCGTGACCAGCTCACGTTACTGTCGGCGAGGCGTAGCACCCCTTACAAGGGAAGTGACAGGGTGGCGCATGCCATACATTCACAAATCATCTCGCGAATCCCCCCCCCCCCCCCTTCCTCCGTTCACCAACTAACCACATCTACAAACCTACGAAAAGCAGCACATTCAAATATAAAAATTTATTTATTTAGATTTCACACGTCCATTAAGTGATGTATTGTTTGGCACTAAAGCTACGGGTAGGGGAAATAGTTGGTTTAAAGCTGCATAATCCAATGAAAACATCAATTTTTCAGGACCAAAATAACTATCTAGATTTAATTTTACATATCTAACTTATGCTGAGGCAATTGAATAGAACCTGTTACTGCAGAAGGCTATGGTGTCAGAGTTTTGGCATGTGTGCCAAAATTAATGATGTATAGTCACACTTCAAATATCTTCAAAGTTAGCAATTTAAAATAAAAGTTACTTCAAACTAAAGTAAGGTAGATTATAACAATCAACATCATATATTTGTCTCAGAAACTCAAAACCATCGGACTACGCAACTTTAAAAAGTCCCGTTCAGGCAGAAATGTTGGGTGATGAGGTCGGTGAGATAATGCCTAGATACTGCGTTACACGGCATTCAGGATGACGTCACTTCCGTTAACACGACCACGCTACTATCAGTTTCATGGCTCTTTTGTCTTCCCCTCCTCCCCCAGCCACATTTCCACCCCGCCCCCACCCCATCCCCAACACAGCCAACGCGCTCATAAATAACACAATCTCAGTAGCGCCAGACATTAACTGGTAGTGCTAGGCCTAGACTAGTAATTCCAGTATAGATATGGGATTTTATTTCATTAAAGTTGCATAGTCCGATGATTTTGAGTTTCAATCATTTTTGTCTGAGATAATTGATTGTTATAATCTACCTTACTTTAGCTTCAAGTACTGTCTATTTTAAACTGCTAAGTTTTATGCTATTTGAAGTGCAAACATGTCAAATTTGTTTTGGCAAGCATGCCATATGTCTGACACCATAGGCTTTAGCATTAATAGGTTCAATATTCCCTTATAATGTTAGGATGTAAAACAACAAACAACAACAAAACAACACACCCTTATCTGTAGCAACAAATGCTTAAAAAGTGCATCAGCATCTAAGTTAGATATGCAGAATGAATTCTAGATAATTGTTTTGGTTTTGAAAATGTGATGCTTACTGTAGCCATATAGTTAAATGATATATTTTGGGGTATGAACACATAGGAAAAGGTAATATTGATATAATCCATTTTTAATTTGTAATTATTTCTTTGTTAGAGAAAGTTTCCAAACCTTAGTGCTGGCTCGGTTAAATGGATTTAATTATAACCCCCTTCCAACTCTTGAAAGCTTAAAGGTGGAGATGTAGAAGAGGTAATGACTTTTCTTTCAATTAAATCATTCTATTGGATTTTTCCCATTTATTGTCGTTTTTGTTATCGCTATCGTTTTTGTTATCGCTATCGCTATAATCATCATCATCACCATCAGCATTATGATTACTAATCTTTGCCATGGGATTCCTCCCCTCAATTTGTCATATAATACACAATATTCACAACTCATGCAACATCTGACGGCGACGACGGACACTATGGTTGTGGGACTGTTGCCACAGCGCATACAAAAGCTATGGAGATTACTAACTTTCAAATGCACATATGTCAGTCAAATTTGGGGATATTTTGAAAATTCCCAAAGTATATTGCTTTTGGGTCATTGGAGCTTCCAAGAAAAATAAAATTGTCATGTTTGGACCATTTTGAAAATTTTAGGAGGGTACCAAACTAGTCAGTCACTATTAATACACAATATTCACAACGCATGCGACATCTGATGGCGACGACAACCACTATGGTTGTGGGATCATTGCCAGAGCTCATGCGTGTATTGGATTGTTGTTGTCGTTTTTGTTATTGCTATCACTATTGCTATACTGATCATTATCATCATTACGATTACAAATTTTTACCATATATATATGTGTGTGTATATGTGTGTATATATATATATATATATATAACATATATATATATATGCATCGGAAGGGTGATGCAAATCAGTGCAAATTGCAACTATTGCGCTTAGAGCAGGTTTTGAGACCACACTTCTTGACATTCCGGGGTTAGCGTTGTAACCATTAGACTATCTATGCTCCCTGAGCATAGTAGGCCAACGCCCACCTGCCTATGTGCCTCCTTGCCTGAGAGATCAGTGCAGACTACTACATGTATAGTATAGTTATCGAATCTTACCTGGTACAGATGATGGATAACTCTTGTTTTCCCGAGGTACAAGCCTCGGATGGTCGTGGGCTAGGGAGAAGGAAGCAACATCCGGGTACAGCAACATTCACCTAATTAATCGGGATAAAAGTAAGCTTAATGATGGAAATCTCCAGTTCTCTCTCGGTGAAGCGAACAGAATGGTCGTGGCAGGGTGTGGCGGGTGGGCCCTAGCCCACGACCATCCGAGGCTTGTACCTCGGGAAAACAAGAGTTATCCATCATCTGTACCAGGTAAGATTCGTATAACTATACTATTTTACCTCGGTACTAAGCCTCTGGCTGATCGTGGTCGAGGGAGACCTTCATGTAGCCTTACTTTTATCCCCAAAAATCTGATGATCATACAATAATAGTCAGTATAATAACAATTTTAGAAAATTGTACTTCTCACCAGGTCTTCTTAGCTGGTGAGTAGGCGGGTGGCAATCCCGCTGTCCTTTTCTAGTCGTTTGTTGTAATGTTTTGCAAACGACTTCGCCGTCTTCCAGCCGGCGTGTCAGGATCCTCCTGACGGAGATTCCCAACTTCCTTGCTTTGGAAGCCATCGCTCCTCTAGTTGAGTGCGACGCATAACGTTCGGTGTCAATGCCTGCGGCTTTTAACACCGTAATTGTCCATCTCGCGAGCGTGTCTCGAGAAATGGCTTTGTGTGGCTTAATAAAGCTCACCAAAAGTTGTCTTGAATTTCGTAATCCTTTAGTCTTGGATATATATTCCCTAATGGCAGATACTACACATAGTTTCCTATCTTGGTGGAAGCTCGTTAAATGTACAGAGGAGAGCGGATCACCCGTTCTGTTTGACTTGAGCAATTTGTCCAGGTCAAAAGTTGCCTCGTGTCTATCTATGTCGAGACCGTTCAACGAGAGGGCTACAATTGTTTGTCCTCTGTGACCCGTAACTAGAAGTAATAAAACCGCTAATTTCTGTCCTAATTGTTGGACTGACAAATGCTTGTTTTCCGGCCACGACTGGAAAAGTTTAAATACCATAGAGACGTCCCAGAAACGACTGTACTTAGGTTTTGGCGGGTTGCGTTGGTAAATGGATCTCATAATCCAATGTATGACCTCTTGTTTCCCGATAGTCTGACCCTCAATCCTAGGTAGGATAACAGAAAGAGCGCACCTCGCTGTATTAATGGCTCCATACCCGAGTCCTTGATCTTCCATCATTCGGAGGAATCTGCCCACTTGGGCTATTGAGGGATCCATGGGCTTGACCTTATGGATTAAACAGTGGAGGCCCCATTTCTTGAGGTAGTTTGAGTAAAGTTTCACTGTTCCTGGTCTCCAGGCATGGGAAATTAAGCGTTGTTGAGTAATTTTGTCAAGCCCGTATTTTTCTAAGTATTTACTCAGAAAAGGAATGCCAACAACGGGGTTGTTGACACGTCGCCTTGGGGTGTGACCTTTCCCTGATGTTGTAGGTTTATTGGTCCTCTTGGGAATGATAAAGTGTCTTTTGTTGCCCAAGTTACTGCTGCCCTCCATGGCTGTGTGTTCCAGTCGGGGACTATCAGCACTGCGTGTGTTCTGTCGTGTCTGATCTTTCTGACTACTCTGCTGATTAGGCTGAATGGTGGAAAGATATAATAGAAAACTTTATTCCAAGTTAAAGAAAAAGCGTCCACTCGCCAAGCGTGTGGTTCTGGATGCCAAGAAACGTATTTGTTAAGTTTTTTGTTCTTTCTTGAGGCGAAAAGGTCTATTTCGGGAATTCCCTATTTTTGGCAAATGAAATCAAAAATGGTGTCACTGAGCGACCATTCCAAGTGATCATGGAAATGGCGGCTTTTAATATCGGCTAACGTATTCTCTGATCCTGGAATATGTGCAACGGTTAACCAAACATTTTGTTGTTCGGCCCAGTCCCAAATTAACTTTGCTATCGTGTTACATGCTGAGGACTTGGTACCTCCCATGTTTCTAATGTAAGCCATGGCTGTAGTATTATCCGTTAGCACCTGGACTGTGAGTTTATGTATTTTCACTAAGCTTGTCAGTCCCAAAAGGATGGCTCTTAATTCTAAAACATTAATGTGGTCTTGGATCTCATCATCGAGCCATCGGCCCCCTGTAGCTATGTTGTCTTTATGTTCTCGCCAGCCTTCCAACGAGGCATCTGTGGTAACTGTTGTGTTGGGTTCATCCATTCGGATGGGATTAGTGGAGTCATGTATGTTTTGTAGCCACCAACGAATGTTGTCATGCCCCGCGCTTGAGATAGTCATAAGACTTTCGAAATTGCCTTTTGTTTTAGTTAGAGCAATATTTTTTATCAATTTCGAGTGATTTGATATGTGCTTTTCCATATAACACCGCTGGTGCATATGCGACCATAAGTCCTATCAGTACTGCTACTTGTCTGATTTTTGGTCGTTTAATGGCTAATAATTGCTTTGTGGTTAAGACAAATTTTTCAATTTTGTCATTCGTTAACGAAATTGTCATTTCGTTTGTATTTATGAAGAAACCTAGGAATTTCAGTACCGTTGTTGGTTTTAATACGGACTTTGAGTCGTGGATGTAAAACCCCAACTTTGTTAGCAAGTGGCAAAGGTCTGTAATCGCTAATAAACAATCATTTTCAGTACGTGCTACTATAAAAGAATCGTCAATGTAGGGAAACATGACGTGGCCTTTAATGGCCATTTGTGCAAAAACTGGTTTGAGTAACATAGTAAACATGCGCGGAGCGCAAGCTAAACCATTGGGTAGACAAGTAAATTCATATAGTTGTCTGTTCCAAATAAAGCGGAGGAATTTCCTGTGCGCTTGATAAATGGGGATCGTGTAGTAGGCGTCTTTTAAGTCTACACTAGCCAGCCAAGCGTCGGGCATCACAAGATCACGTGCTGTTTCTAAGGAGAACATTTTGAAATGTTTGTATTCGACTAATTCATTTAGTGTAGTTAGATCTAAAATCATCCTAATGTCGCCATTGGGTTTAGGCCTTGAAAAAATATTGGAAATGTATTCGCCCTGAGTATGTTGCACGGGTGTAATAATGCCTTTGGTTAAAAAATTATTTACTTCAGAATCTAGTTGAAGCTGTTCCGTTATCGAAAAACGATAAGGGAATGGCGTTCTGTGTTGAATGGGGGTTTCTATGAAAGGTATAAAGACCCCTCTAACTATATCGAGAACATTATTGTTATTAGTAATGTTTTCCCAATCTTGAATGTGGTTCATTACATTCCCTGCTATAAAGGTGCTTACACTGGGTTGTGTTACCTCCTTTATTTGTTCGCCGGCTTGGGGAACTGCTTCTGGGGAGCATTGTCTCTCCGGAAGGGGCGGTTGCCGTCGTTCCAACCGTACTGGTTGCGTTGGCCTCGTCCACGCGGCTGGAAGGAGGGGTTCCGGAACCCGAACCTGCCCGCCGAGTGTCCTGATCGGCGGCCCCGAAAATCCGACCTGGTCTTTTTGAACTTAGTCGAATTGGTGTCCTTCTTGCCGTCTAGGTGTTTGGACTGTTTTGCCTTAGTCTCAACTTGCTTGAAGAGGTATTGGAGCTGGCCTCCAAACATCTTCGACTGGTCTAGTGGCTTGCCCTTGATCGGTTTTGGCGGTAGAAAAAGAGTATACTCTTTGCCGTCGTTGTCGACCACTTTCTTTGAACGGACGACTTCTTTGCCAGCATCGGTAGTTACCGATTTATAGACATTTTCGAACCGTCTGTATGACAGAAAATTGCTGGTCGCTGTAAGCGCCGCAATGGCAGAGTTCATATCTTCGGTGACGGTTGTAAATTTATTACCCGTCATCATGCGGTTCGCTATGGGCATGATTGCTGAGAGGGTTATCAGGACACCCTTATGAACTGTGTGGAGACACGATTCAAATTTCTTGCGTTCGTCACTCATTGTGACGTCGTCGTCCATCTCTTTGATGGTGGCTTCGGGGATACATCGAATGCCCGTGTAAAGTTCCCCCAGTTTTGTTAGCGTTTCGGCGGGTTTGAAAGAGTCAAAATGACCCCTAAGGTTCGTTCGCATTAGAGAGCAAGTGTTAATCTTGCTTTTCTTTACTGCCCTGATCTTTTTCTTCACCTTTTGGGTGATGTCTGCGAATGTGCCGGTGTGGGGGTCGTCAGAATCTGAGTCTGTTGTGGTGGACCCCGACGAGCTTGAAGAAGAAGAAGATTTTGATTTCTTTTTCTTGGCCTTTGACTTGGTCTTAGTTTTCTTAACTTTCTTGACCTTGTTGCGTGCTTTGAAGTACTCATCGCCTCCTGATGAGTACTTCTTTTTGGGGCGTTTTCGTTTACGTCCCACACGCACTTCCGAATCTGTTGTTTCCTGGTCGGAAAGGTCGTCCCATTCGGACTTGTCCGAGAGTGACAGTCTCCTCTGGGGCGAAGCCTTAGAGGGTGGCGTAGGGAGGAGCTGTTGTAGCTGCTCTCGTATGAGCCGCACCATTTGCTCATTCGCGTCAGGCTGGGAGGGCCCTGCCTCGGGCGAGTCGTCCCGGGACGCTGATCGTTGTCCAGGGGTCGCGTCGCCTTCACTGAGCGTGTGTGGTACACCTTTGGTACCCCGCTTCGCAGCCATGTCGAAGTGTCTGTAACCAACCAAAAAAGGGGGTTTTAGAGCGGATTAAGGCGCATCTGAACCAGTGGAACAGTGCTAATTGTGCGTGGCCCAATATATAGGGTATTAAAATTGTATTTAAACCAATTTAACACCAGGCGTGTGAAGCTAGCGTATATCGAAAGCGAATCGGTGGGGTAACCCAAACCGAAACCAAACGAGGGGTCGGGACCAGTGTACTGTTCCCGCCCACGCTCTCTGTCCCATACACTTCTCCCTCCCGTGGTTACAACACCAACGGGTCGGAGAAAATGCTATGAAACTCGGAGGTACGCCTATAATCCTAACATGACGACGAAAGAGCTCCTGCTCACATGTCTCTCCGTTCGGCAACGGGCGGCATAATCAGGAAAAAAAACTATCTAAGCGACGAAATGACTCCGGCCAACATGTCTCTCCGTTCGGCAACGGGCGGCAAAAATAAAATGGATGCTACCAAGTTTACAGCACCGAATAAAAGCACAGCTTTAGTTGTAAACTACATGTAATAACACCGTAAAAGATGTATAAGCATGTGTTATAGTAGTTCATAAACCACATTGTAAGTTTATGAGTCGGTACTTACAGTAAAAACTCGGTAATCCGTGGTAAATTAATGCTGAGCTGCTCGTAACGTTCCTCCAGTTATGAGCGGAATATGCTAATTGCTGTACCCGGATGTTGCTTCCTTCTCCCTCGACCACGATCAGCCAGAGGCTTAGTACCGAGGTAAAATATATATATATATATATTACAGTAAGATTGTGTGATTAGGGATTTCGTGAAATCCCTAAAAATTTCAGAGATTTCGCAAAATCCCTGTTTCACTTAGGGATTCATGAAATCCCTAAAATCTCTAGGGATTTCGCGTAATCACTGAAAAAAGCAGTTCCATTTTACACAACTTCACTGGTCACATTTCAGGGAGATTGTGAAATAGCAGTGAATCTTTTGATAATGATTCTTTGATAGGCATTTAAGCTTGCAAATTATATACTTTCTCCAATTATTTTACATGGTATTGTGACGAATAATTCAAGCTGAACCAAAAGCTTTTACTTGTTTTCATCTATATTTGACCAGTTGTTGTAGTAGTTAGTTATGTCTCAGTCACACTATCGATTGTGACCATTTCGCGACCACTTTTTGACCAAAAGCCAACGACCTTGTGACCAAAGCAAAAACAGGTGGGAAAAACATTGGTTGACAATTGGTCACCAACTGGTCGGTGACCCATCGTTGACCAGTCAGGCGTGAGTTTGACTGTTAGGATGAGTATGAGGGTGGGACTTAGGGTAAGTGTGGGAGTTAGCATGAGTGTGATGTTGGGAGTCAGGATGGGTGTCCGGGCGAGTGAGATTGTGAAAGTTAGGGTGAGTGGGAGGGTGGGAGTTAGGGTAGGTCTTATGGTGAGTGTGAGGGTGGGAGTCAGGGTAGGTGTTAGAGTGAGTGTGTGTGAGTTAGAGTGAGTGTGAGGGTGGGTATTAGGGTGAGTGTTTGGGTGGGAGTCAGGGTAGGTGATAGTATGAGTCAGGGTATATATTAGGATAAGTGTCAGGGTGAGAGATATGTTGAGTGGGAGGGTGGGTATTATGGTGAGTGTGAGCTGGGAGTTAGGGTAGGTGCTGGGATGAGTGTGAGGGTGGGGATATGTGAGTGGGAGGGTGGTATTATGGTGAGTGTGAGCTGGAGTTAGGGTAGGTGCTGGGATGAGTGTGAGGGTGGGAGATATGCTGAGTGGGAGGGTGGGTATTATGGTGAGTGTGAGCTGGGAGTTAGGGTAGGTGCTGGGATGAGTGTGAGGGTGGGAGATATGTTGAGTGGGAGGGTGGGTATTATGGTGAGTGTGAGCTGGGAGTTAGGGTAGGTGCGGGATGAGTGTGAGGGTGGGAGATATGTGAGTGGGAGGGTGGGTTTTATGGTGAGTGTGAGCTGGGAGTTAGGGTAGGTGCTGGGATGAGTGTGAGGGTGGGAGATATGCTGAGTGGGAGGGTGGGTATTATGGTGAGTGTGAGCTGGGAGTTAGGGTAGGTGCTGGGATGAGTGTGAGGGTGGGAGATATGTTGAGTGGGAGGGTGGGTATTATGGTGAGTGTGAGCTGGGAGTTAGGGTAGGTGCTGGGATGAGTGTGAGGGTGGGAGATATGTTGAGTGGGAGGGTGGGTATTATGGTGAGTGTGAGCTGGCAGTTAGGGTAGGTGCTGGGATGAGTGTGAGGGTGGGGGAAGTTAAGGTAAGTGTGGGAGTGAGGGTGAGTGTTAGGGTGAGTATGATGGTGGGATTTAGGGTGAATGTGAATGAGTTAGTCAGGGTGAGTGTGATGGTGGCAGTCAGGGTGGGTATTAGGGTGAGTGTGAGAGTGTAAGTTAGGGTGAGTATTTAATGGATTCAATATAATATTGCTTCTGTTGACAGGTTTGTTAAATAATGCAAAATCTTTATTTTATAGAAGTATGAAGATGATTTTTGACCTACAATTAAATATTGTTTTACAGTTATGAGTTGCACATAGATTAGTGCTTATAATACAGCTTAGTATTATCATTTATGTGTAGAATTTGGAGAATAATGCTTTCCAATACATTCTTATTTTATAATGATAATCATTTATGGTGTACAAAATGTATATAATAAGTGATGAATAAAGTTCACTGCAAAATATCATGCATTATTATAATAATCTGCACATAAATTAGTGCCTACACATACTGCTGCCTGTTTTGTTTGATTCCTATTGTGGATGACATGGTACTAAAGGTGTAGTAAACCACATTCAGGGATTTCGCGAAATCCCTGGAGCATCATTTCAGTGATTACGTGAAATCCCTGGACATTTCATGAAATCCCTAAGTGAAACAGTGATTTCGCAAAATCCATGAAAGTTTTAGGGATTTCACAAAATCCTTGATTACACAATCTTACTGTCAATAATCGAGTAGTGTTCACCTTCCACAGCGCCAGATTCTAGGGTTTTTATCTCTTGATATATATGTTGGTAATCAGCGAGATCACACCAGACTCATCACAAACTCCTCAGTCTCTGTGCAGATGGTGAAGAAGCTTACTTTAATGATTTATTGATTTTTTCCCCTTCTTCGCCTGCGGAGAGTGTTTTTAATTAAAGCCAACGCCGTGTTTAAACGAGGGGGCTGTCAACTATTAACTAAGATTCATGAAAAGGGAAAGAGCACACTGGTAAGAGAATGGGGCCTTGGCCTCTATGTGTGGAGGGCTATATACATCAGTCTTTTATTATCATCTTTGTTGTCACATTAGTTGATTAAAGTTGCATAGTCCGATGGATTTGAGTTTCTCTCATTTTCTGAGATAAACATATTAGGTTGTTCATTATAATCTACCTTACTTTAGTTTGAAGTAACTTTTATTTTAAATCGCAAACTTTTGAGATATTTGAAATGGAAACATGCTAAATTAATTTTGGCAAGCTTGCCAAAACTCTGTCACCATGGGTTTCTGCAGTAACAGGTTCTATTAATTGATTCAGTCGTCCCTTCTATGTACCGGTAAATGTTTAATAAGTGCATCAGTATCTAAGGTAGATATGTAGAATCAAATCTAGATAATTGTTTTGGTTTTGAAAATTTGATGTTTTCATCGGACTATGCAGCTTTAAGATGGGGAATTTTCAATCACAGACAATGGGTTTTCCTCATTCAACTGTTCCTTGCCCTATCCTAGTAATGTCGAACAGCAGACTAGGTAGCGACAAGTATACACTTTTACGATATTGATTTGACTCGACTAACATTCAAACCCACGACATACCTAAACGGGAAGTGGACGCTCAACTCATTTGGCCATCCCGTTTCAGTATGTATGGACATGTGCACACTCCTAAGAATGATGTCACTAGGATGACCCAACACAATGGTGACACATGATAATGTCATGTACCAACTGTCACCAATACAGCTGTATCTGTCTTCGGCGACCCCTGTGATCACTGACCCCCTGCCGTGTCAGGACAACATCGATCTGAATGCAGACATGTCGTTTTGACACGCGGGTGACATGCAGGGTAATACGGAGATGTACAATGCATTCGGATTTCATGTGATTCTGAAACTGCTGTCAAAATCAATTCAATTTGTGACCTTCATCGCAGGCATCGATAATTATTTATTTCTCTAAGAAAAATAATGTTTCAGCTATTATTAATTAATTGGTTCTCAAATTCTGTCCATCAAAGTATTTCGATTTGACGTGACTGCTGCACACGGTACACACTGATACAAGACACGGACAATTTAATTTCTGCTAAATTAGTCAACGAATTGTTTAGTAGCTACTAGTGTCAAGATGAACTCGGAAATGGCGAGTGACGAAGCCAGTGACGAAGCCAGTTAGATACCTATCACTCATTACAGTGGGGGAAGGCGATGGGGGGGGGGGGGGTCACTGTTACCATGGCGACACCACATTTTCTGTTGTTGTGACTAAAGTTCAGGCAGGGTGTGTGTAGGGATGGGGGTGAAGGAATGGGAGGGAGTGGGGGGGGGTGATTTTTGTAACAGGTAATGTGTGCTGAATCTTTTTGTATCCAGCGACCACAGATCATGTTTGACCAATCAATACCCATCCAAATACGTACATTGTAGCAAGCAAAACCTATGCATTTAGCTGTGTTGTGTTCATGAACCGATATTTGTGTCGATGTCTCAACAACACAACTGGACGGGATAGTCGCGGGGATAAAGCGTCCTCTTCCCGTTCGGTAGGATATGAGAGCGATTACTATATCGTGCAAGCGATCCTTGATGATCCCTGACTCTGTCAAACCAAAAATTTACAACAAAAAATGGGCACTAGTAGCTCGCTACCTTGCTTGGAGCTTGTTGTTACTAGAATAGAGCATGGACTGGTTTCAGGGTGGTTCAGTGTCAGGACAATGTGACGCAGTGGGGTCATGGTGAGAGTGAATAGTACCCCAGTGAGACTGCCCTATAATGCTGGCAGAATGCTACTGATTCCCGGTGTGACCTGAAATGTTTCTAGGGAGTAACATCACCAATTACTCAACAGAATCAGAAATATAGACATGTGACTAGTCAGCCCAGTACAGGATTCAACCTCGTGTTCCTGTCATGTGCAGAGTAGCGCTCTACCAAGTTAAAAACTAGCTCTATTCTGGTTAAGCTTAAAGTTGCATAGTCTGATCAGTGCTGATGGTTTTGAGTTTCTTTTTAGATGAATATATTAGGTTGATCAATAATACCTACTTTATTTTGATGGAATAAACTGTTATTTTGATAGGATTAACTTTGGAGACATTAGGATTAACCTTGGAGACATTTGAAGTTAAGATGGCTAAAATAAGATCGGCATGCATGACAAAATGCTGAGCAATATATTATATAGGCTTCAACAGTGAGTTAAATTTACCTAGTATTTCTTCTATGTAGCAATACATGCTTAATGAGTGTACCAGTATCTAAGTTGGTTCAAATCTCCGTAAATGTTTTGGATTAGAAAATGTTATGTTTTCAGATTTGAGCGCATGCGCTATAACCAGTCAGATCTGGGCCGCGTTCATGGTACGTCTCGGCGACGTCTCGGCGATGTCTCGGCGATGCTTTTTGGCCTATTTGCATTCAGGGTGCGTCGCGGCGACGTCTCCACGACGACTCCCTTTTCAGATAGGAGACAAAAAGCGCCTTGAAAATGGCCACCGTATCCAGTAGTTTCAGCCTATCACAGCACAGCTTTCCCATTGCAAATGGCCACCGCCTATGGGGGCGGCCATTTTCGAGGCGAAAAACTGCTTTTGCTGTTCAGACTGGCGTGACGTCATGCCCGTCGCCGAGGCGCTGCCGAGACGGACTCTGAACGCGGCCCAGGCTTGGCCATCTAAGCGCATCACGTGACGTCACTTTGGCATATATACGCTGTGCATTCTGCGCCACATATTTGTCTACACTTGGCACCACAATGAAATGTCAGGTCTATAATAACTCTTATTGCACATGTATTAACTTGATATCAGGAAGTTTTCTTCTGTAGTGAATGTCTGTCCCTTTTATTTCCGGTTCCTGAATTAGATGCAGCCACAAGGGCAAAAAGCATGTACATGTCTGCGTCACTCTTTAATATGTGTGTTCCACACTCTGTAAGAGATAAAGCTAATTAAAGCTGCATAGTCTTATGAAAACAATCCATTTTCTAACACGAAAAACATACTTTAATTGTATCCCCACATATCCAACTGAGATACTGATGTACTTATTAAACATGTATTGCTACTTAGTGCTCCTGTGCTAAATCTTTAAAAGATTTGGTGAACTAAGCGTTTGTCCAGCATTTCTGTGTGTTTACCAAAATTAATTTGGCATGTTTTTTACATTTAAAAAATCTCGAAAGTTAACCCATTAAAATAAAACAATTTCAAGTTGAAGTAATGTAGGATAGAACGATCTAATATATTTACCGAATAAAAAATGGCATGAACTCAAAACGATCGGATTAAGCAGTTTTAAATCTAATTCAATCACTAATGTAAACAAATAATGTATATCTGTAGGTATTCCATGGTCCATGAATCAGCATCGTCCATGACACTCTTACCAGATGAGAAAGGTCATTAAGGGTGAATGACCCTAACAGTCATAGCTTAACCACAGTGGGACATATTCTTGATTTAGAACTCCCCAGAGAACAGTATGCTTCAAGATTCAAAACTGAATGAGGTGGCCGAATCGGTGAGAGCGCTGGCTCGCATCCCATATTGTGGATTCAAACCCCGGCCGAGTCGAACTAATTACTTACAAAATTGATACGTGTTTCTACCTAGCACTGCACTTAAAACTAGGCCAAGGACTGGCTTGCTCAGTATTAGAATAATGTGACTGTGTGGGATATCGGGTCATGGTGCCAGCGGCCTGGTCTTCCAGTGGGGAAGCGCTATAAATTTGCCATGAGTGCACACTGTCACAAGTTGGTAGTATCCGTCCTGATATGACTGTATGCCTTGCCATGACGTGAAGCCCCATCAAACAAACAAGATATACAAATGATAAATAAGTCATATTCGATCTTGATAATTGTGAATAGGTAAAGCTGTATTTCTCATGTTCTTTCCCATTTATGAAACATAATTGAATAGCTGAAGCGACAAGGTGCATATCAGATATACACATATATTTTATATATATCACATATAAATATAAAAATATATATATATAGTATATATGGTGTTTTCCCGAGGTACTAGCCACGGATAGTCGTGGGTCAGGGAGAAGGAAGCACATCCAGGTCCATCAATCTTTTACCTCCTTTTTAGGATAAAAAATGATTTAACTCTATATAGATTCTTATTGTGTTTTCGATTCGGTTCCAGTGAAACATGATAGTCGTGGCAGGGTAGGGTGGGTGGGCCCGACCCACGACTATCTGAGGCTAGTACCTCGGAAAAACACCAGATATCCATCATCTGTACCCAGGTAAGATTTGTATAACTATACTATTTTACCTTGGTACTACGCCTCTGGCTACTCATAGCCCAGGGAGAATTTTACGTAATCTTATTTTTGATCCTTTTATGTTGTAACTATAGTATGTATATATGAGTGCATAATTTAATGTTGTTACTCACCTGCTTCTAGTTGGTGAGTAGGCGTGTCGCTTGGCTTTTCCAGTCGTTTGTTGTAATGTTTTGCAAACGATCTAGCCGTTTTCCACCCAACGTGTGTAAGAATTCTCTTGACTGAGATTCCTAATTGTCTTGCCTTGGAGACCATGGCTCCACACTTTGACTGAGACACATAGCATCCAGTGTTGACTCCTGTTTGTTTAAGCACCTTTATGTGGCTGTATAAAGCTGATTAGTAGTTGTCTGGAATTTCTAATTCTGTGTGACTTGGATATATAAGCCCTAATGGCCGAAACTAGACATATGTGTTTATCCTCCGGAAAACTAGTAAGATGTACTGTGGACAGTGGGTCCCCTGTACGATTTGATTTAAGTAATGTCTGTAAATCAAATGTAGCTTCATCCTTATCTATTTCTAGTCCATCTAGTGAAAGTGCCACAATGGTTTGGCCTCTATGTCCTGTAACTAGCAGTAATAAAACTCTTAATTTTAATTCTAGGTCTTTCATTTACAAATGTCTGTTGCTAGGCCATGACTTGAATAACTTGAATACTATTGATGCATCCCAAAACCTACTGTATTTAGGTTTGGGTGGGTTTCTTTCATACACCGATCTAATGAACGAGTGTACCAACTGATGTTTCCCAATGGTTTGTCCATCTATTCTTGGTAGAATAATGGATAGTGCACATCTCGCTGCATTAATAGCACCGAATCCCAGTCCGTCATCTTCTAAGATTCTTAGAAATCGTAACACTTGAGCTATTGTAGGTTTTAGCGGCTTGACTCCTTTGAGAAAGTAATGAAGTCCCCATTTCTTTAAATAACTTGTGTATAATTTCACTATTCCTTTTCTCCAGTGATGTGATATTAGCCTTTCTTTTGTTATTTTGTCTAATCCAAATTGTTCTAAATGTTTCCTTAGAAAAGGAATGCCAAAAGGGGTGTTGTCAACACGTCTCCGTGGAATGTTAGTGGTCCTTGATTTTGAAGGTTGTTCCTTTCCCTTGGGAAGCTCATCAAGTCTTTTGCCGCTGATGTTATTGCCGCTAGCCATGGTTGTGTTTCCCATGCTGGTACTATGAGTACTGTGTGAGAGTGATTCATCTTAATCTTCCTGGCCACTCTGCTGATAATGCTGAATGGGGGGAATAGGTAATAGAATTTATTATTCCAAATTAGTGAAAATGCATTTACTCACCAAGCTTCTGGCTCTGGATGCCAAGACACATATTTTGGTAACTTTTTGTTGTTGCGTGATGCAAAGAGATCAATGTCTGGCTTGCCCCATTTGTGACAAAAACTGTCGAAAATGTTGTGGTTCAATGACCATTTTAAATGGTCATGGAAATGTTGGCTTTTCCTGTCAGCCAAAGTGTTTTGGCTGCCTGGAATATGTGCTACTGTTAGCCATATTTCATGTTTCTCTGCCCAATCCCAAATGAGTTTAGCCAGATTGTTACATGGTTTGGAGCGAGTCCCTCCCATATTAATAATTTAAGCCATAGCTGTCCTGTTATTTGTTAGAACTCTTACATGATTTTTAGGGATGTGAATCAGACTGCGGAGTCCTAGGTAAATGGCTCTAAGCTCTAATACATTAATGTGGTCAGAGATTTCATCTTCCATCCAATGGCCACCTGTTGTCTCAATGGGCCCCCCAGCCTTCTAAGGAAGCGTCTGTTGTGACCATAGCGTTAGGCTATCCCATCCTAATTGGGTTGGGTCAGTTGTTTACGTGTGAAAGCCACCAACTTATATCGTTTTGGCCTTCTGGAAAAATTGTCATGGGTCGCTCGAAATTTCCTATAGTGCGAGCCAGAGCCAAGTTTTTACCCATCTCAAATTATTTGATATGGGCTTGGCCATATGAGATAGCTGGTAGGCTATCATTATTCCTATCAAGACTGTGACTTGTCATATTTTTGGTTTGTTCAATTGTAGTAATTGGTTTGCTGTTGTTGTGAATTTATAAACTTTTTGTTCTGTTAATGAACCCCAGACATTTTTCATTGTTTGTTGGCATTAGTACTGCTTTAGTTTCATGTATATAGAAACCTAAATTTGTAAACATTTTACATAATTTATCTACTGCTGTTTGGCATTGTTGTTGTGTTTGCATGACAATAAATTAATCATCAATGTATGGGAATATGATATTTTCTTTCCTAGCCATAAGGGAAATAATTGGTTTGAGTAATCTTGTGAAAATGCGTGGAGAGTAGGCTAGTCCATTTGGCATACACGTGAACTCATAAAGTTTGCCGTTCCAACAGAATGTTAAATACTTTCAATGATGTTTATAGATGGGTACCGCATAGTAAGCATCTTTAAGGTCAACGCTGGCTAGCCAAGTGCCTTGTGTGACTAAGTCTCTCGCTGTTTGTAACGAAAACATTTAAAAATGTTTTTATTCTACAAATTTGTTAAATAAAGTTAGGTCTAAAATTAGTCTAACATTACCGTCTGGTATCAGTCTTAAGAAAATATTCTAAATGAATTCCCCGATATGGAAATGGGATTGTATTTTGAATAGGCTCTTCTATTAACGGGATCCTTACCCCTTCTGCTAGGCTAAGGATAGTTAAGTTATTTGTAACTTTATTCCATTCTGAAATACAGTTATTGAGGTTACTCGCTTGAAAGGTATTGCTTACTGCTGTTGTTTGAGTTACCACTTCTATTTGTTCCCTGGTCGGGGGAATGGCTTCTGAGTGTTGAACTCCCTCTTGAAGGGCCTGTTCCAATCGTTCCAGCCAAACGACTGCCTCTGGGCCCTTCCTCTGGCTTGGAAGCTGAAGTTGGTTCTGAACCGGCCTCCCCTTTGGCCGGTTTTTCTGGTGCAAAAATCCTGCCTCCGCTTCTTGAAGCGGTTGGAGTTGCCATCAGCCGCTTTCTTTTTGTCAGTTTCCATGTGTTTCCCGCACTTGGAGCTGGTGTCCACTTGTTTGAACAAGTATTGCAGCTGTCCGCCAACCTTTTTGATCTTGTCCAGCGGCTTGCCCTTAATGGGCTTTGGTGCCAGGAGTAGTGTGTATTCCTTCCCATCGTTGTCCGTAATCTTTTTGGGCCGCGCCACCTCTTTTCCAGTGTCTGTGCAGACTGCTTTAAAGACATTCTCAAACCGTCTGTAGGAGAGGAAGTTGCTGGTTGCTGTTCGTAACACAATCCCTCCGATCATATCGTCACAGAGTGACGAGAACTTGTTCTCGGCCATCATCCTTTTGGTGATGGGCGCAATGGCTGTAAGAGCCGAGACTTCCCCTTTGTGTACCATGTGGAGAGCCGTCTCAAACTTTTTCCTCTCTTCGCTGAGCTTCGCCTCAGGATCCATCTCTTTGATGGCGGATTCAGGGATCCCTTTAATCCCTGTAAATTTCTCCGCCATCTTGATTATGACCTCCGCTGGTTCAAAGGTGTTGAAGTGCCTTTGAACGGTCTTCCTCATGAGCCTTGTAATGTGTATTTTCGGTCGGTCGATTTAGAGAGGTTTTACTGTTATTAATGCACGGTTATATAACAGTTTTAAAATATTGATTATTAGATACTGATAATATACTAATGAGGATGCACTTTCTGTTGGCATAATATATGATAAATATAATATAATAATGACTTATAGTATATCATAAAAGCATCAGTATTAATCTACTGGATTCTGAACACAAGTCTAAATATATTATTAATTGACGTCACATTAATCACATCGCACAGTACAATGTTTCATCAACATGCATAGTAAACAAGGTACCCATCAACGAACACATTCAACATTCAGTGTTCCAATTTTGACATCGCTCTATGAATTGACAATGAAGCATTTTAGCCTCCCGATGCTCACAACTAATGGTGCAATACAGCGGCAAAACACATACAAAAAGAGGACGATTAAATGCGAGAGATTGCCGGTTCTAAAATGGCCCACCGTGTGGGCGAGGCTTTGTAACATCTGGTCACGTGTGCAGCGCTCAGTAGGCGAGGCACTAATGTCTGATCACGCGCGTTAATGTCCTGCTCTGACAAAGCCGAGAGGCCGAGAACGACGGCACATAGGCCGTTGTAGGGGGAGGGGAGGTTGCTGACCAGTTAACCTAAAAAATCGGGCAAAGTACACTACACTCTTTATAGTAGATAATATACCATGGTAATAAGGCGGTCGTAGAAGTTTATATCAGTATATGTTGTAGTAATCAGGCACTCATACTGGCTTAATAGGTTTATAATGGGTATCGGAAAGGTGTCCTGGTGTGAGCTAACTATAGCCAATATAAGTCATACTGGGGCCGTATGCATGACGCAGTGTTAGCGAGCCAAAACATGTTTTGAGCCGGATTTCCAGTTTAGCGGCGAAAAGTCGGTATATATGGAGCAGTGTTAGGGAAACACCCCGAGTTTAAGGTCAGATATTCTAACACCACCCTATAGCAGGTTTACGGGTGGTGTTAGATATCGATTAGGCCCAAATCTATTCAATGCTATCATATTTAACAGAATTATATACTCTAAAAGTGAAATTTGATCAAATTAACCACAAAATCGAACCGATATTAAAGCTGCAGCTACATCGGTTGCGATATTAATATTGTCGAATCGATGAATGTAAACTAAACAAATCGCCGCCGATATATTAGAGCCAAATCTATTCAATGCTATCATATTTAACAGAATTACATACGGAATAAGTGAAATTTCATCAAATTAACCCTAAAATCGAAGCGATATTAACACTGCAGCTACATCGGCGGCGATATCCATACTGTCAAATATAAACAAAACAAATCGCCGACGCCACCACCGTCGCTGAATCGGCGGCAATATTGTCAAATAGCGGTGATCGACGGGAACAGGCTCAGAGGGATACCCCAAATCTATAAATAACTGCATGTTTAGCTAACGCAAACGGTTTAGGCGCCCATGCATACGGCATGACATACTTCGCGATGCCGGTGATAGCTACCTGGTGTTAGCAGTTAACACCACATGCCGCTAACACCACTTCATGCATACGGCCCCTGATGTCTAGAATCAGCTGAGCTGAGAATGAAAAAGTCAACATCAATTAGATAAGCTGGGTTAACTAATTCGGCGCCAATCTTCTTGGGTACAGCCTTGCATAGGAACGATGGCTTTTGTTCAGTTCGTACGAATGTAGTTCTGCCCAAGGATATGCGCATTTCCGGTTGTGATGCTATCAAGTTCAGGGACTAATGAAAACCCTCCGCTCATAATAGATAGAGCTCTACTTAGGTAACTAGGTACTGAACCAACTACTCACATAGGTATGATAGGAGGATACAGTACATGCAGTAGACGTTGGTTGGTTGTTGGAGTTTTGCGTCCTGGCAACATCTAAGGTCATATCAGGACAGGTACTGATTTGTGACAGTGCACACCCATGGCAACTTTATAGAGCTGCCCACTGGAAGACCAGGCTGTCATCACCAAAACTTGGTATCCCAATCAGTCACATTATCTTGACATTGAGCCAACCAGTCCCTGGCCTATCCTAATAATGCCGAGTGCCTGGTAAGGAAGCGACAAGTATAGATGCTTAGGTCATTGGTTTGACTCTACCAGGATTCGGATCAATGGCTTCGAATCCCACGATCAACCAAAACGAGAGACAGACGCTCAACCCATTCAGTCAATCCGTCTGGTCATCAGCTGAGGACATTTTTCATGGCAGATTCCTGATATAAAAATAACCTTTAGAACCCTGGGAGGACAATGGAACCTACATGGTTTTGTTTTGTTTAAGTCATTGATTGCGCGAAGCATATTTCCACCTTTACATGTGGGATGGGGTTCGTGTGAGACACTTAAGGCCCGGTCACATACACGTTCATGAACGTAGTTAAACGTAGTGGAGGCTAACCTAGTTGAACATAGTTGAATGTACCGGCATCCATACTTCTCCATGATGAGAATGTGATAAGAATGTGTGTGGGCCGAGAGTTCCGATTTAAGCTTTGGACATGTTCAGAAGAGAGGTACGTTTGAGGCAGATGTAGCCTCTGTGATGATAACGTACTCTAGTGTACTCTAGCGTACTCTAGCGTACTCTAGTGTACTTCTTACTGTACTCTGGCATACTCTAGCATACTCTAGCATACTTTGACCCGCACAAAACCTGTGTTGATTTGTATGGCCATGCGTCAATAGTTTTGCAGTGGAAATGACATGTATGTTCTTTTTTTAATTTTTTAATTTTTCACCAAATGTAGGACTAGAAGAAACATTAGCCTTCCTGGGGAATGCAGGACTTTTGTATCCTTTCTTATAACTTAAGAAAAATTATACCATTTAATTTTACTTTGGCATTTATATCCTTTGCCACCATTTTATTTTTAGAATTGGTGGTGAACTTTTACAATTTCTGTAAGAGTCATTTGACAAACAAATATTATAATTGATTGGAAGGTTATTCATTCTGTGTAAAAGCGATAGTTAAATAATAGTATAACCGAATATACTCAAAAGCGCTTCCTGCCATGAATATGGCCTTTTCTGCCGACATGTTGTAAAACCACCACCAATCACCTCATTCAGCCACCCTGTCTCTTGGATATCTAACAACATGATATGAAGTTCATTTGAATCCCTAACCCTGCCCCACCCTCTCCACCCAGCCCCATACCCCCCTCCCCGCCCCCTCCCCGCCACCCGCCCCCGCCACCACTGTAGACCATCCTCTGAATCCTGTGTTAATGGCGTTCCACATCGAACAAATGTTATTGCGACTGAGACTAGATATCGCACAAACTCAAATATCTTGATGCTGTTATTGAGCGCGCTATTGGATCTGAACACCCAATTTAATCCAGCGAGAGAGAGAGAGAAAGAGAGAGGGAGAAGGGGAGAGGGGGGGGGGGGAGAGAGCAGGAGTGAGAGAGGTAGATTCAGACAGAGTTGGAGGGAGGGGCTCGGGGCTCGGCGGGGCAGGGGGAGGGGGGGGGGGGGATCAATACAACCATAGATGTCCTCTCCCTGTTGGAGGACGGAGCTACATATGCAAGCCTCAGTTAGCCAATAGGGCGGGGGAAGGGGCGGGGAAATAAACCAGTTAAAGCTGAATTATACTTGTAGGCAAATTTGGCCAACGTCGGTTGGTTGGTTGGTTGGTGGAGTTTTACGTCCTGACAACATCTAAGGTCATATCAGGACTGTGCCAATGAGTTCATAACTTAACAGCCAAAATCAAATAATGCATGCCATCTGAACACCATTTCAGTGCGGAAACACCCCATTGCTTCTTTCCTCCTCCCCCCTTTGGGGGTGGGGGGGGGGGGGGGGGAGGGGTGAAGGGAGCGATGACCCGAGCAAGAGTCTGCGCACGCGCTGTATGCGTCAATAGTTTTCCTTACAACCAATAGTTTGTGGCTGCGGTCCGTGGAGACTGATCGAACATTAAAGAGCACTGTGGGATAGATTCCACCGTCAGACCTGCTCATTTACCAGCCTGACATTGCGCATGCCCCAACACTGCGCACGCCCCCTGGGGGGCGCGTTCTGCAGTATCCCAGTCATAGCCGTGTCACTATTTATAACCACACCAAGACAGTGTGTTTTTAGGGTGTTTTGTTGTTGTTATCGTTAGTCGACTATGTGGTGAGTCCAACGCAAATAATATATAAAATAATGCAAGTATTATATAATTGCTATATATATTAATTATTATATTCATTGATCCAGCAAGGGAAACTATGATTGTATGTTAAAGCTGCATAGTCCGATGAAAGCATCAAATTTTCAAATCCAAAACACTAAACTAGATTTGATCCTACATATCTAACTTAGATACCGATTCACTAATTAAGCATGTGTTGTCATACAGAAGGGACTATTAAGTCAATTGAATAGAACCTGTTTCTGCAGAAGCCTATGGTGTTAGAGTTTTGGCGCCCTTTCCCAAATTAATTTGGCATGTTTGCACTTCAAATATCTCAAAACTTAGGCATTTAAAATAAAGTTACTTCAAATCAAGCTAAAGTTAGATGGAATATGACGATCAACCTAATATATTTTTCTTAGATAAATGACAAAAACTTAAAATCATCGGACTATGCAACTTAAAGTTGAGATGTGTAGGGCGGGTAACCCAGCCAATTGTTGTAAATTGCGTAGCCCAAATAAAATATATCGGCCAGTCCTCCTGTGTTTGTGTTGAGTGCGTATTTACATAAAATAATGCAAGTATTATATAATTGCTATATATATATAGTATAGTTATACAAATCTTACCTGGGTACAGATGATGGATAACTGGTGTTTTCCCGAAGTACTAACCTCGGATAGTCGTGGGTCAGGGAGAAGGAAGCACATCCAGGTCAAGCAATCTTTTACATACTTTTTAGGATAAAAAATGATTTAACTCTATATGGATACTTGTGTTTTCGATTCGGTTATAGCGAAACATGATAGTCATGGTAGGGTAGGGTGGGTGGGCCATCTTGATTATGACCTCCGCTGGTTTGAAGGTGTTAAAGTGGCCTTGAATGGTCTTCCTCATGAGCATTATTATGTGTATTTTCTTGCGATTTAGCGTATTTGCCTGAGTGCTTGGTGTTGGAGTCTGAACTCGTCGTCGATAAGTCTGATGACGAGTCCAAAGAGGAGGATTTCTGTTTCCTCCTCTTCTTAGACTTTTTCTTAGTCTTCTTCTTGAGGGGCTTCTTTTTACGGGCTCTCGTGCATTCGTCTCCTTCTGAGGAGTTGACTCTCTTCTTGTGTTTGTGCTTCCATGCAGACCCAGACACATCCTCTGAGTCGTCATCTGATGAGGCTTGATCTTCCGGATAGTCCTCCCATTCCGATTCATTGGAGTCTTGCGGAACCTTGGTTCGCCTTTTCTTTGATGTACCCACTCTAGATGGTAACATTTCTTCCATCTTCTGTTGCACAAACCTGCCAACCTGCTCAACTAGGTCCCTCTCAGCAGGGCCGGGGCCGGTATCGTACCACCTGCCTCCTCAGAATCCTTTTGTTCTGGCGAGGGCGACCTTTGTACCCGCGTAGGTGGTGTGGCATCTTCATCTGCACTGAGTGCATGAGTTGCCTCTGCCTTACTCCGCTTCATAGCCATTGCTCCGAGACTGTGAGTAAAAAGAAGAACAATGATCAGGCATTCTCTTAGGTGGAATAGCATGCTGATAATTAGAGTATAATTATATTAGGTGTGTATTTTATGGCGTTAAATCAATTTTTAATGCAGGTGTATGGCTAATAGACAGTCGCAGGATGACGGTATGGGTAACCAACCGATCCAAACGAGGGGTAGGGACCAGTGTAGCGGTGCCCTCCCACACTCTAAGTACCTATAAGCTTCTCCTACCTGTGGCTTTTTTCACCAACAAGTTGAAGAAAATACTATAGGACTTGGAGGTATGCCTTAACAAAAATCACAAATGGGGAATCTTATTGAGACCCAGGGAATGAATCCCCAACGATGTAACTGGCTTCTACCAAACATCTCTCCGTTCGGCAACGGGTGGCTTAATTAATAACCGAACAATGGAGGCATTGTTCTTTTGATCATGCCAATTACGATCGAAACTATGCTGTAACACAGTAATATCTTATCGAAAAGTTTCAAAAAACTTTGTACGTGAATGCTAACATGAACTAAACCAATGTATCGAGATTGACCTGTTGGTTTTGTAGTAAATGTAGAAAAACTGCTGGAGCTGCTCACAACACATCCTCCTGCTGTGAGCTGGTTATGCTAATTGATGGACCCGGATGTGCTTCCTTCTCCCTGGGCTATGAGTAGCCAGAGGCATAGTACCAATGTAAAAAAATATATATATTACATTCATTGATCCTGCAAGGGAAACTTCAATTGCAAACCCATGGTTTTCCCTCTTTTGCACCTCGCCTTGCCCTACCTTAGTAATGCTGAGTCTCAGCAAGTCAACGACAACTATCGATGCTATAAGTCTTTGATTTGTCTCAGCCGGTGATTGAACCCACAACCTCTCGTGTCGGAACCGAGTGCCCGTCTTTATGTGGCCATCCCATCCAGTTATATTATATAGTATTATACATGGACGTATTGATTGCCGCTAAGGATTACAACTCACCCAGTAAAGTGGAGTTGCTATGGCAGTGGTACATCTTTCCAACATTGCAATTGCTTTCTTGCATACTATACTATATCTGGATTAAGCAGTTTATGGATCATGTGTTTTATCTTTGTTCTTTTAGGTCAAATTACCAGACATGCAGGAGGTGCCTCCGTGTTGTCAGCTATTTTGTCCCTGTCACTGGGAAAAAAGAAGAACTTCCCATCTCTTCGATACATCGCATTGAAAGCATAAATGGATCTCCCATTGTAAGGAATATAATCGCGAAGGTAATGTGGTTATTTGATTAATATTTGTGGATTGTGATGTGAGGAAACAAAGTACCCGGTTTCCAGCTTAGAACGAGATGGGGCAGGGTATCTATGCAAAAGGTAGTCAATGAAAATCAACGTTTGGACAAGGGCTAGAATATATCTTTGTGAACCATTACTATGCACTGCTTAACCACACCACCATTGATTGTCTAGGCCCAGTAAGCATTGGCACTGTGGAATCCAATTCCCCACAAATGCAATTTTATGCTGCCTGTCTGATTCCATAGTATTAGTAAAATGCAGACAGGCAACTATTATAGCCTACCACCAACCAACGAATGGAATGACCTTCACCTTCATGTTAAAATCGGTATAGTTAATACTTCTATGGTGCGGGCCAGCAATCGGTAGTGCAGGGATGAGAGATCTCCGCGATTCCACGGATTCCGGGATTTACCATCAGCGTATACTACTATGTGATGCAGACACCGCAGCACTATCAGTGTATACTACTAATAAACGGTCAACCGGTGCAGCACTATCAGTGTATACTACTAATACATGCTTCAAACGGCGCAGCACTATCAGCATATACCAATATATATGAAACCCCACTTCCGGAAATTGTCCGCGATTCCCTGACACCTATGGGAGAATATTCGCATTTAATTTGTTTCCCCCCGGAGACGACTTTCCTCCCTGGTAGTGCGGAGCCACCATAATGACTTTATATGGTCTGATGCATATATCCATGAATAAAAACTGACGTTAGGCCATCACAGTGCCGACTGTAATGTCGTGAGGGATCTTTCTCACTGTGGGTGAGCACGCCCGCCGCCGTTGCGTAAATGTTATAAGAATGGCTCCATATTTTCCAGCTGGCAGCCAAATCGTCGTTCAGATTAAGTGGTCCCGGGTTTCAGATCTGAGAGAGCCATTTTGCTTCACAGATTTCCACGTCTGACACCATGTAATGTCATGAGGGATTCCCTTCCGTGGGACGTGATCATATACTGACTGCATGCGTTGAGGTCTAGTATCATAATGGCTTTATTCCGGTGCCTCCCAGTCGGCGCTGGTTAGCCCGTGCGTGGTTTCGGTTTCCGTACATACACTACGCCGACAAACCGCTCTCTCAGAAAGTATCTGCTGGGCCTTGTAGGCACGTCTACCCACACCAACCCACCCACCCTCCATTTCCCATTCCCCCATTGGCGACCATGCACATGAAGGACGTTTCCTTTTCAATGTTCTTGAAGATTTATACTGCCTGTCATGGATAAGTCTGAATAGACTTGTTTTCACCATGAGACAGTTTGTCGACAGAAAGCCCAGACCTACACTTTTACCGGCCCAAGGGATTTTTAACCTCCCACACCACATAGACATGGTATGAGAGCAACTGGCCTTTGATGACACTGTAAGTTATACACAGTGGTGGAAATCCAAATTGGCAGAGGTGGGAAGGGCACTGGGAATTTCCTGTTGGAATCAATAGCCCTCGCAGCCCCACCCAACCAACAGTTAAGCATCACAGGGAGCATTTCCTTTGTTTACAAAAGAAGCATATCGCAACACCCTTCCCGTTCTCCACCCATCTGTTCCTCTCATCTCACCCCCCCCCCCCGACCCCCCCCCCAGACACCCCCTCCCTCATAATCTTTTCCTTCCTACCTCCATTTTCGTTTCCGTTCTAATTCCCCCCCTCCTCTTCCTCTCCTTGTTACACTTCACACACACCAAACACACATTTACTCTCTCTCAGACCAGACGGGATGGCCGAATGAATTGAGCGTCTGTCTCCCGTTTTGGTTAATCGTAGCATTCAAACTCACGTGTTCGAACGAACCCTGGTCGAGTCAAACCAATGACTTAAAATTGTATACTTTTCGCTTCCTAGCCAAGCGCTTGGCATTATTAGGGTAGTTTCAGTGTCCGGATAATGTGACTGAGTAGGATATCAGGTTATGTTGCTGGTGGCCTGGTCTCCCAGTGGGGCAGCAATATAAAGTCACCATGAGTGCGCACTGTCACAAGTCGGTAGCAGTCCTGATATGACCTTAGATGTTGCCAGGATGTAAAACTCCAAGAATAACCAACCAACTATGCACACAAGCAAGTGTTGTGTGGGACCTCCTGTCTGATCCATGTCATGCCCTCAGCAGCCACAGATGTGGGTGGTAGCTGGCGGCCGATATATACTGCGTCTGCAGTAGCCTGGTTATTATAACCTCTGGCCCCTGGCCCCTGGCCCCTGGCCACAGGCTCCGCCCCCTGGCACAACCTTCAAGCCCCTGACCAGCAGCCTGGAATAAGCCACCTCCTGCCTGCTTGCCCGTCTGCCATTAGCCGCTTCGGTGCTGCACCAATTGCAGTGATCACCAACGCGTGGGTATCGGCTTTTAATTGGATCAATATTACCCGAGAGATCATTCCTAATATCATTCGATTTAAAACAATTTGTCAGACAGTGCAATATTTATGTGCACGCATGCGCGTGTGCATCCGTGTGAAGCGCCAGTGATCATGCACAGTCACGTGGTCATGCATGGTCACGTGGTCATTCATGGCCATGGCAATAACCAAATATAGTCATGTGTACTGTCTTTTGAGCGACCACAATTATTAAAGGTCTCTTTCGTTCATTGCTATCCATGGGATGATCTCCCCACGAAACCCATCACAATCACCACCGACTACACCAATATTACCAACACTACAACTACTAAACACCGATAGCACCGATACCATCATCACTGGTGTTGGTGCTTACAGTCCTTTTGGAGGACAGGGCTGCTAAGAAAACGTGATAGAAAAAGTGTCACAGCATTGGGTTATGGACATAGTCACATGAATTCTGAATCGAAGAAGCTAAATATATCATTCAGATACTTGTTTATGATAGCCCATTACTTTTGAGGTACAGGATTTATTCAATCATATATATTCATCAATAGTGAAAGCGAAATGGAAAGAATCATTATTGACCCATTTTGACAATGAATACATTGCATCATTGGTTAAGATAAAGTCGCACACAAAGATGGCTACTTTCTTAGTAAATCTAGTTATAAAATCTCAATTCTAGATGCATGCTTTATTGTGTTGTTTATGGGTGAATTTATTATGTGTGACGCCGTGTTGCCACCTGCGTCTCTCTTCCCTACCATATAAAATCTTTCGGACCATCATTTCTACAGTGATGGGCCAATTGGCCCATTCTGAGCTAACCAGTCCTTGTCCTATCCTAATAAAGCCGAGCGCCTGGCTAGGAAGCGACAAGTGTCATTTTTATGTCATTGGTTTTACTCGACCAGGGTTTCCAACCCGTGTATTTGAATCCCACAATTTACCAAAGCAGGAGACGCACCCTCAACTTATTCGACCATCCAGTCTGGTCACTATCAGTAGCTCCACAGACTCAGAAATCAATGATGCATGTCCGCTTTAACAAGTTTATGAGGTGCAGAAAATATCGCGAATCACATAAATGTATGCCCGCCACGGTTCCGATAATTGCCATCCCTAGAAAATGTCTCCAGGGCAACGGTGTTAGCGTTGTTTTGCTTCCCTAGAGACTACTTTTTATTACCGGCAATCCCCCGAAGCCACCATTACAACCAGCACAATCCCCACTACCAGCACCACCATCCACACATTCAAAATGGCCAGCATAGGTTTACGAGAAGTAGAGTTTTCCGTGTGTTTCTCAGGAAATGAGCTGGAACACTCACACGCTTGTGTGTATATATATAGAGAAAGAACGTGAGAGGGGAAGGAGCACTGCAGTAAGCGAGAAAGGGCAAGAGAGAGAGAGAGAGTAGGAGAGTGAGAGCGAAAGAGTGGGTGAGCAATAGATAGAGCAAGCGAGAGAGGGCAAGATAGAGCGAGAGAGAGCAGAAGAGAGAAAGGGTGAGAGGACAGGAGAGATAAAGCGAGAGGGAGAAAGAGCGAGAGAGGGTAAGAGAGAGGAAGAGAGGAGTGAGAGCGATAGAGTGAAAGAGCAAGAGTTCGAGAGAGAGCAAGAGAGCAAGTGAGAGTGAGCAAGTGAGAGACATAGAGTTAGAGATGCCACCAATGTGAAAGAAAAAGCAAAGTATGTGAATTGCAATATGAGGAAGTGGGAGCGGCGTGATTGCAATGAAGCCATGACAGTGAAGCCATATAAGGAAGATAAGCTGGTTAGAATGATGGTGACGTCTGTGTTAAGCCATGTTGAGGTACACAAAAGAGATTGGGAGTGGCAAGTCAGTTTATCTGCATGGAAGTAACCATGGAAACAAAGTGTTCGTGTGAGGTCATGTAGCGGGTAGTGAGAGAGAAAGTTGGTTGGTTGGTTGTTGGAGTTTTACATCCTGGCAATATCCAAGGTCATATCAGGATGGGTACTGACTTGTGAGAGTGTGCACTCATGGCGACTTTATAGTGCTGCCCCACTGGGAGACCAGGTCGCCAGCACCATGACCTGATATCCCACTCAGTCACATTATCCTGACACTGAGACAACCAGTCCCTGGCCTATCATAATAAAGCCAAGCGCCTGGGAGAGAGAGACATAAATTGGTTGGTTGTTGGGGTTTGACGTCCTGGCAACACATAAGGTCATATCAGGACGGCTATCGACTTGTGACAGTGCGCACTCATGGCGAATTTATAGTGCTGCCCCATTGGGAGATGAGAGAGAGAGAAGATAGTACGTGGCAAGTCAGTTATCTAAATGGAACATTGGAAGTCAATGTAGAAGTCTGAGCAAAAATCCAGTTTACATCAGGGGAAGGCAGTTGAGCAGAAACCAATCGGGTAGTATGTATATGTGTGTTTGTGTTGGAAGAGGAGTGAGAAACGCGCGGCACAAACTGTATATTGACCCGAAGACGCTGCACCATGCACCCTAGAGGACAGGGACCTTCCCCAGCCCCCCCCCCCTCCCACACCCACACCCTCGCTCAATGCACACCCACCGCGCCCACCCCCACCCTCCCTCAATGCTGCCCCCACATCGCTGAGTCCACAGTCCTCTCAGGCACCAATACTACCACTACTACTTACTCGTATGCGTAGCATGTGAGTAGCGTATGAGTAGCGTGTGAGTATGCGTAGCATGTGAGTAGCGTATGAGTAGCGTGTGAGTATGTATCAGTTTTTGGCGCGTACACCGTCATACGCTGTCATACGCTACACATACACCATATACGCCCGGTCCCTCCCTCCCCCGCTCTCCCTCCCTCCCTTGCGGTGCCATGCATACGCCGGGCATATGCTGAATATACACTTTGTACATGCTGAGAATACGCTACGAATACGTTCAATCTTGTGACATTTCCTAGGAAAGTTGATCATATTATTATTATTATTATTATTGTATCCGTCTAGTCACAGAATATCCTTCAGTGCTAAATTTATCTCTGTACTACTTACTCCGCATCATGTGACAGTTCTTATGAAAGTTGATCATATTATTATTGTGTGTGTGATCATAATCGACAAGGTGTGATGCTTTTGGGGCAATACCCAAATGCTGCTGGAGTTCATGTGATGGCATTTGTAACTTGTTTACATTTAATAAAGAGTAGCCTATGTGGCGGCAGCAGGTTTCCTCCAAAGAAATATATCAGAATTACCATATGTTTTACGTCCAATAGCCGATGATACAATAAAAACATCAATGTGCTCTAGAGGCGTCATTATATAATATTTAATTCATTTTAAAATGTGATGATTAATCCCGAAGCCCAGCACTAATCTCGAAACCAAGTATTAATCCCAAAACCAAGTACTCATCCTGAAGCTAAGTTCTAATCACGAAGCCAGGTATCAATCTAATGGGCCTGTCACATTACGGCGTATGGCGGCGGCGTATAGAAAACATACCGATAAAATTTGAAAACCGTTGCGGGACGACGTATGGTGACCTTTGTGCACTGATATGAGCGTATGCGTAGCATGTGAGTAGCGTATGAGTAGCGTGTGAGTATGTATCAGTTTTTGGCGCGTACACCGTCATACGCTGTCATACGCTACACATACACCATATACGCCCGGTCCCTCCCTCCCCCGCTCTCCCTCCCTCCCTTGCGGTGCCATGCATACGCCGGGCATATGCTGAATATACACTTTGTACATGCTGAGAATACGCTACGAATACGTTCAAACATGCACGCCAGGCGTATGCTACATACGCTATAGATACGCCGAAGGAGCGGTTTTAGCATATGTGTAACGCAAGACGGCGTACATATAGCATATGCGCAAAGTATGTAGGCTTAGTGTATGCATAGCGTATGAGCCTTACGTCGCCATACGCTGAAATATTTTAGCATGCCCAATTTTTTTTAGGATGGACGCACGTATGACGGTGTATGAGGGATACGCCGGGCGTATACGACGTATGCGCAGCGTATGCACAGCATATGCGCAGTGTATGATGGCATATGATGGCGTATGCGATGTAAGCCGATACGCTGGCATACGCTTCTGCCATACGCCGTAATGTGACAGGCGCATTAATGCCATTCTGATATATTTTTTTTGAGGAAACCTGTTGCTGCCAAATAAGCAGCAAGGGGTCTTTTATATGCACTTTCCTACAGACAGGACAGCATTTGATGAACCAGTTGTGGACCACTGGTTGGAACAGAAAATAGGTGGTGAGAATATATTAAAGCTGCATAGTCCGATGAAGCATTAAATTTTCAAAACCAAAACAATTATCTAGATTTGATTCTGCACATCTAACTTACATATCGATGCACTTATTAAACATTTGTGGCCACATAGAAGGGGATACTGAGACAATTTAATAGAACATGTTACAGCTGAAGCCTATGGTGTCAGAGTTTTGGCGTGCTTGCAAAAACTAATTTGACATGTTTGCACATCAAATATCTCAAAAGTTAGCCATTTAAAATATATGTTACTTCAAAGTAAAGTAAGGTAGATTATAACAATCAGTTTGATATAATTATCTCAGAAAATTGACAGAAACTCAATACCATCGGACTATGCAACTTTAATTCTGGCCATCAGCGCTGGTCTGGAAGCGGTAGTGACCAGACGCAGCTGGTATCAGTGCGGCCAGGTGCTACTCGCAGGTGGCGCCGGTGTGGCCACAACTGTGACTAACCCATGGAGATGTAGATAGTTAAGTAATTGTCAGTACATATAGCAGCGGGAACTGAGATGTGGTAGTGTCCTTGCTTATATTCCCACAATGCCTTTTAATGGATTATAGAGCATATATATATAGAGAGGGGTGGAATGGGAGAGGGAGAGAGACGGTTTTATGTGAAATAGAAGCCTCATTTCTGAACATGCTTTCCTTATATAGGGGTGTAAACATGGTCACGTGATGCCCTCCCCCTACTGGCGCCCCCTGTCGGTGTGTTCAGCACTCACAACACGACACCAGGCACCCGGCACCTCTTACTGGCCACCGACTGGGTTTGATTGTCTTGTTTGTTGGGGTTTTGCATCCTAGCAACATCTAAGATGTAAGGCTTAAGTTGTCGGCGATTCTAGGCCTCAGTAAGATCGGTTTTACAGACTTAGTTCAGAGCCCGCTCCCCGTGTGGCTGGCCGTGGGATTCGAACCCCGCGTCTCAACACTGCCAGAATCAAACCAATGACTTGAAAATGTATACATTTCGCTACCTAACCGGGTGCTTAGCATTATTTCTAAACAGAATATCAACTATTAATAAATTAAATTAATTAAATAATAATGTGTTTACTTAAAACAATTCTATTATTCCCGATTTAAATTGTAATCAAATTTGTATAAATACCATATATGTCCCAATAGAAGCACGCTACCCAATAGAAGCACCCCCGCCTCCCCCATTTCAAGATGGAAAGCACGCACAAATTTACGATCATATTCAGACGGAATGCACATAAAATAAGACAATTCCAATTTATTTCAGAGGCACAACAAAAACAAATCCATGAAATTCTTTAACTTTGAATAGACGCGCATCCATGTGTCTGCACTCGTGCAGTGTGTCTATTGGGACATATCTGGTAGTTATATATATGCATTATATGAAAATTCAATTCTGTTATATTTGAAGTTTAGAATATATTATAAATATAGGTATACATTTCATGTAGAAATGAAGTTTAGAATAAATGATAAATGTAGGGAATACCATCTAAACTGTTTGGTTTCAATCAACACATAGTGTGTGTGGATAGATGTGACTGACCTAATTTTGTGACGTTGGTACTTCCCATAGTTTGTCTGTGACTGACTAACCTCTGACCCCTGAAGTAATCAAGCGATCAGGAACCCAGGACCCGAACTGATTCTAAGTAATCTGCCTTCCGACCCCAATCACCCTTCCCCCGCCACCACACCCCGACCCCACTCCCCGAACCCCGGCTGGTAAACAAGTCAAAGGTCAAACAAAGGATGTAGGTTACCCCCTTGGCGTCCATCCCACCAAATTAATTTGACATGTTTCCCTTTCAAAATATCTGCAATTTTAACCCTTCATAATAACAGTTTTAGTTCAATCAGTTTTATTTCAATCTAAAATTGCGTAGATTATAGCGATCAATATATATACATATATATATGTATGTATGTATGTATGTATGTATGTATGTATGTATGTATGTATGTATGTATGTATGTATGTATGTATGTATGTATGCATGTGTGTGTATGTATGTATGTATTATGTGTTGTGGGGGTGATGAAAGTGGGAAATATTGCACCTAGAGCGGAAATTGAACCAACATCTCTTGCACTCGGGGTCTGTAGAGTTTTTCGTGGGATTTGTTTAAGGGCTTGGGGATTTCTCGTTTTCTTTTTGCTTCATTTTCTTCTCATGTCCAACTGAATGCATATTTTGTTAATGTGTACTGACTTAAGCACGTTTTCCCGTTGCTAAATTTACATCGATGAACATAATATACTACCTCTAAACTCACAGGGTTTGGTCTAAATCGTGCGTTAATATCACATGTTTATCTCACTAAGCCTAGTACTAGTAGTAGTACAATTTCTGATCTTTCCCAGAACTGGTTAATGGTTCTCGATGGTTCTTCGTGAGTTTTCCTGGAATTTAATACTGACTTGTCCAATTAATATCTAGAATTATTGTCTGTCCTATGGTTTGTTTGTTTGTTGTTGTTTTTCGTCCTAGCAACATCTAAGGTCATATCATGATGGGTACCGACTTGTGACAGTGCACACTCATGGCAACTTTATAGTGCTGCCCCACTGGAACACCAGGCTGCCAGCACCATGACCTGATATCCCACTCAATCACATTATCCTGACACTGAGCCAACCAGTACTTGCCCTTTCCTAATAATGCCGAGCGCCAGGCTAGGAAGCAACAAGTATCAATTTTTAAGTCATTTGTTTGACTCGACCGGGTTTTGAACCCACGACCCCTCGATCTACCAACACGGGAGACAGACGCTCTAACTCATTCGGCCATCCCGTCTGGTCCTGTCCTATGGTGTTCTATTCCAGTGACTTCACACGGTGTCATTCGGCCAAACAGAAAAACACCTGGGTACCAGTTTAAACAGACATGTTGACAGAATGAGCTGAGCGCCTCCTGCCCATTTGGCAAGTGATGGGAATCAAACCATGGCCGATGACTTAAAATTGTATATTTTTCTCTACTACACCTGGCACTTGACAACTAGGATATGACATGTCATACCGGAATAGATTAAATTAGATTAGATTAAAGTGTTTGAGATGTATACTCAGGCCAAGTCGGAGACTCCA